>WKFP01014785.1:1163212-1241754 GCA_011057875.1 Pterocles orientalis | reverse complement strand
TGGCTAATGCAGATATATTTACATTCCTTATTTAATCCAAGCACTTTAAGAGCCTGTCAAATGTTTTTTGGCTTTTGGTCTCCAATTAGAGTTGTAGATGGCAGAAGGAAAAAGAGAATGTCATGATTGTTGGTAAATAAAAAGTCCTGCATGAGTGCTTTTTAACAGCTTATCATCAACATGTAATCAAACTGAATAATTGCTGCATAAGAGGGTGGCTATGAACCAGCAGCTGCCCCTAGGCAGTACTTTGTTGAGGAATGTCACTGGGACAAAAAGTGCTGGACATATAATGCATCATCAGCATTTCTGCTATAGGCATGTCATGTAGGTGGATAGGAATTACTGGGGTGTGGTAAATGTAAGTGTGTCAACGATATCTGAGTACTATTAGATAGATAGGGGGCAAGCAGAAAGACAAAGAAGGCAAAAGACAAAGACAACAAAAAAATGGAGGAAAACAGCTTTTACCACTACATGGAAATTACCTTCAGTGCTGCAGTGCGCCACTGACTTTGACAGCTGAAACAGCAGCAGAGAGAACTTGACAAAGATATTGGCTATAGTGTTTTCTTTGCAAGCAGCTAGGTCTATTTGATTTTCCACTGGCAATATTAATCAATGTTCTTTCAAAAAATTAGACTGAACAGAAGAATACTTTCTTAAGGCCATACGAAATTATTTGAAAGCCTAGAATTTGTGTGTGTGAATGTGTCTATATATGTCTATATTTGTGGAATAACAAATCATGAGAGAGGAAGTAATTGTGTAGCTTTGCTCATTGGACTAAAGACTATGTTTTTCAAAATATGAAAAAAGTTCTGCAACAAATATTTATGTTTTTATTTATCATAACTTCCCCTTAATAGATTCTGTGTATCAAAACTAAAAGCTTATATGTTAGGCTTAATTTGGGCTTAGATACAAATTTACCTCCTTACTTGCTCTTCCTGGAGTTGCATTTCCTCCTAAACCTTTATTTCCAAATATTTTCCTTCAATTTTTCACTGACATATCAAAGATATCAAAGCTGAGTAGAGCTTATGTAGTAGTTACTATATATATACCTTAAAAGACTACACATATGTAACAACACTTCACTATCATACTGTTCTTTCAGTTTATAGGAGAAGGGAAAATACCATTAACTATACTTTAGATTTAGATACTTGAGTGAAACACCTTGTATAAAGTCACAGGGTATTGTCAGTAGTAGAACCCTGCATAAATCTAAGTTTCTGCATCTTCGGTTTAGAACACATCGCTTCTTATCTCTATTACTTTCACATTTCTTCATTTTGAAATACAAATCACAGTTTATGTTACCAAATGTAAAAATTTATTTGACAATTGCCTTACAGTACTACTACGGAAAAAATTTAACACATTCACAGGCCAGTTCCTGTTCTCATTATTAAGGTTTCTTTTAGATGAAAGAGTTTGTCTTTATAATGTGACTATTTACTGCATATTCTTTAAACTGTCAGTCAAGGTGTAATTACGTTTACTGGCAGGTGCTTGCAGCAGGGCATATTTAACAGAACTGGCAGCGGCAGCCTTTAGTGGTCTAAACTGTTTGTCCTGAATTGCTTTGAGCCACTCAGCATTATGAGAAGTAATCTAAGCTGAGACTTTGTTTCATTACTTCTACAGAAGAAAAAGCTGGGCACAGGTGTTCACTCACAACTTGGACGCTGTTGACAGCAAAGATGAGGTAGATTGCTTCTGTACCATTGTAGTTAATGTGCTGAGGAAAGATTTCCAGAAGTATGCCAATCTAACTCTGCCTGTAGAAAAAAGCAAAATTCCTCAGTGGGCTCAAAAACTTACATTTATTATAACACAAGCAGATTAATGCACTTGTCCGAGAGGCCAACATCATCCTGCCCAAAAACTGTGCCAGAATAGGTGGACTGGGAGAGATTCTTGTCCAGCATACTTGTCTGTCTATACCCCTGCCTGAAACTAATCACTCATAAGCACAGCAGAGCCTGTGTACTGGAATTAACAATTCACACAAGCCTCCTCTGCTGCTGAGCAGTTTTAGCAGGGAGTTGTCTGGCTGCCTACATGAGTTTTTACACATCTGTCAGCTAACCCAAAGATTCATATGCGAACTCCAGCAGCTGCGGCATCAGGTAGATAGCTGATTCTTTCTGCAGACCCATGAGTCTGTTAACCAGTGAATGGGTTGCACTCATCCGTGCACATATCTTTTCACCTGTAGTAGTTAAGACATGGGCTATTTCCCTGTTTAATAAATAATTGTAGCATATTTCTATAGCTTCTGATTGCAAAGAATTAGCCTCCATTTAACAGGGTTAAGACTGCAAGTGTCAAAGAAATAAAAGTAGAAGAAAATAGCTGCTACTAGTAGATGAGAAGGACTGCGGTATTTTTGACATGTAGCCTGGCTGTCAGTGAAGGGATCAACTTGACGCACTGACTTGCTGTGGTGGTGCACTATTGCTGCTGAAAGCATTGAGAGACCTTTCCTGTTACTGAGAGGATTTCCCATTTTACAAAATACTACCTTCTCTCTGAGAGTGCATGTTGGGCATAAGCTGACATACTTCAGCTGACTGCAAATTACTGTAACCAGAGGCAACACAGTCAAAATAACATAGTCTGTACTTCTTGCTTAAATAACTGTTCGTTATTATGTGGGCCTCACAGCAACATCCAAAAGCTTTATTTATCAGATGAGATCAGTTTGGGTTAGTAATCTCAGCTAAATTGTACCCAGAAATAAAGATGAAGAAATTAGTTCCCCATGAACAACTAAAGATATATATATGTGCATATATATATACACATATACAGAGAGAGAGCGAGAAATCCAGAAGATCAGCTTTAATGTTTGAAATGGATAAAAGAGTAATATACCATTCTTTGTGTTTGAAGGTTTTTGTCCTAGATGGAAATCTAGATTTGCACTATCAAAGTCACAGACAACGATTTTGTTAGTTTCAGTGGAAATAAGATCAGGCCTGCTGTACTGCTGCGGTTGAATTCTCCAACCTCCATCAGTAATCTAAAAGATGATTAAAGTGAGTTAACATACATCTGCTTTTTTTTTTTTCTGTTAAAACAGAAAATTAAATTAGGTCAGTTTAGAAAAAGGAAATGTACGCTATATTGCATATTGACACAACAGTTGGGGCAAGAAGTTGTTTAAACAAGAGAATAAAGAAGAATGTAATAATTTACAAAGAAAATTGATTCAACCTTTCATTCAGTACTTGAAGAAAGGTTTTATATCCTGAAAAAGATGTGGGTTTTTTGTCTTCTTTGACATTGTGAGTCTTGACATTAGTCAGGAGTGCAGAAGAAAGCCCATGTAAGCAATTGGACTCTTTGAGATATTTACAAGCCAAACAGACCAGCAAATACTGAAACATTATTAAAAAACAAAACAAAACAAAACAAAACCCAAAAAACATTCCATTTAATTTTTAAGTTAATATATATTCCATCTAAATGTCCCAATGTTTGAAACTATAGGACAAGAATATCTTACTGCACTTTTGTTAACTACTCATGATATCTTCAGTTCAGCTTCTAAAAATTGTTGTTCATTAATTGACTTTTGCTTACATTTAGGAAAAAATATGACAAGATCAAGTCACCTCTTTAGTGTGAATGTCGAGACCTGCTGCTGTACACATAGAGGTTTTGTTGATTACTTTTCCGCATAGAATATAGAAGAGCACTCTTGTTTTTCTGTGGGGTTTTTTTGAGCATCTCTTATTTTTCGTATGTATGTGGATTGATTATATCCTGAATTCTTGTGCATGAGAAAAAAGGTACTAGATAACACAGAGCAGAAGGGAAAATGATAGTACAGATCCCTTTAGTCTGAGAGAGACACACGAGCCTTAAAATTTAACACATACTCTATTCATCTTTCCTGTACTCAGGATCTTGCCATAAGACAGATCAGTATTGAAAGCTAACTGAACAACAGTTTGGAGTACAAAGTTATGTTGTTTGTCTTAGCCTTAGCTAAACTTGGCTTCTTTGCTAGTACTGAGGAGTAACAAAGCAACAACACAGAGGAAGAGCTTGATTTAATGATGTTGGAATGATGAATGAGCAATTCATCCAAAGCTTCCTTTTGGTCGGGAGAACAGTCTCAGACCTGTGTGTGAACTACTCTCTGGGCAGCTGGATAATAGGTCAAGGCAATGTCATTCCCTTCCTGAGTTAGAAACAGTACTTTCTGTACTTACAAGAGATGAGTTCCTTCCAATGGAAGCAAGAAATGTTGTACACATGAGTCAGCCTTGAGTGTCCAGGTGGTGCCATTACTCAGGTTTTGGACACTGGGCTACAGCATATTCATAAACTCGTTCAAACACTTCACAGTTGTGTAGAAAGGAAACATCTTTTTCACATTTTTCCCTTGGAATTTTTAAATTAAGGACATAAAAACAGGCACAATGCTTCTAGTTTCTGGGCCAGAGACTATCCTACCAGCTTTAATTTCCCCTGCCATTTTTTCAGGTGTTCCTAAAGTGTGAGGAAGTAATAGATTAAACAAAATAAACAAACAAAGCTACAGAAGCTTCTGTCTTAGTGAAATGCAATAAAACAGATTTCTGACCTGTCAGTGTCAAACTCCTATTTGCAGCAAGTTTCTATGTTAATATCTTAGACACAAGATTTCTGAAGTGAAATCTACCTAGAGCTTAGCTGATATGCATAACAGTATCATTTTATCCTCATTGCTTAAAAAGAAATCAGAAACAGAGAAAAGATTGTGGTATTTTTTTATTTTGGCAAGACAAATTTCTTGACTGCAGTGCAGTTGAAGTCCTAGGAATCTGAACTAGAGAACATGCAGTAATTCATTGTCTCCAACATGCAAAGTAATATAAACGTTGTATTTTTCTAGCCTAATTACTGTGATGAGTCGACCTTCACTGGATGCCAGGTGCCCACCATGCCCCCCTATCTCTTTCCTCCTCAGCAGGATGGAGGGGGAAGAAAATAAGATGGAAAAAGAAAAATAATATAAGATAAAAGCAGTTTAATAAAGCAGAAGCAAAGGCTGTGCACTGAAGTAAAGGAAAACAAAAGTATTCTCCACATCCTATTAGGAGGTGATGTCCAGACACCCACCACGAAAGAGGGCTTCAGTATATGTAGCAGTTGCTCTGGAAGACACATGTCATAATAATGAATATCCCCGACTCCTCTTCCTTTCTCTTAGCTTTTACTCCTGAGCAGATGTCATACAGTGTGGAATATCCCTTTGGTCAGTTTGGGTCAGCTGTCCTGGCTATGTCCCCTCCCAAGCTACCCCCAGCCTACCAAGGCCTTTGGGGGTGGTGGTGGGGAGAATGTTGGGGAGACAGCCTTGATGCTGTGCCAGCACTGCTCAGCAGTAGCCAAAACGGTCGTGTATCACCAACACCTTTCTAGCTACTATTACAGAGCACAGCACTATGAGGGCTGCTGTGGGGAAAATTAACTCCATCTCAGCCAGAGCCAGTACAGGGTACTGCATGAGTATCAATATAGCCAATCTCTTGCCTAACTGCAAATGGGAAAATAATTTCTTCATGGTCATTGGATGGAGTTAAATCCCAGTGAAAAATCTAAAATTTCCATGAGCAAATTCTGTATGGGCTATTAAATCTACTGGATGTTACTCACTCTTACAAATTCCTTCTAAATTATTCACATAACCCTCTTTTTTTTCCAGTTGTTGCTATGATGGGTAAACATTTTCTAATTGTTGCCATACAGTGGACTTTTGTACGTTACATGTGTTTATTATAGCAAGCCTAAGGAGGAAAAAAATACTAATAATTTTCTGATAGACTGTGATAATTCTCACTATTTTGTTGACTGTCCCTAACACTGTCACTTCCAATGTCTTTTAACTCTGTGAAAAGGTGATGGCTCACGGTGTGATTGTTTTGCTTGTATAACTAAAAATGCTGAAGAGGCCCCGTTCTCATAGAGCATTCTGTTACCCTGCGATAGATATGCTTTAACTCCAGCACTCAGCTGTCTGCCATACTTCATCCATCTTGAAAAAGTATTTCCCAGTCTCTGAAGAAAGAGTTCAGACAATTATTAATCTTGTAAAACTTTGACAAAAGCTTCCTAATCACACAGCTACATGAAATTTGCTGGTTAACCTTGATCTAAACCATTATTTATTTCAGTAAAAAAGCATTGGAAGAAAAGGTCTAGCAGATTGTCTCATGATTTATTGATGAAAACTGAAAAACAAATGAAAGAACATTTCCATCTATGTTTTGGGCTTTAGAGATCTAAATGAGACTCTCTAAGCCTAGAAAATAATCAGGATACTTCAGAATAAATTTTCTAAGTGGAAAAAATCTAGATGATATTTATATCTGGCTGTAAAAAGCATGCAAAAGCATGCATCATTAAAGGTACTAAAAAAAATCATAAAAGCAGATTTCTGGGTTGGCATGCATTCGGGATAGAGAGGAGTAAATTCATTAGGGGAGAAACCACACTTGTGACTGAAGGGAAGAAATAAGAAAACTGGAATTACTATTTTTACAGGCACTTTCTGCTTTTTTACTGGAGAACTTGTTTAATGTTTACTGTTTTATGCCTTTTGGTTTCCCACCCTCTCTGGGCAACAGCTTTCTCGTATTCTAACCCCACACAGTAGCTGAAAGAAGACACGTTAGCTCCCTGACTTGGAAACCCTTAGATCTCTTGCAATATAAACAAACCCATTACTAATTATGGTTATATAAATATGTGTATATATTTTTATATAACTATATCTATTCTTTCCCAGGAGAGATGGGGAGACATTCTTTATCAGGGAGTGTAGTGGTAGGACAAGAAGTAAGATTAGATATTAGGAAAAAAAAATTTACTGTGAGAGTGGTGAGGCACCGGATCAGATTGCCCAGAGAAGCTGTGGATGCCCCATCCCTGGAGGTGTTCAAGGCCAGGCTGGATGAGGCTTTGAGCAACCTGGTCTAGTGGAGGGTGTCCCTGCCCATGGCAGGGGGCTTGGAACTTGATGATCTTTAAGGTCCCTTCCAACCCAAACCATTCTGTTATTCTATGATTCTATAATTACAAATTTGACATGTTAAAAAGAATTTCCAGTATGTATATGCCCCTCCATGAGAAAATTCAACACTCACAGTGCTATGTTTCTAAATCAAATAAACAGTCCTTTGGCATGCTGGAGGTTTTGTATGGTAAAAAGTAAAGATTACTTGTGGTCCTATTTTCTTTAGAAGTATTGCAAGGAGTGCTGAGCTACTTTTTGCTGTGATGTACATTATTATACTTATGAGGAACAGCAGCATAAAAAATTACTGTGCCCACATAGGGAAAGGTACTTGTGGTTATGAAGAAGACAGTGAAGAGTAATGGGCTGAATATTAATTACAATTTTTGTAAACAACTACATTATGTCACAATCTTAATGTTATATATCTTTGCATTGTAGCCACTAAGGCTGCCCCATAACTACACCTTATCCTTTGAGGAGTCTGGAATGCTGGAGACAGTTAAAAAAAAGCTTCTATCATCTTTTCTTGTGTCACAGCTGTTGAGTTGTTGGCAAGAGTACTACCAGAGATACCATAAATTCTACAAATACATTGTAGTACCTCACCAGGCAGCACCACTAAAGATATTAATCACATTTTTATTATAACACTTTCCTCAAAATCTTAAAATTCTTTAGACGAAAAATGGAAGGAGTAAAGAGAACAAAGTACAGTTTAATGTCTGAAACACACTGGTTAATTTCTATTTTCACACACTACAGAATTGTACACTCTTTTCTTGTGCAGCCATAAGTGCTTTGACACAGTACAGGGGGTCTGTATATATATATATATATAAAAGAGCTGTTATATTATTAGTATTCCTTGTTTCACAAAGCCTTAGTTATAGTCTATTGGATAGTTAATCTTAAATAAACAAGATTTCAATAATCCAGTGATAACTATTTTGCCTACCATACCTGATTTGTTAAAACCTAAATTAAGCAGGGAGACAGTTAAAACACTTAAGCATTTGATTGGTTTCAAACATGTCCTGCAGTTACTGCAGATAACGCCATTAGTGCTAAGCAAATTTACCATGTGGACTCTGAAGCACATTCATCCATTTCTAGTGCCAGACTTTAGTGATTGTCTTCCTTGTGAGGTGGGATGTAAACAGAGCTCTGCCAGTTCTTGACACTTAATATGATATATCAAAGTTAGTGACCAACGACATCACTCTAAGGCTTTCTCCCCAAAGATGTATGTAAAATGAAGTGACAAAATGTTTAAAAAGTTTTCATCCCAATGGGTGTCCCTTCAGCCCAGATCTATGTAGTAGCACAAGCCCCTAAGACTCTAACCACTGTGATTTTATGGGGAGTTTTAAAAGAGGCAGTAGTCACAACTCATGTGACAGACTGAGATACAGACACTAACTTCCTGAAAGCTACAAATGTCACCTCAAATTTAGAGACAAGTCCCATTCATTTTATGGAATTATCTTCCCTAGGGACTAAATTTAAGTTAGAACATGAGCTTGAAGAGCTATGTTGCCTAACGTGACGTAAAACATTCTGTGTAGACAGGTAATATTACCTCATTTACTGTAGTCAGCTGACAAAATAATGGAATTTAGGCAACTCAATAGATTATCTAGTTAAATCTCATACTCTAAGACAGGTAACTATATATTCAGATCAGCTAGGGTGTTTCCGTACCTGACTGATAACAGTTTTTATAATGTGTTTTTAAAAATGTCTCCTGAGAGGGATTTCTGAAGTCTAACCTAATCTTCTCTTCAATTTAAGCTCCTATTTCTCATCTTCTCAACCATAGATACGGCAAACAGATTAAGCTCCTTTTCATACTTAAAGAGTGTTATCACGTCTCTCTCTGGAATTCTCTGGGATGAAGAAGCTCAGTAAATCTAGTCACTGAGCTTGACCGTTTTCTCTCAACTATCTTAAACTAGGTCCTAAGTCAGAAATACCACTGCACGCATTGCTTACCTTCCTAAAATCCTAAAATAATAGAATATTTTGAAGATAAGTAAGTCCTAAGTGGATGTACAGTGGCTTTAGGAACCTCCATTCATCTTTATTTGCTTTGACTCTTACATGGCAGAATGCCATACAGTGCTGTACATTCTGTGCTGTCACTGGTTGTTCCCATAACTTGACACTATGCTCAAGAGGTATTATAACCTTAGCAGACGAATAAGTTTGCAGATAGCAAAACTCAGCTTCTGTCACATAACTGAAGGAAGCGAATCTCAGAAACAATGGCCCACAAAACAGCACTTCTGTGAGCTTCTTCAGTCTAGTCTGGAAACCACTTATCCTTGCTGAGAGTAGTTATAAGGAAAGAGCATTTGAACCCACCCATGCTCTAAGCTACCAGAAAGATATATCCACACAGCATAGGGATGACCGAGTAATGTTAGCAAATAATATAGTAAACAAATAATTTCTGTAGTGAATGGCAAATAAATAAATTATTTGCTAACAAATGTCTCCATCCTAAGAAATAGTGGAACAATACTCAACTGTTAACACTACTTGTGTTTTTTAAATTAAAAATACTCAGAATAAAATATTTATGAATACATATACATATATATTCCTTTGTTTGATCAGCTTTGGGAGATGTTTGTTGCTGTCTCTGTCTAATGCAACTGACATAGGCTAAATTCTGTACTGACATAAATACACTGAGTTTGCAACAGGCTGGGCTTTGGCCCTTTGTTTTTATTTAATGGGAAAATAAACATTCACACTTGAATTTGTGAAAGGGAATGATAACAGGGTTGTACAGGTCAGTTTCTTATTAATGAAATGGAGACCCCTTCAATTCTGAGCTACTCCGATGAATCTGAAGCAGGTCAGAAGTAACCAAAAGTCATTAACAGCTGACAGCTGGGTGATGACCTGTGTAAAATGAGTTGGTGCTTTCAACCCAGTATATAAAACATCAGAATAATTGGTATTAATTTGCACCCTTGTTGGCAGTCTTAGCACAGAGGCCAAAGATTGAATGGGCATGAAAATTAAACTGTTCTGTCAGCCATAAAGGTTCTTTCAGGTCAGGATTGAAGTGCATTAACAGGATACTACAGAGGAATTTCCACTGTCAGTGCTGGGGCTGTAGCTGTTCAGTGAATAAGCCAAAGACTTTGTAGCTAAGGTCAGTAATATGATGCATTCCCCAGACATTACAACCACTGAGGTTTTTATTCTACTTTATTTATTTATTAAATTATTTGAGAGAGAGAGAGAGAAAGTAAATTTACATCAGAAACACAATGGTGGGAAGAACCAAGGTGGTCGACAGCTGACCTGAACTGCAAGTGCAAATTCTTGTATTGGTGTCAGGGTCTGTGGAGAATCACTAATGTATTTTTGCAACTGAGAAGCCATAAACAGTACTTTGTACATGTGTGTTGGCAAAAGAACTGACCATGTGAATAATTAGCCTTGGGTATGTTATGGTCCACTGTTACCTTCTAGTATAATTTTTTATTTTGGATTACCAATCTGATAGTGACACAATTTGCAGTCTTTTTCAATCTAATCCAACCAATATTTAACACCAGGCATGCCTATTCCTTTCATTCCTGGTTGCACATGAGAATAAAGTTTGCAATTAAATTGGAAAGGCATGGAGATATTGAAAAGATGAATGCCTTCACACTGCCAACTGGCAGAAAATCTGTCTGGGGAGGTTTGAGAGTGGTCTGCAGTTATGTGGTTCTATACTACGGAAGACAAGATTCAGAAATATAGAGCGGGTAAGTAACACCTCAGATTATATTTGTGCTATGTTCACCACTTGTCAAGTCTAGCAGATATCCACAAGAAATAAAATAAATGTGCTGAAGTTTTAATTATAGGTTTAGATTTGCTTTGGTCTAAAAGGAAGGCAGTCCTGAGAGAGCTGCAGAGTTAAGTAATGCGGATGTGGCTTTCATGTGCAAATTTCTTTTGACTCAGTGAAACAACAGCTCCCAGAGTTTGGACTGATGTCCACACAACCAGGCCAGCATGTGAATGCAAATAACTTCGTTATAAGCCAAGTCTCTGTGCACCAATGAGCTGTACAGGACACTTGCAGTGATACCAGCTTTGTGTGCGGCTTTCTTGCTGTTTCTGTTTCCTGTCTGAAAATAAGTGGCATCTTATCCGTTGCTAAGCAGTAGGAAAGGGGTCCAGTGTGTCAGGGGAAGCAAAACTTCTCTTTTTGTTAATGTATTCCTTTCACCCTGCCAATTGATAACTTTTATATTACCTTTTTCTTCCGTCATCTTGAATTTCATAACTGTCATATCAAAATGAGTTGAAATTCTGTTCAGTTTGCTGTATTGCTGAATTCATTGAATGCATGTAGCAAACAGTATATTCTTTGACAATAGTAATAAAACAGAACAGTTATTTTCAGTTAAGTATAGTACAATCTTTCCTAGAAAAAAATCAATGAAAATGTAAAGAGTAAGGACAGTTCTTTACATATATTTTTACCTTTCTAGGTCAGAGACCAGTGCCTCTGTACTGTGAAGAGAATTCCAGATAAGGACTCAAAGCTTTTGTTTAACTTGAGAGACAGGCTCACATGTCTTTTTAATTATGCCACACAAGTAGAGCACTTTAGCAGACTGGGTTAAGAGTACATCCTGCAGAGCTTCTTAGCAGTTCCTGTAGCTAAAGATCTTTTTAGGTGAGTTGGGAAATGTGAATTTGTATCACATCACTGAGTAACTGAATTTGGATTATTCAAAGCACACGTATGGGCTGTCATGCCCAAAAGAAGGTTTTATCCCCTACTAGAGAGATTCTAGGCACTTTTCACAGTCACTCGCTTGTGGACAGCAGGTACATTGACAATGTATTGTAAACTTGATTCAGAATCCTAGATTCAAGACCAAGTCTACATCCCAATTGAATGGCTGAAATCTTCAAGCTCATGCCTGACTGCTTCCTCCTCTAAACTACAAAATCTGGAGGACATTAAGGAGTGGTGCAGTGAAGCATAGACAGGCAACTAATTGTTCTTTCCAACTCTCAAACAGAAAGAGGCATTTTCCTGTAGTGCAGATATTTAGTTTTAGACAGATCTAAGAAACATTTTTTACGTGAGAATTTGTAGCCGAGGCCTGAAATTGATTCCCTTTTCAGATTACTGACAGTTGAGAAACACTCTCATTGACACTTAGCTTTATCCTTGTACCAGACGCAGAACTTTAGCTCTGGATTTTGCTGTAGGTATTGTCTGATTCCTTTTGTAAATCCATCATTTTGAGCATACAAATGCATTACTTTATCAACCCCGGCTTTTACGTGTTTGAGTGTAAGAGGAGGAGACAAGATATGCTGTTCGGCTAAAATACTGTTCCTTAAGAGTCTAAAAATAAAAAGCAAATCCATCAATATTTCTCTTTTACAGACATTCCCATGTTTCTGCTGAGAAATGATTTGCATCTAGAAGAAGAAGTTATAATACAAAGTAAAAGGAAGACCCCTCAGCATGTCTTAAAAACCCGTTTTTTTCAAACTACACAATTAGACAACCAACATCAGCAACTGCAATGCACAGGCAGATGTAGATGTTTGAGGACCATTAGATACCAAGCATTTCCTCAAATGAATCACAATTGCACGATCACCAGTCCTAAGTCATATTGTGCCGATCCATCATGAAGATTTATTAGTCCTTTTAACATTTCTCAGTGTTTACCGGTGACAGAAGTGCTTGGTGCTTGAAGGTGATCTGACACTCTGCTTGCTGGTACTCTATATTCCATTCCATATGAAAGTTACATATGGACACCCTGTACCAAAACCAGTATCATCTAGTAGCAAATACCTACTATCAAACTCCAGCCCCTAGAAATACCTCCAAGGATTATAGGCCCCTGGCTGCCTTCCCATATCTCATGATAAGCACACTGCTATTTTATATTACATTACTGTGATGTCCCTGTGCTTGAGCATATGTTGTTGTCTGTCTTGGGCATATATCCAAACAGAGTGCCTGCAGGCTGTATTCTCCCATAATCCATAGTATGTTCTGAGAAATCATATGATCCCATTGGTTTTTCAGATATCACAGTTTTAAGCTGTCAAATTTGACCTCGTGTCATGTTTCTCTTTTGCTTTTTTCTGTAAAGGCTGTCCTGGATCTTCAGGTTCAAGTATGATTGAGTGCAGCAGTATGCTTCTGTCACAAAAGGAACAGATTTGCCCAGATCAGACTCTGTATTATATAGGCCCTACATATTTCTAGGCTGTGAAAATTAAATTTTAAAATATACTGTTTCATCCCCCCAAAAGTTGAATTCAAATTTTTGTATATGGAAACTCAGGATGGTTTTGATATATGCAATAAAGCTGTTCATCACTTCAGACCTCTTGGCAAGCATTTTCTTCAGATATGCTATACTCACAGCGTATGTACCAATTTGTACTTATAGGCACAGCTCAGAAAAAGAAGTAACACATAAGTCACAATAGTCTAGGAGTAGAGCTCCCTCCTATGAGTGTCTTTTCACCCATATGCATAGAAATTACACCACCACTCTGAAACAGCTGTGCTTCTTAGCACAGGGCCTGGGCCAAAGCAGGGGTATGTCCTCTCACCTCTGCTCCCTACCTGACTGTACCTGGTCAGAACACCACCCACAGTTTCACAAGTAAGGACCAGATAATCAAAATCCTGTCCTATGTTATTACCAAAATATGTCCAATATTTCTTATGGTTTCAATGGTGTGTAACTTTACCAAATGTTTACCAGTTAGAACAATATCTGATTCTGTCTCAGGTGGAGTCCTTGAGGGTCTTCTCCAACAACAGCAATTCAGCTGGTTTGAGAGCAAAATAAAAGAACAAAATAACAGTTTCAGAACTATTTTTTAAAATGGAGAAAATAGGAACAAAATTATATGTAGTTATGTAATTAAAGATGACATCATCACTATAACCTGTGCACTCCAGGGAGTCTACTCAAGGCTGCACAATTTAGATTAATTTTGTTATTTTCTATGTTATATTTTTTACATTTTAACATCTTTCAACAAAGTTTTCTGTAATTATATGCTTTTGGGGATGTGTGTATATGTGTGTTTTTAAATTGCTAGAACTTGTATTTGATGAATTTCCCTGGAACTTCTAAGTACTTTTTCTTTTTCTGAGGAAGAATATTTTTACTCAATAGATTCCACCCTCACCGCAGGAATTTTTTCAGCCCAACAAATAAATATTAAGATCCTTGGATCAAATTTTACAATCTATATGTAAGATTTGTTTTATAAAATCCTCATTAAAGTGTATTCCCAAAACTAAGAAACGGCCACAGGAGTTTGTCCCCAGTATTATACTAAGTTTCAGATGCACTTTCTTAGTGGATGTTAAAAGATATCTTAATGAAGTAAGAAATCACAAACATAAAAAAATCTGAACTGAATTTTCATTTACAAGGAAACAACTAACTTCAGAAAATTTTCAGGAACATTCTAAGATCTTATTATACACTAAGCATCCAGTGGTCATTAAAGGACTTGTATGTGAGATGGGTTAGAGTAGACTTCTAATAAATTCCTGTGTAAAGAAAAAAAAATCCAGCTCTCGTAAACTCATAATCTGGCAGGAATTTGTCATTTTCTCCGTCAAACAGCACAGGACTGAGTGCAGATGAAAAATTAACAGTAGTCAGATTCTATATATCAGTTTATGGTGGGAATACTGAAATGTCAAGCCATATACCTATACTATCTCCTGTACCTGTGGTAGTCATAGATGTGAAGGCAATATAGTAATTATATTTATTACAGTACTAATGTTTTTGCTCTACAATGGTTATATAGGGAGATAAAACTTGACAGACCTGAAGAATAATTGATTTAATGGACTTTTCATTCCCTTGTACTCAAAATCACAATAGACGTATGTGGTCCATAGAGCCCTCTGCCTTCTCTTCTCTTCAAAAACCCCTCTTGCCTTGTGGTTGTGTTTCAGGGTAGGCTAAATTTGTGCGTGTTCTTTTCATGTCCTGTGAACAATCAGAGAAGTTCAGTCTGTAGAGCTGCCATGATTAGAGCTTTCTTGAAAAAAAAAAAAAAAAAAAAAAAGCAGTACTCTGAATTGCTGCCTGTAGGAGAATACGGCACACAGGAATCTCATGAAGTTCAAAAAGGAGAAGTTGAATGAATCTAAGATGAAAGGCAAATCAAGACTTAAAAAAGACAGTAAAAAATTGGGAACACTCCTTTCTTGTTAGTAAATAATAGCACAAGATAACAACCATAATATTGAGAAAACTTGGGAACACCATGTCATATTTTGAATCCAAATATTTTCAATCCAAATATTTTCCCTAGTGTATTAAAAATTCAGACTGAGAAAGAACAGTAAAGTTATTCTTAACCTGCAGGGAATCCAGGATATCCTGAGCAAAGATGACAATGTTTTTTCCTGTATCTATTAAACAAGGACAGGTCAGATGTCTCACCGATAAGTTAAGAACAGTTTTACAGCACCTATTTAGGGACATTGCATTCAGTGAAATAAAACCCAAAGTGCTTGTTAAATTTAGAGCTCATCATGCTTTCTTATGGGTGATAGTTGCAGGACACCCTCTTGTTAGACATGTCTTTATAATCTGTAAACAGAAATTTACATTTGGCACAGAACATGTCTCTATGTTTAATGTTGCATAACTTAATAGTACTTCATGTTTTTTAATAGAAGCCTAGTCCATTTCCATTTCTTTTCAGTTCAGGGACCAGCATCTAACCATCAATTGTCAAAACTTCAGAAACTACTACTGTGTGTGGAAGCAAGTACTCCTCATCAAGGCCATAGCAGATTGTTTTCTAGCTTGACTGGAAGATCTTTGCGAAAGGAATGTGTATATGTGGAGTGTCTACCACAAAAACTCATTTCCAAACATTGTCCTTCACTTACAGAGCTCCAGCAATGCAACAGTAGAAAATGCTGGTTTAGCTCTGTAGAAGAACCATTTCATCCTTCTGTTTCACTCTCCATTAAACCGTGTAAGCATCCTCCTGTTTTCTTTTGCGTTACATTCTTAAAGACAGTGCTTTGCCATATTTTTGGTATAAAGTGCACAGAAAGATCCATTAAGCAGGTAGCAAAGGATTTCTTCAGGAGCCAGTGATCCTTGAATGACACAAAGTTAGACCATCTAATTATTTTTATTTTTTAAATAGAACAAATCTTGTTCATTTCTTTCCTGCTGTCCTGCAGAATATATAGTTTCTGACAGGAAATGAAAGCCCTAAACATTTTCGTATTAAAACTATTAATTTTCAGCCAAATTATGAACATTCAGATATGCAATTATGTGACCTCCAGGGAACGCTAGGTTAGAATCTCATGCTTTGGTCTGTTTTACAGGCTGGATTTCATGGCAAGACACAAAGACCTCCCAGGATGTACTTGAATCTACACAGAGTACACACGATGCATTGTGTCTTTTCCAGCTAACCACCTACAGCCACAGAATGGTATGGTCACACAACTAAACCAAATTATTTCAGATGAGACGTTAGACTGTTAATACAACATGAGATTTTCTCTTTGGGAGTGCTCAGTTCTCTCCCTAAAAACAAAACAAAAACAGAAACAGAAACAGAAACAGAAACAGAAACAGAAACAGAAACAAAAACAAACCAAAACAAAAATCCCCAAACAACAAAAAACAACGTAGAAGATACTGAGAAAAAAGTTGCCCTGAATCAACAGACAGTTTCCAGCACAGAAATCTCCTTTTTGAAGGAAAGATTTCCCACTATAAGACATGTAAGATTTTACACATTCTTTTCCATATAAAATGAAGGATCATATTCCCAGGCTGCTCTTTGCATAGACTCATAATAATATGCTAAGAAAAAACTAGTCAATGTCTTCCTCTTACAGTAGTTCCTTTGACTGCTTAAGTGGCTGAGTATAGAACCACCAGCATTTGGGAATCTGAGGATCAAATGAACCTAGAAGTGTTCACTAAATATTGGATATTAATTTTAGGCCTAATTTTGTTGCCTTTCTAGCAATAGTTCCAGGAGTCAATAATTCTCTGAAAAGGTCAAAATATGCCTACCTCCCAGAGATTTCTATAACAGAATTGGACAGATATTTTATATCTTTTAGGCTGAAAATGGATTATCTTACAAAAGCAAAATTTCCTCCAGAAAATTTTTAAATCAAAGTAAACAAACATATTTTTATTGCAGAGGTGGACAATGGTAACTTTCTTGATTTTTTTCATTATTACTATGCAGGCAGCAGCTTCCAACCCACCTTACCACCATGTCAGATGCTTTTGGCACATGCAAATCTTTTGGCTACAGGGACAAAGAGCCTTCCAGGCAGACTACTGGCAGGCTGAAAAATTTGGGTGAGCATTCATTAAATGGAGTTTTTCAGAAAACTCCTTTTTTTTTTTTTGAAAAAAAAATCATATACTTTTGCAGCTTTTTCTGTTTGCTGTGGGGGAAATAGGGAAAGCCTGCACATTTGTGCATGGATGTACATTTTGTGTCACCACTTTCAGTTCTGATAAGTGTACGTATGTATCTGTTAGGATATATTTGTATAAACCAAATGAATACAAATACATGCAGTTGTATAAACATGTATAAATGCATATATAGTTACACATGTACATATCTGTTATAACTTGTCTCAGCTTGCAAACATGCTTCTGACTTATTATTAAACTCAGTTTACTCTATGCTTAGTGTGGAATACAGCTTAAATCACTCACATTTTGATTGTCTATTAGATTTTAAATGTCTCTTCTTCTCATGTATTTCCACCTCCCACACTTGCTCAGTGTTTTAATAATTACTCGCAATGAATAAAGATTCAGATTATTGTATTTTAAGGAAAACAGGTACAATTATATATGTATTATTCAGTTTTCAAGTAACATAGAAGTGTATTTCTGCTGCTTAAGCTCTTCTCATCGTTCATTTGCTATCTTGTGGTCTTGAGTTACTGTTAAGAGTTCCATGTTTAAAGAAGTCATATTATAAATTTGGATGGATCTTAAAATAAATGTCAAAAACATTTTCATGTGCTGAAACCTTCCTCAAAAGACATATCAGTAACAAGAAAATCAGAAATAGGAATTAAAACCTGGTGGTTTAATATGCAGTGTGAACCTCTATTCACTGTGATGTTACTAAATTTGCATACATTAAATTATAGGTGCTGGTTATAGTAACCTAGTTGTTATACTTCTATGAATACAAAATGGTCTGTTATAAGCAAGTTTTATTTGCAATAATAACAGTATACAAATAATGTTTTTTCTTATTTCTAGTTTTGATGTTTGCGAATTTTTCATGAAGAGCTAATACATTCATCCAGTTCTTTCTAAAACCCAAGAAATGGCTGAGTTTAAACAGAAGTTATTTCCATGTATGTGCATCCAATATCTTTTGTTCTTTAAATCCTTACAGCATACATCTACATCCTAATCTTTCAAAGTGTTGTACAATTTGGTACGGCTAACCAGCATCAGTAACCATTGATCTTAGTTCTTTTACCTGCTATATAAATTGAATCCTTTTGTAGCAGCCTCTTTCCTGTCCCACCCCATTAAATTCTTAAGTATTTCTGCAATGCAGAGAGCAATTATCTTGGAATTGGCTTGAAATATATAGCAAACCTGATAAATGCAAAGGAAAAACATTTTAATGAATATTTCTTACAGATTTATTTCAGAAGAAAGGAGCATGGGTAAGTTGGCATAAACTTTGCATATAGCCCAATAAAGTTTATTTAAAGTACCTGTGATATAAGCTTTTTTTGATTTTTTATCAGATCACATTTTTTGTCTGAAAGAAAAAAATTGAATGCAAATAATCAATTCTAATCATTTTCTAAATGGTTTATCGTTTGAAAATGTGATACAATAATCAATGCATTAAAATATAAGAATGTGCAAGTGAGAGGCACAGCCAAATTTGCAGTACATGCAAATTTAACACTTGCATAAATCTTACTTGAAAAAGTTCCCCTTAACTTCGTTATGGCACGGTTTTCTGATAACCAAATTTGGTTTATTGTTTGTACTAAGATGTCTGACTAGCTTTAATGAAAGATTTCTTAGACTTGGAGCTTATGCTTTTTGTTCAAGACTCCATATGTGAGATATTTTGCTGCACTTTAGATATTCATTGATTACTATTGCAAATTTTCTCTACACTTCATACAGCAAAATTGTCTAAGCAACTTAAAAAATTAAAGTCTATGTAATCTACTGCAGAAATTATGCATAACTTAACATTTTCTCTGAGACTAATAGCAGTAGGTGCATTGATATTTATATGTATTACCACACAAAGTACTCTAAAGGTATTTGAAAAACACTTTAAGAACTGTATCTACTCAATCAGTATTTCAGAATCACTTAAATCATCAATGAAATGCCAACTCTGCACTAGGATGGAGCAGTGGTTTAACAGAACACAACAATATTTTTTAACGGCTCTTCTTGCATTTACAGTTATTTTCTAGAAATTAAAGAAATATTATATCACGGAACTATGTGCTCGTATGCCATAATGCTGAGTTCAGCACGACCCAGAGCAGGAAATATTGTTAAGCTCTTCTGTCTAATTATCCCAAGGATTTAACATTTCAGGCACCAGGCACAATAATTAAATATTTGCCTTTCTCAAAATATTTAAATTGGGGAATGAACATTAATTAAAAACAAAAAAAAAGTAAGGGAAACAAAACAACAAAAAAAGAAAAATACAAAGGAACATGGTTAGCACAAGCCAGGCTTCATTTAATAAAGGACAGACTCTCCTGAGTGTTCTATGTGCACTGAATTGAAAGGATTCTCATATCCTATAGCTGAATGCCTACATATTTTTACAGTATTATTTTGAATTTACAAGGGAGCTGTCACTGTTATAAATGATCTTTTTCTTGCTTTGGGTCCTCCAAAGTAATGAAACTACTTTGATATGTAATGGTCCATTGTTAGAATTATTGTTGCATTCTAACAGTGAATGTTGACTTCATGTGATAAATAGGTTCAAGTAGATAAGATATGGAAGAAGAACTTCCTGATTTACTATTTGGGAAGACAGTGTCATAACTGACAAAGATTTTCAGATGCAAGCTGCCGTAAATATTCAAAGGTAAGAAGAAAAATAGCTATGGATTTTTAGTGTCACATTTTACTACTCTTTTTGATTAAGTTTTTCATATTGTGTTTATGCAATGAAACCACTGATACATCCCTTGGTCTTAATTTCTCTTGACAGAACAGTTTCACATTTCGTTCTGTGAAAAAAACCCAGTGAACTGTTTCCTTCCAATATGTCTAAGAAATGGAAATGACCAAAACCAGCTTAAGGCAGCAAAGCTGATAAAATGCAAGTCTCACCCACGGTCTTGCCCATGGTCTTTCATGTGTGTGACTCAGGTGCTCTTATTTTTTTTTTTAATGTGTGAATGGTGCTGCCTGTCTAGATGGTGCTACAATGCTACCTGTTTGCTGTTGCTTGAGTTGTGGGTAGCTTGTAATTGCTTAGATACCCCAGCCAAGACTAGGATATTATGAGCTCTATAAAAATGTTAAATACAAGTAATTTTCTTTTCCACTGCACACTTTGAACATAGAAGAGGGGCTCTCAGTGAACAGCAAAAGCTGTCACTCAATTCCCTTAGCAAGTGAACTGGAATACTTATAAATAAGGGAGTGTACTTTTGAGTGGGAAACAACAATATTTTTCTGGTTTTAGTAACAAAGCCTATAGTGCCCCTCCATCTTCCTCTCACCAACATCCAATGTTCTATAAACATTTTGAAAGCCAAGAAATTCCATTCATTTATTAAAATCATATGGTCACAAGTATAGACATGTTCTAAGATTTGAAATTTGCAGTAAGTTTGATATTCTCAAAGATATTGGATATATTAAAGATGTCTTTAATTATTCCACTAAAGAAAAAAAGAAAACAAAACTCTTCCTTTCTCCAGTAGGCTGGAGGTGTTTCTTTTTTCTCTCCTTGAGCATTGGGGATAGTTAAGTAATGTATGCCTGTTTTTGTGAGCATTAGGAGACAGGGGGAGGAAGAAGAGAGAGCTCATTTAGAACAATTCCAGACTTCAAAACTGACAAAAACCAATAATAGCACAATATTGGTAATACTACTAATAATAACAATAAAGTGTTTGTTTGTTCTTCCTATGTAGGGTATAATCTAAAATATATTAAGTCTGTCTGTTTACCCAGGGACAAGCATTACCTCATTTGCCATTGTCTCCAAGGTGGGGGTGGGGTGAGGAGGGGAAAAGCTGTTCTCCAAATACAGCTATTTGAATATCTATGTGTTGAGACTTACTGTGTTTTCCTTGCTTTTACACTGTTCCTATATACATACCTACATATCACAAGTGAGGAAACATTCTCAAAATACGAAATTTATTTCTAAACTATGGTGGTTTTTTCCTACATGAATCTGGCTTTTAGAGTTTAGGAGCTGTCATGCCTGAAGTTTGAAAGAAAAAATAGATTGCTTCTGTGGGTTGTCACAGTTTCATATTTACAGTGCCATATCACTTTACTACTCCTGCTGACGGCCCACCTGTCTCCACTGCTCTGAATCGACACTTCAGGACTCAGCACCTACTGTTAGCCGCGGAGAAATACTCTCCAAGGCAGGAAAGAGGCAGCAAGCCAAAAACAACATTCACAGCCAGTTAATGAATGCAGAAATTAAAGTAAACAAAAACAATACCCTGGAAACCATTTCCAGAAGAACAATTTAATCATATGATAAGGAGTAAAAGGTAAAGTTAAAATTTAGATGCTAGAAAGAACAGAAACAAAATCATTTTACGTGGCAGCAGATTAGTTCTCTGTCCTGTTATATACTGAATGGCTTATAGCCTTATTCTCATCTCACACTATCAAAACTGATGCCCTTAGTCTTGGTTTAAACTGTATTGAATAGAAAACGATCATTCAACTTTGAATTTCTTCGTGAACATCAGACGGAACATTAGAAAGACAACTCTTACATTAAATTTTCACCCAGCAGTTGAAGGTTCTTTTGAGGTTTGTAACTTCTAGCCTAGTGATTTTCTCCTATAAAGCCATCTCCTTAGGTGAAAAAGAAAGAAAAAAAATAAAATCATTATCTTCTAGAGGGGTTTTAAAGCACAATCTGATTTAGCTCAGTTGTATAACCAGACACACTGACTTTTGAAGCACCTCAAAAGATTTCTTTTGATCTCACCAGGAATTTGCGTAAGTTATCAGCACACTACACAATTCTAACATTACTTGAATGGTATGGGGAAAAAAAAAGTGTTTTTAAGATGCTCAGCTCAGCAGGAGCTGAGAGTCATCCACTCTCAGGCTGACTGGAAGTATTTTGGTTTCCTCCCAGCTTCTGCTGAGCTAGAACACAATGGGAGCTAGAAGTTACTGTCTGTGGCAGAAAGGGGATTCCAGCTCTTGCTGCTTTTGAAGCTTCTCCTGACCTCTGAAGAAGACATTTCACTGTGAGAGATGAGGACAACTTCATCTTGATGAGTTTTGCTCTCAGTGGAACCTGTGAGCTAGAGCCTACAGATTCACACCTGACTGGTGGCTGCCAACATGTTTCAGGATACGTTGACTTCAGGTTCTTGGAAGTCAAAATCCACTGGCTCCTGCAAAATTTATGATCATCACTTTTCATCGGTGACCATCTTGTCTAGCTTTTGCTGGGAAGAAAAGCTCAGCTACTGTGAGGAGCTAGACTGCCTTCAGAGGTCAAGCAGAAACTCAGCTAGAGTAATACATCTGATGATAAGCAAATTCAGTAATTTACACCAAAAGTGACAGCGTGTGTTAACCCTCTGAAAAGTTGCGCACCATCACACACTGCCTTACTATGTATGGAACGTACAGAAAAGCAATCAAGAAGTGAAAAATAACTGAAGTGAAGAAGCAGGAAAGTATTCAATAAACTTTGTCCTAAATAACGCTGAGTTCATTTCTCTGCCGACATTCATATTATGCAACAGAGCCTTGGGATTGGGGCATGTGAGTCTATTGCTACTTCATCCAAATTATAGTTAGGCGTGCATCTCATCAGTATAAAAGCAAATACTAGACTTGTCTTTTGCAGCACTATTGATAATCATTGCTCACACTAGTTCCTGAACTCAGATAATTCCTTTTTAGCTACTGTTTGGGGCAGAATGTAGGAGAAAATAATACATGTAAGCTAAGAGGTCACTTTACACCTTAGACCTGAGCAGCTTACTAGTGTCATGCTCAACTGTTTTGCATCAGGCACTGGTGGAGCAGAGCAAAGTACAGAAATCATGCTGTTGCTCTCACTAAAAAGCAGAAACTAACAGCACTTCTTCCTGGTTTAAAGTGAAAAAAAAAAAAAAAAAAAAAGCTCTGCTCTTTCCTTTGGTTTTAATGGAGAGAAAAGCTCCAGGCTGTTAGCTGTCGCAAGCTAAGCACTGAAAAGAGAACTCACACAGTGAACCTCCACTCTGCTTTGGGAAAAGTACTCTTAACTGCATCCTCTCACCTAAGAGTAAAGACAAAACCTCTGACTCGTATTCCTCTCTTTGTCTCCAGGTAGCCACATGGAGAGATATTGGTCTCAGCTGCAAGCTGGAGCTGATAGCTACTGCTTTCCAGGACAGCAAAGGAAGATCAGTCCACCTCACGCTCAGCTGGCAAGTGGTAATTAATGCTAAGAGGTAGTAGGGAATAAGTTACTATCCTGCTTCTTGGCTGTGATTCACTATTGAGTTCACACCGATAATGGAGTGAGCTCTGACTTTTCTAGAAGAGACGTTGTCAAGATCCGGAGCCAGACTATTCTGAAACGTAGAAGTTTTGTATTGCCATTATACAGCAAGCAAGTCAGTGAACAAGCTTTGGCTGAAGATGGTCCAACTTTGTACTCCAGGCATGATCTTTGTCACCTCTTCTTCAGTGTGGAACTTGTTGGGCCCAAAGTAAATAAAGAACTGATGCATGACTTGATCTGCTCCTGCTCTGTTTCTCATATGCCTTTCTGTAATCCTCCTATGCAGATCTTCTGAATGCAAAGTAAGTGACTAGTGTCAGCCTGCTCGTGTTAGTTTCCTGCAGCGTAGAGATTTGTTAGTGGTAGCTGTCCTATGAAGATGAAAACCCTGCTTTTGAAATGTTCAGTTTTTGTCCTCTCTTGTCCACCGACACAGTGACACAGAATTTGCTTTTTATGATAGAAAATTAAAATACTGTACAAAGATTGTGACTGAGCTTTCAATACCGACTTGTTCACTTCACTGTGCATTCACAAGTCCATTTACTTCCTGCCCTCTCAGATTCAGAGCTGCTGTGGTCATGCTAAATACATTACCATTGCCGTTTAAAAAAAAAAATGCCATCAAAGGATAGACCAAATAGTTCTGAGAGTCAGCAGTTCTAAATGCATACTGATTGCAAATGACAATTTGTGAGGGTGAGCAGTTTGCAGGGGAGTTAGAAAGGAACAAAAAGCAAGAGAGTGAAGAATCTGAAACAGAACCAACCTGACATTTAAATCGGTGATCAGCAAGCAGATCAATGACTGCTGAATGTTTCCTCCAAAGCAGAATGGAATTTTTCTACCTCCACATGTACATAGATTATATGCTAGCAGCCAACTTTTTTTTTAAAATGAACCATTTCAGGTAGGTCCCACTGTGTGGCTCTTTACCCCACACATTGTTTCTGCATACAAATGTTGTATTGTGTTACTCTTAGCAGTCAACAGTTCAATGGCACATTCAGGGAAACAAAAATCAGAGAAGAATCCACCCAATAAAGGCAGCTTCTAAATAGCATGGGACAGGTATTAAACACCCTCTGTCATGGATTTGCTGGTGACAGATACAATCTCTAAGTCTGTATCTGGGGTGCATTCAAGTTTCCCAACTGCAGCAAATCATCAGTGCTGGATTCATAGACATCTTCTGGTGGTGATCTTTTCATTTACTTGAGAATATTTGGCAAAGCTAAATGAACTCAGTGAGACTTTTAAAAAATGAATTCCATTTCCTACCACATACAAGTGCTGAATAAATTGATCTCCATTTTAGTGATGTGGTTTGTGCTGTTAGCTTGCCATTGAAAGCATTGCAAAGAGGAGAAAGTTCTGTGAGGCAAGAGTGAGAAGACAGCTTTATAAATGAAAGCTGAAAGCATCACCTATGTACTGACCATGGCTGTGTGATGTTTTACTCCAGGATTCCTCTTCATGGATTTGATGTTTCACAATATGACATCTTGGTAATACATTGCAGATACATTTTTAAAAGGTGCCGTGCAACCTCTGACATGCCTTTTCTTCTGTTAAGCTCTGCAGGCCTCAGGCAAAGCTTTACAAAACTCTGGACACTTTCAGTTCACATGTGATTTAAAATCTGATTAAAGAATACAATCTTAGCAACTGTAAGCATCAAACGAGGAGAGAAAACTTTAAATTTAATTTGAGTGACATCATGCCTGGAACTACATTAAGAACAACTCCTCCACAATTCAGAGTTAGTAAGCAACTTGGTATGCCAGCCAGTAAGCCTCAATTCTCCAGAATCAATATTGCAGTTATTGAGTAATTGCAGTAGTTGCCTGGGAAGATGGACAATGTGGTATTTGTTCAGGGGCTGATGGGTGATAATGGTGCTCAGTGAAAGATGATAATTGAAAACAAAATTATCTTAGTGCAGTTGACTGACACAATAGAAAGACTATGAGCTTTAAATCAAAACACACTTTATGTTCTTGATTATCAAAACATTTGTATAAAAATAGCAGCAAGCAGCAACAATTTTAGACGGTAATATACCACTTACACTTCTTCATTAACTTCAGATCATCAATAAAGTCTCTTTAAATGCTAATCCTCTTGAAAAAGCATTTTCTCACTTAAGGTGTTCTTGCAGGCTGTTACCAATAAGAAACAAGATAAACCATCTGCATTTCCTTTAAAAAGCTAAGAAAGTTAAACTTTGGCAATGCACTCTTTTAGCGAGTGTTCATTGAGCGTATGTCATTAGTCTGTGAAGCATACATAGCATGCACTCCTCATCTGTCTACTGCTACATGCAGGCTACTGGGGAGCTTGTCGACCTCATGAAACTGCTGCAAATTTGCAGCAGACACTCCCAATGAGTGGGTAAAACACCATGTTTGAACTTTCAAAAAATACTTCAGAATTGCTTAATATCGTAGACTTTCGTAATATAGTCATAAACCATTCTCCTCAAGAGGATGAGAAGCTCATCTAAAAATGTTAGAATAGGAAAAACATGATTTGCCAGAAACCATTTTTCAGTTCCATGTTATTTGCCTGCTCTCTACTAAAGCTGCCAGTGACCAATCAAGGCCTGTGAATTTAATGACATACAGCTGGGCAAAATGCTCAGCAAGTGTGATGGCCCTCTCTGAAATTTCAGGGTGATGATACAGACTCAAAAAGGAGCAACTGAATTTGTGGACCACTCACTGCTGGGTGCATTTCAGAACCAAATTTTCTAGTCTCAGATGTAAGATTTTGAAGATGGGATTAAATAGTTGAGTTTCTATGTTTAATTAAAATTGATATCCTTCATGGGGAAAAGGAAATAATCCTAGCTCATGCAGAATTCATCATCTCATAAACATCTCATTAATACTGTTTTTCTGTGCCAAAGTACAACAAAGCTGATGATACATGTTTTCAACTATTACACTTGATTTCTTATGTATTTTGCCCCTAAGACTTACTGGAGTATTTGCCAATGCTTAGTGCTTAAAAAAAAGGGCTGGCTGAGGCACTGGTCAAAGTAAACTGTTGCCAAATATTACTAATTCATGAACCCCTTGATAAGGCAGAAGTGGCAAGGTACTGACATGAGGATGACCAGAGATGCCAGGTAAGCTGTTTATTATGATGGGAAAAAAGAAATATGAATGAAGTAAAGGATGACTGAGGTTAATTTGGAGTGAGAACATCAAGAACAGGATGTCCTTAAAAAAGGAAAAGAAAAAATAAAGATGAAAGGTAAAGAATTTGGTCTTGTTCATATTTGAACATGACATAGAAAGGAATCTCATTAGAAAAAGGAAATCTTTTGTGTTTTGAATTGTGAACACCAGGAGAAAATGTTTTGTTCTCTTGTGTCTAAAATTTAAGCACAGGTACATGGATAATATGAATTTCCTCTAATGAAATTAGTTTTTTTCCAGAGGTGGTGGTTTCCTATGAAATTTAATTCCTTAATTGCCTATCAAAATATAAATTCTTATCTAAATCTGAAGAGTAATCAAGTGATTTAAAAACAGCATGCACTGTAAGTAGTATCCTGCGTAGTAGAACTACCACTGTGCCTAATTATCTAGAAGTTATTTTTGTACATTCCACATCTAAGGGTCATGTTTTTACTGCCCAGTAATTCTGTTAGTACATGGGTTCATCTAGAATAGCAGTGACCTCTAGGGATACAATCTAGTGTGATACATCAAGCTTTACATTCCTAATTACAGATTTTATATTACATGTAGCAATAGAAAGACCATATATGAAAATCTTAAGTAAGTTGAAACATGTGCGCTCTGATTGTGAATGAAATTCACACATATATATGTACATATTCATATATACGTGTTTAAGGACATCTTTATGCTTGTTGCCTTTTTCAGTTTAGGGCTACTCTAAACATTCTTTTCTGACAATGAAATCTTTCAACATTTTATTCCTCTTTGTCCTAGACATTTTCTTGATAAATAATTTGGAAATTAAAAATGAAATGTTTCTTTTTGAAATAGAATCTTTTTGGTTGGTTGATTTTCTTTCACTCAAACAATTAAGGTAAATGAAAATGAATGTGAAAATTCTTCAAACTTACCTGAATATGCTTTTTTTTAGTGAATTTTAACT
Source organism: Pterocles orientalis (assembly GCA_011057875.1). Taxonomy (NCBI): domain Eukaryota; kingdom Metazoa; phylum Chordata; class Aves; order Pterocliformes; family Pteroclidae; genus Pterocles; species Pterocles orientalis. The sequence continues at coordinate 1,213,811 of WKFP01014785.1, read as the reverse complement.
GGAAAATTCTTGTCTTTCTTCTAACTGGACAAGGAGAATACAAATGCAAAATAATAGTTAATCTATTTCTTACTACTTCTATAATAGAATATATAATCTGAAATCTTGATTAAATATTATGTACCAGTCATTTCTTCATCTTTAGTATTATTAGCTTACTGTCAAACTCTGCTTACTCAGATGAGAATCTTAGAAAAAGATAGAAATTTGCTCACTAAAGAATAATCTGTGTGCTAAGGATTAAGCTTTACTCAAATAATTTCATTATACGAATAGTAATAATATTCTGGACAGTTTATGGTTGGTTAGTCTAATGGTTTGATTAGAGGTAGACCCAAAGAATTTATATAAATTTTCAGTACTTTATTAGTCTTCATGAAGGAAACTTCAGAATTGTTGAATCTGTTGCATGGTAAACAAAAGTCATACAACCAATTTGTAGTTCAAACCAGAGTTTACAGAAGCAATAGGCATTAAATTTACATTAGTCATTCTGGGTGCCAGACAGATGAGGAAATTACAAGTCTCAGTCTTGCTATAATGGCTTGACTAATCAACATCATTGCACGTATTCCAGCAGACTCCCATTTCTTTTGTGCTCTATGAAGAGACAGTTGAGGACTTCTAAAAGTCAAGAATCTGTGATTTGACAAAAATGAACTTGTGAAAAATGCTTGTTTCTATGCAGAGTAGGCAACCGAATAGACAAGGATCTTTAAAAAAAGCAAAGGTCTGACCCCAGGCTGAGGGATCTGTTGTTGTCCTGTCCCAAGAGGGAGAGAAGGAGGGTGTAGCTGGAACAGCAGAAGAGGTACTCCGGAGTGGAGAATGGATTGCGGCTAGTGACCTCTGCAAATTCCCATCTCTGTTAGAAATAAACTCACACATGGGCGAAATAGGCAGCAGGATCTTGGCTATCTTACTGCTCTTACTGTGACTTCTTTGTTGCTCTAGGCAGGTACCTTCTTTGCCTTTAACAAGAAGATTGACAAGAGTGCCAGATATACTCTGATTATACACCCACCCTTCAGACCTGGGGCTGGAATAAACAAACACCCCAAGGATTTCTGTAACTTGTGCTGTAACTAAGAGGCAACAGTTGTCTCCCAGGGTCTACTCACAATGAGCACAGATGCAAGATAGCTCCTCAGTTTGCCCCTTCCCTATACGTGTCTCCTCACTCCGTGCATGGCATGAGGACAGCTAGACTATCTAAAATGATAGTCTAAAATCCAAATTTACACTAGCCAGAAGTGCCCTTGGTGGTCTATCTGTACTAGAGAAGGCTTAACTAAAAGAAGGCAACCTGCCCCTTCTGACGCCTTGGTTTTTAGCAAATATGTGTCTGTTCCTTCTTACCAGAAGTTACAGGAGAGTCCTATGACTATACACCCTAATAACTCATTAAACACTCATTACTAATCTTAAAATGAGGCATAAAATTGCAAGTATGACATTATGGAAGGAATCATATAAACAAAGGATTCCCAATTTTGAAGACCGTTGTTTTATTCAGTGTTTTCTTTGTGTTTATATAAGATCATTTTTTCTCTCAATGTATTTTCTCTCAATTCTGCAATAGCATACTGGTTCTTTTTCTCTTTTTTGCTCTTGTAGACCAGCAGACCCTAGAGCTGTGCTAGTTTTTTTTTAATATGAAAACCAGCTGAAAAACTGGTGTAGTAGTTTACATCTAACAGAAACAAACTTTTGCTCACTGTGTTTATATTGTTTATCTGTACTGAAACAGATATGCGATTCATGTATGACAGAAAAACAGTATTCAATTCTTAGGGAAGAATTTTTTCAACTAGCTGAAATTAGAAGGGAAGGCCCATATGGATCAGGTGAAAGATGATGTTTCTTTCTCTGGGTAGGTCAGTGGACAGGGAGCTGGATCAGGGAGACACCTTTCTGCCTGAGGGAAACCAAATGATCTTCTGCGAGGGAGATTTCCCATCACCATTCTCTAATACGTGGGGGAGTAAGATATTCACAGCTAATCCATACAAAAACTTATGCTATTTAGTAATCCAAAAATAACCACAGATTTTGGGTTGGACCAGATAGTCTAGTGATGTCCCTTCCAACCTCAACCATTTTGTGATTCATTGATTCCTTGATTTTATATCATATGTACAGGACAGTTGCAAGTTTTGGACATATGGATTTAAATTCCTTTGCTTTTCCTTTTCACTTATTTTATAGACTGTAAGCCAATAGGACACTCTCTTGAAAAGTTGAGCTAAAGTCCTTTTAGGAAGCAGAACAGAATCTGAGTTTTGTACATCTTGGATGAGTCTCCTGGCCTTGAGCTCATTGCAGGAAAGATGAAGCAGCTCTAGGTTTCATAAGTGAGCTTTGCGTTCCTCCCTTCCAGGTAGCTACTTTTCAGTTGAAACTACTCGGTGAGCTTGGATCAAAATGCACAAGTAATTTCAAGTCACCGTAAATTGCTTTGTTCATCCAGTAAAATATTTGCTAAAATATTGCTGTTAGTGATTAATTTGACTGGTTACAAGCTGATTTCTCATAGGTTTTGGGGTTCCCATTTGCACAGGTTTCTCATGCTCCTGTTTTCATTTGTACAGAAACTTACAGCCGGTAACTTCTGTTTTTTTTTAAAAAAAAGCTGATAGATAGCATATTTTGTGTATATCATCTACCATATGTGTATATGTATATAGCATATACATCTTCCAGTATGATCTCTGCAGAAGAGAAAGATTTAGAAAATAATACATATGAGTATCACACAGTTTATTATCAACAGCATGACTTTTTTACTAAGTTAATAATGTCAACAATTGTGCAAAACAGAGTTAATCATTTTATGTTACACTGATTTGATTGCCTCTAATAACAAAATAGTATACTTCTGTGGGCTTTTTCTCTGATGCTTTAACACTAAAAAAACATAAATCAAAGCTGTTTTGACAGATGAACAACACAATTTTGTAACAGAATGGAAAAATTTTAAAACTGAATAGCTGATAAAAGATGAGTAGAACCAGGGAGGATTGATGTTATAGCTGAAGGCAGCATTACAGATTAGGCACTCGTTTGGCTTTTCAGAAGGCCTGGTGACTCATTCCACATAAATGAAGTTTGTGATATGTAATGAAAAGCTTTCTATCTTCACTGCGAGCAAATTAGCAGGTATTTTGTGGGAAGAATGTTAATGTTATCTGGCATTTGTTTCAGAGCAGGAACACATTAACAGAGGAGATTTGAAAAGAATTTCACTTTTATAACATCAGGTGCTGAAGGTATTAAAACAAGGTCACCTCTGTAAAGCAATGGGAGAATTAAGTTATAAACAAGCAGTGCCTAAAAATATATTCTGTTTCACTGACCAAATGTAATACAGTGTTGCCCCCAATTGCTAATTTTCTTTACCGAGAGTGATGCTCATATATCCAGAGCAAAGTTAAACAATAAAAAAGCTGTGGTTTGGTGAGAGAGAAGGGATAAGCATCTTGGTGGGTAAAGTCATTTCATTCCACTAAGGGAACAAAGAGCCAGGCTGTTTTACAGCCTTTACTGTTCCATGTTATAAAGCAGTAGACTATTTGAAGACATTAGGTCTTTTTTCAGGAAAGCAGTTAGAAACAGAAAAGGAGATATATCTGAGGAAGAAAAGATAAAAATAATCATTTTTCAATATTGAATAACTGTGAAAAATAGTGATCAAGATAGAAAAATGAAAAATTCATTCAGAGAAGTAAAAATATTTTTTAATTATACTAGAGGAAACTAGAGTATATGAGAGATACAGAAAATCTGTATGCACTATAAAAAAAGCAGACAAGACAGAGAAGCAAAAAATACCACCTTTATTTTTATTTGAAAACAAGACAGAAACCAACTAAAACTGTACATTCGCTAGCATTGGAATAAAGGAGAAAACAGACCAAAGAGGAGACTGGTTAGTAAATTAACAATATTTCCTTAGAGAAGATTAGATTACTCTATGGCTGGTTTGTGATTTAGGCATGATGAAGTCTTAGAGTGAGAAAATAAATACACATATATGTGTACACACGCACATGTACAGATAATGGAGCCTATTTAGGAAGAAATACTGAACATGAAGAAATGATAGCTAGATAGGAAGACACAGATAGGGAGATAGACAGAAAACTGATCTTCAAGGCAACCTGAAAAGGCAGATAAAGACACACATTTGATGACAAAGGTGACCTTGCAACCTGTGAGATATGACTTAACTGTCATGATGACTTGTGGCAACAGTGGAAGAACTCCTAAGTAGGTAGCGTATTTCTGCACGTGATACAAGACTTTTTCATCTCTCTTTGTTTATGAAAGATCCATAAAGATAGAGACTTCCCCTCGTTATCCAATTTGCATTTAAAGTAGATATCTTCTACATCATTCTTTTAAAACATGCTTATAAAAACTTTTAAAACCTTACACAGAAACAATCACGTTACTCCTCATTCAATCAGTGGTTTGTATCTTCACTTCCCAAGTGAAGCAAGTCTAGCTCAATGGAATTAATCTGATCTAGGATGCAAAAAGCAAGAGGCTGCAAACTTTTGATGTTTAGCCAAACTTCCTTCACAAAAACATTTTAATGCCACCTTTGCAATTTGGGAGGTGGTCAGGTAAAAGTTTGTGCAGGTTGGGACAAGTTAAAGTTGGATGAACTTTCCTGTTAACTTCAAAAATTTCTTTGGAAATGCTATTTCAAGGCACAATATTTAAGTACTGTCTTTCTATAAAAAGTAGTTCACTTTCTTTGAAAGAGTTTATAAAAAACATAACAACTTCAAATGTTTGAAAAAGAAAATGCCAGAGAATCTAATAATGCTTGTCTACCACACATTGGAGAGATAAGGGTTGTTCAGTTAACATTTCTAAAAGACCTTGAGGGCTTTTGATGAGGTGCTTATTACTTCTTGAACATGCCCTTATAATGAAATATTGTGCTCTATAGCTTCTGCTTGTGTAGACTGACAGAACACCAATGAAACCAACACAGCTACAGATTTGTACCAAATAAAGATCTGCTCAGGAGTATTTAATGCTTATTACAGATGAATAACCTAAGGAGCCTACATAAATAAAGAGCATATTGTTAATATTTTCAAAGGAGAAAGTCATAGCAGAAGGAAGAAAATAAGAAAAAATATGGGTTTATTTGCATCACTCTCCCAGATAAAAGCATAACATTTTAACAAAAGATTAAATCTATGGATCAAGAGTCTGGAGAAAAAAACGTGATCACTTACTGTTTTCTCAGCAACATGCATTTAAATGTCAGAGCACAGCTTTCAAGTGAGCACAGAGTACATCCAAGTATGTGAAAACAAGTGGACATGGAAAAAGGAGGAGGTATAATGCATATTTCCGTAGGTTCACCACATGCAAAAGGTATTCCTGAACATAGGACAAAAGCCAAAATTATGTCATTGTTTGAAATATGACCCCTGTTTCATACTTAACATTACTTGTGGTCACTGAGTTTAAAGCAAAACTAAAACAATCTCCCCCCTGTCAGAGAGACTGCATTTGTCGCTAGGAAAACTGAACTATAAGATAAATTAAAAACAAACAGATTGAGGACAGGGATATTTAGTAATATGTTGTAAGTATGCCAAAACAGACCCCTTAGATTTCCCTGTAGTTGTATGAATACAATTTTCAAAACCTGCAGTTAAAATTACATTGAAATGCAACTATTTGAATGTGAAAACTGCAAAAGTAAAACTTGTTTCTCACAGTGAGAAATACACTTAAATATATTAAATAAAATGTCACTGTAAATATTAGGTTATATTCTTCTGTTATGACAATTTATAATTAGAAAGTTATTAACTTATGTTTTACAACTATTTTAAATATATACTTTATGATATTTAATTTTTAAAAGAGTTTATTTCATAGTTTTATTTTGTTTTCTTGTAGTTTTATAAGGAAGAGTACTGAACATTAATGAGAATTCCAGCAAAAGTCTATTGAACTGGTCATTTATAATGAAACTGCATTAAGTTTTTTGAAAAGTAAAATCAAATGCTAGTAAAATATATCAGCCTCTCAGTGAAGCCAATTACATGGCAATTGATGAAGCTTCCTTTTATCAATAAAACAGGTTATAATGTCCATGAGTACAAATCCTTGCTGGTACTTAGTACGGCAGACAAGGTAATTTTTTCCGGCTGCTGAGCATCACTGTGGAAGGAGCTCAGTATTCCATGAAATACTTATCTATAGCATTTGGTCTTTGACCAGTATTTGAACTACAACTGGGCTTAACAGTGTTTTGGTTGCCTGCATAGTCTCTGTATTATCAGTTTCTTAGTAATACATCAGTAAAGTCCTCTATGATGATTTAGTATAAAGGTAACATTCAAAGGGCCCATTTATTACTTTTTAAGATTCTTTAGATCTCTTTTCAATGAGAAATGTCAGTTCTGGTTTTGCTCATTAACAATAAATGTCTATTAAACTACCACACTCAAAAGTAGTTCTGGTTAACAAGATTTTCATGCATCCTCAAGTACTAAAAAGAATACAGGGGAACGTTCTATAGTAAATTGCCGGAACAAATACTTAACATGAGTGCCATTGGAGGGTTTGACACCTTGGACACCTTGGACACCTCTCAGGTTCATATTGATGTACCAGGTGTCCAACATGTTCCAAATACTTTTGGATCTCCATAAACAGACTCTTCATCATACATGCAGTGTGTCTTACACATCTATGAACAACAGTGGATTTTCTATGTGTCATATATGGGAAGCATCTGCCCTGGATTACTAGATGTCGGGCTTCTGGATATAGCCTGTCACTAGCTGACAAGGGAGCATTCCAGTCACAAGTTATGACCAAAGTGCTGGTTGGCTTCCACGCCTGTAGAACTGAATGGGTCTGATGGTTTGAATATTCTTTCTAGCAGCAGGATACTATTCTTCATCTAAGTTTCTGATTTCCTATAACCTTATAATGGTACCATACAAGTTTACTTTTTGAGCAAATAAATAAAAACTAATTATAGAGCAAGAAATAATATATTTGTGCTGAAGTCCAGATTCCATTATTTTTAATCATAGTAAGTGGTACTGTACTACGAAAGTTGTTTCAATGGCTTTTACTGAAAGGATCAGAATCCAGCTATTATTTTTGCTTCTTACTCAGTTCATATTTTTTCTCCTCTTGAGAAAATACAAATCACTTTGTGTTTTTACACCGAGAGGCTTTAGAGAATGATACTGAGAAGAAAGAGACAGTGGGGAAAAAAAGGTTAGATCTTGTATGCAAACTGTGATGACGTTTAGGTTGCCTAGATAATAAATTAATTTTCTATTAGTGGTACTTAATTATCCTTGCACAATAGAGACAAATATTCAAACAAAAACATTGTGGCCTAGACTCTTAGGCATGCTGAACATTGGGCTATTTTTGCTTTATGCCAGCTTTGCTTTTTTTTCAGGTTGGGGGAATACCCAGCTGCTCATTTGAATCAGCAGAGGTGAGTATAGGAGTAGAAACTGGCTGTCCCAATTCTCACATACGTCTCTTTAAATGATTGCCCAGGTGAGGGATTTATCAGGTTGTAAATATTTACATTTAGGAAATGTTACTACTATCATTATTATTTCTTATGTAGAGATAAAATTATGAGTGATGAGTTCATTATAAAGTTCTAACAAAGCTCCTGCCCTGAAGAGTTCCGAGTTTAAGATGGAACTTACTGTAGATGTCACTGAACACAGCAAAGGGAAATTTCACAGTAGACATAGCTAAAATGGTCTCATTTTCAGTCTAGGTCTATATTTGCATTAAAAAAATTACACACCCCAACATAACTTACATTTACTACCAGAGGTGAAGTAGACGCTCATAAATGTGAAATAGATATCCATACAAGTGTATTCCTTTTCCATTTTCAGAATTCTTATATTTACCTTTTCCATTTTCAGGTTTCTTATATTTAACTAGTTTGTCAAAGCAAACAATCTGATGCTCCATCAATCTGCATGCATAACTGCAGGTATGCCTAGATTCCCCTAAACTGAACTATATAAACTGACAGTCATTTATCTGACATTCTATAATTTTGCCAGTCTTTGTTCTTTTATATATTCTTTTGTTTTCTTTTTTTGTCATATTTTTCTTTTACTATGAAAACTAAATCATCTATTCCAGTGAAAGTTTGTGCTTTGGAACTAGTTTGAGAATACCTTGCAGGGAATTAAAAAATTAATATGTGACCTTCACACTTATAAAGATTCTAGGAGCAGATTTCTCCTGAGTCATTCTTTATGGCATATAAGCTAGACTTTTTTTTTCTTTAAATTAAAGCTCATTATTAACAGAAATAAATAAAGGATTAAAGCCACTGGAGGCCCAAATCTAGTCCCATAGTATATCTTTCTTAATTAATACCTCTTTATTCAGAATGTGAATCCTTTTGGGTATACAATACTGGTGTGAAATTCTTTAGCAAAGCATTTTAACACAACATTGTGGTATTGAATTGATGTGTAGGTTAGAAAACATGAAAAAAGAAAGTAGAAAGATGTCTTCTGAGGAGAAAAATGACTTATTTTACTATAGAGCTATATATTGGTGTGTCTCAGAGTTTCATGGGTAAAATCACAGTCTGTATTTGTATCTGACAACCGAATAGCAAATCCTACCAGCATGAATGACATCTAGCATATATCTGCAGGGGACAGGAGGTGTGGCTGCACTAGTAAGGTTTGGTTTGACTTCTGTCACCTGAACACATAAAATGTCAGAGCTGTGTTAATTGTGCATGCAATAGATTTTTGAGTGCAGACCATTTTCCAGACACAGCATTAAATATTAACCAACTATACTCTATCCCCTTAAGACTACTCTACAATTCATTCACCGACAGTCATGAGACTGAATCCTAGTACTAGCAGTCAACTTGGGATTTTAACTCGGTGAGTTGTCATGGCATGTTTCCAGGTCATGATCGTGGGACAGCTGTTTTCTTCCATAACAGGGTGAATTATAGCACACAGTGAAGCCAACAAACCTCTTAGCATTTGAGTAGGGTGCTCTCTGCCAACCAGGGAGTAGGCATTGATAGACATTGGCTTTGGAAGAGTTGGCATTTGTTCCATTGCTTGCATTTGCCAACAATAGTCATTATACAGAATGGTCCTGTGGTGCCTCCTGTAGGGACATAAGGTTACAGTAAGAGATAGGTAACAGCAGAGAGAACACTGGTGTTCTCCTTGGAAAATCGTCTTTGGATAAAATCTCACTTTAAAATAGCATTTTGTAAGTGTTATGGCTGAAATACATCTACTGAATCTAAGTGAACCCTGAAATGTTCCTCATTAAATATTTGACTGTCGGAAAAAAATAAGAGTGTGTTCTGAAATGCCTATAAGGTGGAGAAGTCTCTGCATTGTTTAGAAAAATTGTGATAAGACTTTGCAGCTTTTTGTGTAACTTGGTACACTACACTTCAATGAGCAAACCAGTAAGATCTCCATGGACTTTCAAAATAAAAGAAAATCTCAAAGTGGGGGTTAGGAAAAGACTTTCTGAGGACTTTCTGAGATGCCCCTCACTGAGCTGTTATGGTAAAGATGACTAAGTCTTTCACAGATTTCTGAGAAAACAACCATTATTATTATTGACTCTGGGTTCATTCAAATCCTTTAGGCTAGAATCAAAATTAAGTGCCTCTATATCTAGTGTGAAAAGTACAAATTTAATCTATATTCTATAATGATAGAAGGCAAGCTGAATAACATTATTTTTATTCTTGTTCCATAAACACGAAATGAATGCTCTATCTACATTATGATATCAAGTCAAAACCTTTTAGTAATCCAGCCGTGAGGTACCAAAGTAGTACACAAATCCCCCAAAAGGATCATCTTTATCATTGTTTGATGTATTTAATAATTAATCCCTAACCAGGAAAGACTGATGTATTTTCATTGCTTCTTATTTAGGCTGTCTCCTTTTGGGAGGTTACAAGCCCATTTTTTTTTCTAAATAGGGATAGTTGGAAATCTCTGTACTTAATAACAGTTTGTTATCTGGCACTGCTTCTCTTCCAACATCTTGTGTAACAATACTTTTCCCAGCATGAATTCCAAACCAACTGCTAGCAATATCTTTAATGTATCTTTTCCAGGCATCCTGGTTAAGCCAAGACATTATGATATAACAAGCCAGATTTTTCCCCTCATATAAATGTATGCACGTAGTAAATGTTAAAATACAGTATGGTTGTGAATAAAATATGAACTCAAGCAGATCCGTTAACCATATGTACAGACACATAGAAATACATGGGAATAGCATACAGGAGTATTTTCCACAAGAAGATCAAATGAGATCTGTTAATCTGATCAGTATGTGAAAAAGAGTCAAGTTTACAATTTAAATAAACACAGTTCCTCTTAATTTTTCACATTAAGAGAATATGGAATCCAATACAGAGAAGTCAGAATGATAAATATAAACCTCTGATTGTCAACATTTGGATTGATTGGAAATTTGACATAGCATAACTTTACTTGCATAACATGAAATTAAGTTAAAGGTGAAACAAATAAAAGGAAATCTGTAAAATACAGTATTGGAGATGTCACAATAGCATGAATGCTGCTGTCAACCTCAGACTGTAATTGAACTTTTTGTTTTCTTTCTAAAACAGGTACCATTCTTCCAGATTACTTTCTGGGATGGATATGATCAGTAAGGTCAAATAACATTTAAGTACAGGAATAACAGTATTTGAATCAATACTGCATTTAGGATCAGCTAAACAATACCATTAAAAGCAAGTTAATGACGTGAAAGGACTCTATCCAGTTACTGATGCATCAATGAATTCCATATTTTAAACATTTTCGTAGTGCAAATTCACATTCACCACTGTTGTCGAAGGAATTAATACTGGTTTACATCATCTAAGAATAATTTTTTTTTTTTGCAGTGAAAGTAGAATTAGCATTGGAAATCTAGAATGCCATAGTGTTGTTTCCAGTACCCAACCAACAATGTTTTTCCTAACAGTCACTGGAAATAACATTAACTGAAAAAAAAAGCTGAAATAAAGAGGAGTACTGGATTAGTAGTGGATTAATGACTAAACTATGTCGAATTACACTTTTTTACTGTTGGAATAATTTCTAACTTACAAACCCCTCCACATCTATGTCATGCTTGGATATAGAAGGATGTGTATGGCTGCTCTAAAGCAAGGCTTAAGGTGTTATTGTGAACCTCATAATATTTACTATGAGTAAAACCTCAACCTCATGGAAACATGTAAAGCCAAACGTTAAAATATTATGCATGGAAGTTTAAAATAACGCCAATAATGTTTCAGTCCTACTAGGAATGCTCTGAGTTTTACTCAGGAAGACTACTGAGGGAGATTTGATTACTGCCATATCTCATGAGATATAGAAGAACCAGGATCAAGAATACAAAATAAGGCTATAGAAAGGGTGAAGAGAGAGAGAGAGAAAAAAAAAAAGACATGTAAATACTTCATATTTACATAGATGGAAAAGAAAGATCATATGTTAATGATAACCAAGGAAAAAAATAAAAGATATAATACAGATTTCCTAAAATATGAAAAAATAAATTAATAAAAGACAGATGCTCTGTGAAATATTACTTTACAAATACCTTCCTAAGATTAACTGATGAAATGAGCTGGTCAATTTCAAATCACATTAATTTTATGGCAAATAATTATTTTAATTGTGTATGTTTCAAATTAACAATAGAAATGTAGAGAAGGTGCCCTGAATTGTTCTGGTGTCATACATGATAGTCTTAAACTTTTCTCACATTGTAGGTGATGTGAAGCCTCTCATGCAACAAAGCTTGTTTCTTAAGAGTATTCTCAGGAAAAAGCAGCCTTTTCCTGCAACAAATTCCTGGAATCGATTAGGCTGCTAAAGAGTAAGACACACCTTCAATATGGCAGTAAAATGACTAGTAGCTATCCAGGTAATTCTACATAATGATAACAATCATAGAAAGGAAAAACATAGTGCCATATGTTGCTTCAGCTATATTATGGCTAGCACTTGATCTAACTAGTTTAAAGCTAGCGTAAGTATCTCTTCTACAGACTTATGGCAATACAGACACACTCTCCATTGGGTATCTTTGCATAGTTCCAGTTCACATTTTTAGCATAACTAAGAACTGGTCTTTTCTTTATACATTGTGTGCAGTCAGGTGTAGCTCCCCCTACACCTCATGTCTTTTTTAACATTCTTGGATAAAATGCAGGACTCTTGAATCTTAGGAAAATAAAATTAATATTTTATCTATCCTGGATAAAATACTCTAAATTAGATGAAAAACAAACTTTAACGAAAATTTATTTAATTTATTGGCTTAGGAAATTAATTTGAAAATAAAAGAAACAACAATTTGGACAGATCTGTCTACATATCCACTAACATTACCTTAGTAATGGAGAATAAATAGAAGAAAGCTGCATATCAACCAGTTGAACAAACTGATCAGAAAAAGATCACAGTTAAAGTGAGAGAGCAAAAGAGACTTTGGTTTCACTATGTAGCAAATAAGCTGAATTCAAAGAAGAAAACAGGCACTTTTCATTTATTCAAACATATTTGTTCAAAAAATTTTGAAATTGAAAAAATATTTAATCCAGAGGTCACTACACTATCCTTAAAAACTAATGTAAAAAAAAACTAAGTAGCATCTTAAAATGTCTTATGAGGAACAGAAAAATTACTATTATATTCAGAAAAAAAAAATTAGGTATGCTTTGGATATCTGGGAATAGCTTGAGTCTCTTGACTTCCAGGTTTCTCTGTTAACCGTGAGGCCATTTTCAGAGTGTCGGTCAATATGCCAGTTGGAGCTGGCATCTGAAATGATTGTAACAGATGGTGAGTGTGGTCATTTTTATTCAGTTCCGAGTGCATTGATTTAGCAATTATGTATAGAACAATACATTCTAAAGGTATTTTATAGGAGATGTCTCTCCTTTGGTCATACATGAAACCTAAGAACTGAGACAGAATAAACATATCCAAAATGGTTAAAAAATTTGTGAGTACAGCTAGACTCAAAAAAAAAAAAAAAGGTGGTAAAGGGTGATTAATACATGCCCCTTTTAAAGATTTTCCCTGAGCATAGTTTTAGGAAAGATATTCTTTAAGACAATTACTAACAACTAAATATTCTTGTCGATCTTAGGGAATAATTTTTATTTCTAAGAGAAATTTGTTTCTAAACTTGAGATTCCTCATGTTAAGTGCAATAGAGTGAGGGTAAAACATTTGAAAAGACATCAGCTACTGTCGATACTGATTGCTGAGAACAGCTATATTTGACATTGTGAATAAGCTGTACATGCACATATTGGCAGAACAGATTTAATAATTGTTACTTTTATAGAGTCCCTAAACGAGTATGTGCCTCCTAAGCCAACTACAAGGCAGTGTCAAACTAGGGATGGCTGGGACAGGAGGGAGTCTTATATTCTAGGAATGGAAAAGATTTAATTCCTTGCTTTTCATAATATGCTCATTTCAGTTGTTGATACTTGAAGGGTATACATGTGTCAGTGAAGAGAGAATATATAACAGTGACTTCTGTCTGTTTTTCACTCTGGCTATCATAATATTCTCCATATTGTGTCCCAAACATCAAAAACCAATTTTGTTCTACTTCATTGTTTGTTGATATTCTGCCACAATTTTAAGCAGAAAGTTCTACTGAACATTTCTATAGAGTTGGAACTCAGATTAGAATATCGAGTCAGAATGTTCAGATTAATCTTCTCTGCAGTCAGAAGTCTGGCTTTTTTCCATTTTTCTTTCACAGTATATGTGAGGTTTTTGTGTGCAAATTTAGGCAATTTAATGTTCTTTTGTGAAGTATTTTTGTCATATCACTCTTTGATGCATCATTTTTCTGTTCCAAAACATTTAGTTACAGCACAATTTAGATAAAAGCTTCACATCTAATTCAGGCTTTTATATATAGAAAATGTAATCAGACAAATGTTGCCTCTGTATATGTTGCTCACTGTGGAAAAAATATGCAAAAATATTTAGGAAACATTAAAAAGTGTAAGCTATTTTGGATTTTAGAGTTGTAGGAATGTAGGTGAATAAACAGGTAAAAGAATTAACCAGGTGACAAAAAATTCTAAGAGTTTACAGCCTGGGAAAAGCTAATATAATCCTTGTAAGTGTTTATCACCATAACAACCAAAAATAAAAGTACGCACTGCTAAATTTGCATTAGAAATATTTGTGAGGCAACTTTTTCAGTTGTCTGTCTTACTAAGCACAGTGATAACAGGCAACAGCTGCTGTAAACTTATATGTTGAAGTCACGCAGAAATGTTGACAAGTCACAAAGACGACTGGCATAGAATCTAGTCAGATTACAAATGGGATTTACATGGGGCATTTCACTCTATGAAAGTGACAAATAGTAATTGCTCACTTTTATTAATTTGTGTTTCAAATAATCTTTGCAATGTTTATCAAGTCCACTAGATGTGATGAACAAGGCATGTGCATCTTTTTTGGGGGGTAAAATTATCTACCTTTTTTGTCCTCATCCTTTTTTTTTTCCCCCATGGTGTAAACTGCCCACATCGAAATACTCTGTACAGTTTCTGGATCACATTTATCATCAGAATTTAGGTAAACTAAAATTTAGCAATACTTTGTTTTAGGAAAATTTTAAATGCTAACCAGCAAAAAAAAGAGTTTACATGCTGTATTAAATACTTCCTAGTATTTTTTTGTCAAATGTAATTCACTGTCATCTTGTGTGCAGTTCACAAACTATTTTTTATGAGAAAATGTATATTAGTTTGCCTACATTTATAGCTGCATGATTCCCAAGACCATGAAACTTGTTGTCAGTTATGTTTTAGGAATGAACACAGCCTACCCATAGCTTTTGTGCGGTGATTTAATATAGAAACATTTGGGGTTTTTTCAGCTTTCAAAAACAACTTGCAGATCTTAATAAAAGGCAGATCTTACCAGAAGTTCTGCAGTATTTCTGAACACCTACAAAATTGTAGTAAAAACGTAGAAAATATGTCTATTTTAAGCAACATCTTGCAATAAATGGTTGAATGCAAGTATTGCGTAGAAACATTCAGGAAGAGTTTTTAGTTCTTGGAATCTGAATAGATCTTAAAAATGCTCCACTGATTTTGATGAGTGTTACTTTAATGAAGGAGATATAGGCTCAGCAGAAGACTAGATTTCATGTAAAGTACAAGCTTACACCTACTTGGTTATTTGGGTTTTTGTTTGTTTGTTTTCTGAATTTAAACTAGGTTGTATTAAACTACTAAACAAATTTTTATTTCATTCTTTGTAAACAGACTATTACAACTGTTTTCACATTCACCTATGGTATTCCTTAATTCAATATATATGCATGTGAAATATTTGAATTTTTTTTGTTGTGGTAAGAAGGTTTTTTAAAAAGCAAGTTGGTTTGTTTGCTTTTTTTTACTTAATTTTACTTAAATTATCATGCTGCTTTAAACAAATCTCGTTCACAAAAATTTTATCACATACACATTCTGCAGAAAAGGTATAATGGGAATTTATTTTGTAACAGCAATAAATAAACACTGTGCATTCAGGAAATAAATCCATCATAAGCACATATTTTAAATTGCATCTTCCAATAAGTTACTTTTCTACAACTAGACCAAAAACATTACAAATTAAATTATCAAAATAATTTTTATTATGAGAAGTTGAAATATTGCAGTTTGAAAATAAATATGTGCTTCCAATGTTAAAGCTTTCTCCCCACACATTAGCTTTGATTACTGCCTATAAATATTAATAATGTTCCTGGGTTATAATACAGTGCAAACATAGAGAAATTCAACTATATTCATATGGTGCTACTGCCCAGATATTTGTACTCCATGTGACAAGAGCTTTAAGCTGCAATACCATACTCTGTGGATCCCCTGGCTGTATCTCATTTCTCAGAATTCAGCCTTGCTCTGATATCAAAATGTTATTTTCTCATATCTTGCACTGACCCTAGCAATCTAAGCTGCATATGTTAGAACATACTATAGGATGTGCAGGTTTGGGGTTAAGATGTATTTTTTTTCCTTTCTCTGTTAAATCTCTTGGCAACACTTTTTTTTAACTGTATTTATTTTTTTTTGTTTAGTGTCTGCATTTATATTTAGTGTGAAAGCCAACTGTACAGATGGTATTTTCATAAAAGCCCATTGAGAAAGGCTGGGAGAATAAATCCAAACAAGTTCCTATGAGAAATAGCAAAAAATAAGATTACATCTGGAACTATTAATTTCTTTCACTACAGCAACATGCCTTACAAACAAATGAGTAGTACAGTACCTCACAGGGACAATTAAATTTATCATCTCACTGTGGGCTAAATCTGCCAAAGGGATTTAGCCTAAAAACTCAATCCTTGAGTACACACCCACTATCCATAGTTAGGAAAGCTTCATTAAATGCCTGACTCTCTGCCGGTACATACATACAAGACTCCTAATTCTTTCTTCAAGTCCATCTCTCGGTAGGATTTTCATTCTGCTTTTTTCCAACCTGTTTACTTCCGTGTCCTTATTTACACTACACCTATGAAATAAGGTCTTTCCAAAAAGTTTTCTGGGGACTGTGCTGATCCAAAGACCACAAATTAAATGATCCCTTACTTAGGAACTGGGGAACATCACCAGAAGCCATGTTCAGGCTTGGTTGGAATATGGTTATCAGAGCAACTCATCCAAATGGAGTTTGCAGCTCCCTTTTACAAACTGGACACATAACTTTCCTGCATTCTCAGGGAAATCAGTTGCTCAAATGAAGTAAACATAGGTTTTTTTCTTTGATTATGTGATTTTTGCCTTATTGTAGTCCTCCACAGATTCCATAGCAACTAGAATTCTAGAAAATAAATTTTCGGCAAGTAATTTCCACTCATAAAATATTCACATTCTATTGCTTTTCATAGTATTCATTGGTAATACCAACCCCTTTTTACAAAGTATTTAATCATTTCATACTAGAATGAGTTGGATATTGAATTAACAAGTTTTGACAGATTTTTTTTAATTAACTTGCAATAGAAATATTCAGAAAAAATCATATGCACTCTCTTCTTAAGCATCTCAAAAAAACCCCAAAACAAAAAATCTTAACCACAAGATGTTAGATAGATGTAAAATGGACAGGGTTTTGGAGGTGACTAAAAATTGCCCAACTCTATGGATAGTATTCAAAGATAAATGAACTTCAGCCTTTTAAATGGAACTTTCTTTTTTCTCGGATGTGTTCTTAAAAAGCACAAAATATTTTATAAATTAAAGAAAAATGGAGTACATGCTCTCTTACATTGTATCACTAGGAGTAAAAACATCTATTTTTTTGTTATCTGTGTCTTAGATACATATTAAGGAAAGTAGATTTTAAATTATACATAAACCTTGACCAGATTAGGGACCATGTCAAATGTACAGAAAGATTGAATAAGGTATTACTTTTTGCTTGATTCATTTTTTTATCCATAGCTGAAACTGTTAAGTCTATTGATCCATTCTTCACTCTTGCTTCACTTCTGTTGATGGCACAAGTGAAATAAGGGTTGCACACTAGCTGTGTGAATATCATTCATTTCTGTGCGAATTGTGAGAATGTTATGCATGTGAACATAGAAGAACAGACATATAATCTGAAGTCATAGTGCAATAAACTTCAAATTTAACATAAACATTTTGAAACTGAGGAAAAAGATACTATTCTGCAATGACTATGAAGACCATAATAAAAATATATTGTTTCTGGCACTAGAAAAACATCATAAAAGCCTAGATACTAAAACAAAAAGCAGAAAAGTGTGCAACACTCCAATTTTTATATTGTTCTATATTGCAGCGCATCAACTCTATAAACCTTCAGTACAGTGCACCAACCTTACCACTGAAAGCAAACCTAACTAGTGCAGACCATGTCTATGTACTACACCAATCCCATCGATACCAAATTAATTAATGTTCTGTGTGAAAAAAAAAATCAGTTTATCTTCAGAGTTTGTTATCTGCTATAATAATATCCAAATACAATGGCAAAAGCCTCCAATCTCATCACCACTAAATGCCTTCTGTGGCCTTACACCATTAAATTTGAAGCTTATCAGAAATTACTCTCTTAATCTATTGGTTCTGTTTTCAAACAGAAACAAAATGAAATTTGCCAGCCATCAAGAAGAGAAATATTTGGGTCAAGATTTTCAATGGTATTTAAACACAAACATAAATTTGAATAAAGATCTTAGGCAATTAAATGTAAAACATTTCTTTGTCAAGCCCTTAACCCTCTTTGCAACAAAATTTTCAGCAGCAAAACATTTATATGCCTAAAGTTTCACAGATCTGCAGCCACCTTGGAAGAACTGAGCAGTTACCAAAATCTAGTGAGAATGTGCTCACAGTGTTTCAAGGGCCCAATGCTGTAGCTGAGCTTGCAGCCAATGTGCATGAACAGAGCTCCATTCAAACCGTAGCCAACAAATGCTTTTCTTGAAAGAAAGATTATGGTATTTTTCCTCTAGAACATATGAATTAACCAGCAGATATGGTGGTTGTATCTAACCTAGCTTCAATCACCTCCTCATAAGTATCCGATAAAACATTTGTGAGAGCCTAAACTTCAAAGGTGTCTCTGCATAAACTTATTCTCTGTTTCAGTGAAGCTGAGCTAGTTTTAAGAAGGAACCTGGGATGCACAGGGAAGCAACATGATTCTCTAGCATATGATTAGAATAACCAGCTGCATGAGAGAAAGAAGAAAGAGAAGACGAGGAGAGCAGAGGAGAGGAGAGAAGAGAAGAGAACTTCTGTCTTTTACAAAGTTGATAATAAAGCTAATAATAAAAGTTGTAGAAATTGAATATGCAACCTTTGGAAACAGATCTCTCTTCTCCAGGACAGGAACTATTATAAAGAAACAAAAATCTCTGACTGCTTCCCTCTGGTCTTTAGATATTTTGTTTTTTCCCACTACGGAAAGGTATCCTACAAGGGGAAAGGAAAAATGTCTTTCTCTTTAGAATACAGAAGACTCAAGATCTATCCCCACTTTCCAAGCTATCAAAAATTTACTGAAGCCATCACCATCACAGCCTACAAATGTTCTTCAGAATATAAGAAATGTAAGAACAATCAAAACACAGAACTTGAGCCTTCTGAGCTTTTGAATACCCTTGTTTTTATTTTTCTTTATATATTTAAAATGCAAACAAAATACAGAGAAAATAGTGCTGGGAATAATATGGAAAACTGTTCAACACCTGGCAAACTGTGTTGTAAAAAGGTTATTTTGACAGCAATCAGCATAGCCCCTGTATTCCATGCTGTACTAAAAATTCACCCTGACTGATTAAACACCTGGAGCCAGGTAACAAATTGTTAGAGAGGAGGCAGCTTTCATCTGTATACCAGAGGCTACCGAGGTCTGGTGTTTTCTGAAGAAATGTTGTCAGCACTTCCTGCAGAGATGAGAGTTTAAGTTCACAAACATGAATTTCTAATGTGTTTCATACCTGCATAAGTGTGTTCACTTGAGCATGCCACTCTGCCAATGCTTTTCCCACAGAAATACTCAACACTAGTGAATTCAAATGAGTTTAATATGCAGTCTTATGATTAATGAAAAATGGCAGAGAGTAAGGGACTGAAACAGTTCGTGCTTTGTTTGATTAATTAATAAGAGACTACCTTTTCCCAGCTTCAACTCATTATGCTAATGAAATGTCATCAATTAAGGCTTTCCCCTGATTATTGAATCTGTCAGGTAGCGCTCAGTTAAAAAGCTATATTCCTTTGCTGGCTTTGTAGAGTTGCCATCACAGCTTTTTATGAAATGCTACTTCCATTAGGCAGTGTTTGTTCTACTTTCTCATTATTGTATCATCCTGTTGACCTTGAGATAGATTAATATGGATGCCCTAAAATGAAACAGAGACAGCATTATCTATGGCACTGTGGGTCAAGATAATATGTTAGCAGAAAGATATATACCATTCTTCATTCACGATTGCTTCATAATTATTAATAGTCTGGTCAAAGATAAATCCAAGGAGAGTATGTGACATTCAGAAACCTATGCCATGCTGTACCAGATTATACTGGAAGATTAGCACAAGATAGAGGGGAAATATTTTAACCATTCAAAATACGTCTTTTGCTATGAAAGTGATGTAGTAACCATATGGAAGTGGGACTGTATGACAAAGGTATTCTCCTAGGTAACTCACAGAAACAAAATAAAGAAATACACATTAAAAATTATAGTTAAAGTATTTGAGGATATCCATTTTCTGTGTGTATGTTTAGGACTCTCAATTACTTTGAATACCAACATATTCAGACTATTGATGTATGTGATGCCAGTGGCTACAGGAAACTCTGATGAGTCCCTTATCATAGAGAGAACGTAAGACACTACACAGCTGCTTGGGAACGAGCCTTTGAGGGGTTGGGAAGTGGGGGATCTGAAGGTCCCATCTTCCACTTTCACTTCAGCAGCTGAAACACTATGACTTCTCTCTGATGGGTTACTCTGTATGTTAGTTACAGATGATCGTAGGTCCAGCCATGTAGCTGTGTCTGGTACATGGGTCATGAACAAGGGCAGAAGCTGTTGTGCTGCAGTGCAAATGCATGAGACACAAGCATCACAGCAAGGAAACATGCAGAGCAAGCAAAATGCATTACTTGAATGTTTCTGGATTTAAAAAAAAAAATCCTCCTGAGAACTTTCTTTGAGAAAAACAAAGCTCAAAGCTCTCAAAAGAGTGTATCTTGTGATTTAAAATACATATTTGAAAGACAGGAGACAGAGAAAAATCTTCACAGTGATTGATATGGATGATGAGTATATCACGTCATCCAGGGATCTGTACTGTTCCTGCACAGACTTATATATTATATGTACAGGGTGAAGCTGGAAAAGAGACTTAATACTGAAGCAACAAAATTTGTACATGATATGAAATTATTAAAGAAAATCAAATACAAAGCTAATTGCAAAGAGGAGAATTACAAAAAGTCTCATGATACTTTATGTATATCTAGATGATTAAATGACCAGTGAAATTAAATTACAGGCTCTAAGTTATCTGTTTTCACACAATAAGAAGATATTGGGATCAGTGAGGATAGTTTCTGGAAAACTCCAGGATTCAATAGAATTTAAAATGGGCAAGCATCAGTAGCTATCAAAATAGCAAATAAAATATTAGCAATTGCTAAGAAAGCACAGACAGAAACTATAGCACTATTTTAATTTGGTATTCACACACACAGTAAATATTTAATATAGTTCTTGTCCTCGGTTCTCAGAATTATGTAATAACACTCGAAAATGTACAGAGAAGGTATCAGAGATGATCAAAACCATGAAAAGGCTTCTTTAAAAAAAACGAAATTAGGTAAAAATCATTTTCTTGTTTTGAAAAGAAGAAAAATCATAGGAAACATGGCTGAGTTTTGTAAAACTTGGAGAAGATGAATTAGTAAAGACTTTTTCACTATTTACATGTTATGTTATTACATTAAAGGAACTAAAGAGAAAATGAAGGAATAAGAATATACAAAACGAAGTCTCGTGATTTTTGAACTCTCCACTAAATATGTCATCAATTTGTGGAACTTATTGTCACAAAATTTTGCAGGGGCCAAGAGTATAAATAATGTTCAATTAGGTAAGGGATGCCCTGGTGTAGGACAGCTCCAATAGTAACTGTTACATGAGGAGACTCTCTTTCTGTCTTAAGAAGTCCGTTGAATACTACATGCTGGGAGAAGACACTCCTAGGAACAGAATCACTCTGTTACTTGCCATTCTTCCCTAAGCATTTTTTTCTAGCTACTGTCAGAAAATGGTGCGGGGTTGGAAAATAGGGTTTTTAGCTTAGAGATCAAAAAACAAAACAATCAATCAACCAACCAAACAAGCAAAAAAAGCAGACATCTTATAGAGCTACAATTCTTGTACATCTTCAAGAAGTCTGTAATACAGAAATTTGCCAGTTGGTAACCATACAATACATATTTATATATACTATATAAAGAAAACCAGCAAAGAAAGAACACACCAAAATTATAGTCTTTGAAGTACGTTTTGTTGCTTTCTTCTGATGGTGGAAGTTTATTTTCATATTTTCCCTTTCTCCCCACCTCACTTCTGTTAGAAGTCATGGACACTTTTAGTCTTAGGAAATTAAGTCAAATATTAAAACATTCTGCACAGCCTTTGAATCATTGCACATATTTTTTATGTTGTCTTAAGTGTGTTGGAGAGGAATTTCCCATTTCACACAACATTTGTAAGTTTCTTTACTGATTCTACATTGCAAGTTGTTAAAGATATTTTCACCACTTTATTTTTATCTTTCCACAGTCAAATCACTTTAATAGCTAACAACTGTCATGCAAAGCAGATCCAGGGAACTATTGGGGTGAGAGAGTTTTGTTTACTGACAAAATGACTAGTTCTATGAAGTTATTCTTAGAAAATCTGCACTGTAAAAATGGCCCATATAGATACAGAAGGCATAGTATACTCTATTTTTGCAACTACTAAGACAACAGAAAGTTTTTTTCCCTTTTTTTTTCTTTTTGTACATTAGTCATAAGAATATTTTTTTGTTAATTTAAAGCATCACCCATCTGCAAAGGGTGATAAAAATGAATAGTTATTGAAGGAATACATACAGCTTTGGTTCAAATTCCAGTAATACATCTATTTTAGATGGGATTTAGTATTTGAATGGTTTAAATCCCTGCAGAGTTCTTTTCCTTACCCCACAAGCTCTCTTCAAATTGTTGAATATTCTTAATTTTCCATGGTTACATGGAACGTACAAAAGAATCCAGAATTTCCCAGAATTATTTTTTCATGTTTTCAATAACTTAAAACAATTGGACTACACGAGATTGCAAATCTCTGCTGAGATAGATTTGCTCACAGGACTTTGGGACTACAATTGGTGTTGCATTATTTCTTCTAATGTTCTTGGGGAAAGACTGGAAATGTTATGAATACATTTCATTTGATGAGATTAAGCACCTTTACTGAGACTCAGCAGGGTCTGAGACTAAGAGTGCTTCATTGACACCTTCAGCTTCATTACAGATTTGGTTTCTAATATTTGTTATTAAATAAAATAATTTAAATTATTTAATAGGATTTCTTTTTCTCAATTATTTTTTATAGGTGAAACAAGATACTTTAAAGATCCAAAGTATCTGACATAGTGTATGTTATACATTTTGTCCAGGAAAAACTCAGCTTACATTAATCTTCCATGCCTAGTACTCATGTTACGGTCTGGTGCTAAATTAAGTGGGAAAGAAGAAACATGATTAAATCTGAGTCTCTACCACCTATGTTTCCTGAACAACAGGAACAGTTCATCTCCACTATATTAATGCGTACTAGTGCTTTCTAGGTTAGTTTTAGACATAAAGAAGTGCAACTTATCTGATTTAAATAGAATATATGTACTCAAACCTGCGGTATGTCCCTCTATCTTTATAATGCAAGTTAGTGCCATTTCTCTTCATGAAAATAATTTAAATGTCATTTAAATTTATTATATTCAAACTTCCCTTGATATCCAAGGAAAAGAAGGCTAGACAATTTATTATATCTTTCAAATGCAGTTTTTTCCTTTACTCATTCCTGAGGCATCAGAATGGAAGAATCAATCTGTTGAAGGGCTGCAATATCAGAAACTGACTTTTTCAGCTGGTCATTGAGATGCAAAGTTTAGATTTAATCAAATTATTCTTTTGGTTCAGAGGGAAAATGTATCTAAGAAAAGAGTTAAGGTCTCTTTCCTCTATCTTCTTATAGAAAAAAAAATGCATTTAAGATAATTGTGGTATCTTGAGCACAAATGGACACAATGGACACAAATATCAATGTAATTGTTTGCACCACAATACCAAAAATAAATCAGGGAACACGAACACAGTTTTTAGATGGAAGCAGTTGAACCTTCTCTTTACATGCTGTTACCTGTTACGGTGCAGTGCTCTTGGGGGTTTACTGAAAAATCAGCACAAATGAAAACAAATACCACCTTCTCAAAATTCAACCAACTGACATTCTGTGTCATTGCCCACCTTTGAAGTGAATAGGAATGCTGTAAAAGAGGTGTTTATCTTGGTCACGACTTAATACCCTGCTTAGTATATATCAAAACCATTGGCTAACATCTCAGTTACTAAAAATAAGTCAAACATTTAGAGACATAGAGACACAGAAAACCAAAATTGTTTCTGAAAATTGTCCTGACCATCTGAGCAGCCATTTACTTATAAAAATAGTTCATATAGTTACATTAATATTTTGGCAATTTTCAGTTGTCATTGTTTCAATAAATTGAGCATGCACGTAGTGCCATCATATGCAAAGAAAACAGCTAGCAGAAAAAACAGGAAATCTAAAGGTCCCAGGTTTTTATGTTTTACATACATGTGTACATACAGAAACACAGAGAATGACGAAGAGGTGAAAGCGTTACCAGTTACCAAATATGAAGCTAAAGAACCTCCATTACTGTAAAAACCAAGATCAGAATTATTTTGTTTAACTTAGATTTTTCAATCAATAAAGTTTTCTAATATAGATATTTAACAGTCATTCACCAAGGAATATTAAAAAGAAACATGAATTAAATAAGTACATTTTAAGAACAAATTTCTTGATATGCAACCAGAACATGACTAATCCAAAGACTGGAATAATTGTAAATAATCAATTGACACATGAAATGTTAATGGATAACTAATAAACACTACAAAAAGTAGG
The DNA here is from genome assembly GCA_011057875.1 of Pterocles orientalis. Taxonomy (NCBI): domain Eukaryota; kingdom Metazoa; phylum Chordata; class Aves; order Pterocliformes; family Pteroclidae; genus Pterocles; species Pterocles orientalis. The sequence continues at coordinate 1,188,930 of WKFP01014785.1, read as the reverse complement.
ATTATCCATATGAAATTATTTGAGTTTATTTTCACATCATGGTCATAGTAGGAAAAAAATTAAAAAAATATAAGTAGAATGTTATGTATAAAAAGGAACATTAACTCATCAACAAAATTATGCAGACTGTTATATTTTACTCATATTCTCTCTTCAAATCTTTTTTGAGATATCAGAGAATACCCTGCTGTAGATAGAAAGGAATATAAAATCCCACATTTGTAGTCCAGTCCAAACACCAACATGAAAGACAGGAATTGACACTCTCCATCAAGCTTAATGCTCCTGATGTCATCTTTATTTGGAACCTGAACTCTTGAAACTTGGTCTTTTAATCAGGATTCTAGCCAAATATCTCAATAAAGAAATAATCAGATTCCCATAGTTCTCAGCTGCTTATATAAGGATTAGAAGAAAAAGCTTTTTTTAGTGTTATGCATTGAGACTGTTACATCCTTAATTTCCAGGAGAACCTCATTTTGATTCAATAGATTAGCTAGAACCGACGTATTTTGTTACATGCAATGTCTTTTGTCTTTAACACATAATTCATTATGTGTACTGAGCACACCTTCTCCCAGCAAAAACTTCTTTCTTGCTGCTGTGCAGCATCTGAAAGGTTTCCTTTATATGATCTGTTCCGTCATTAGAAACAGTTTTTTCTATATTTCTTTTCTTTTTTTTCTACTTTTACTGATCCCAGAGTTGCATTAATGGTCTTTGAAGGTTGGAGTTTTTTTATTTCTTGGGGAGTGGGTAGTGGGGTTTGTTGGGGTTTTGGTTGTGAGTTTGATATTTTTAAAATAAAAATTGTAATTTTTTAACTTATGCATTCAGCAGCTAACTTGCAATATGTTTACCTGGGTGAAACGGTGTCAGCAATTCAGTATGTGATACAAAGACCTGGCCCATAATCTCTGCTTACTTGTGCAATCATATATATATTAATTCACACATACTATGTAATGGTTCATTTGTGGGAATGAAGATTTTGCCTGATTAGCTAGTCAAGGCACAAGGGATATTGAGAAGATAAAGTAGGAAAAAAAGAAATAAAATCAACATATTTGTATAAATACATGCAAATTTATTATGAGAAAGAAGATTAGCCAAGTAGTTTAGAAGCAACAATTTCCAACCAAGTTACTGTCCTAGGGTTTGAGGATTCTAGAGGATATTAAACAGTCAAATTTGATTCTCCAAGTAAGGGCACATTACTTATCAGCTACTGCTCATAAAAGGTAGAGCTGGAAGTCTCCAGAAGACAGGGAGACCCTTGTTCTGTATAGGGCTGCCAGACATCAGCAAAAGGGCTGGAGCTGAGGCAGCCAGTGCTGCTGTTTGTGTCAGGGTTACAGAAATCAAAGTCATTGCTGTGATGTGCGTTTTTTCTGTTTTCGAGAATCTTCTGTCTTGGCCTAGGACCCTGCTTACTCGCTCTGGTTACAAATCCCGAAGTCTGCTTCTGCACACCTCAGTTTACAAAATACTATGCTGCTATACTCTGTGAGCCAGATAAAGGTTTCAACTGCTGCAACTTGGTCTGTGAGGTCAGTTTTATTTCTAAATTTTAAATAACCAATTGATACAAGTATTTTTGAATTACCAGTTCTGCTGAAGTTAAGAAAAAATTCTCTTCAGTAGTGAAGATTTTCTTTTTATTTAGAAATGTGGTCCTCCAAAACCCACATATTTCACTATCTATGTTTATTTTCTAAGGAAATCCTAGGAACAGGACAACAGCCCTTACCAGGTAACTGGTAGCTATGCCAACCAAACTATGGATTGCAGTCACAGCTAATTGCTAGATAATAAGAATCAGTTATTTTTTTTGTTCAAAAATGAAAAACAGAATCTAAAGACACTGTAGTCTTTTACACCTGCCAAAGGAGTATAAAAAGCTACTAGGTCAGCATGCAAGTACTTGATACTCATTTTATTCAGCTCTTAGCAGGTAACCTACAATACAAAATAATGGGAGAATCAAACCCCAAACTGTGAAATTAATATTTTTATTTCCTCTTCCTTACTTAAGGGAAAATATTTTTTTCAATATAGTCGATTCAGTACTTAGTATTGAGACGGATATCTTTTCTTACAGAGAATGTTGCCACGGAAAAGTTGCCACATTTTTCGAAAAGGTACACACACACTGAGAATTGTGCCTAGGTGGTAAGTTTTTATGAGGTTGAAAGAAAATGTAGAATTAATCTACTCCTGTAGGATAGAAATAGTAAAGTACGAGATGAGAGTTTATACAAGAATTCCTTGTCCAAATGTCCATAGTGTCAAATATACTAGAATGCCTTTTGAATTTTCTGGAACAATGAACATTTTTTTATTTTGTTATGCAGATAGACCTTTTCCTTAATTAGTCTGGTTTGATGCCATAATACTACTCACAACTATGTCTGCACTGTTTGAGGTACCAATTTGTTAAATGGTTTGGGATTTGTGGGTTGTTTTTTTTTTGTTTCTTGTATTTCCACTTCTATGGGTAGTAATTTTCAGTTGCAGTATGATATCACATACTTTAAGTTGTAAGCAATGGTGTCAGAAGTGAGCAGAGTGATTTCTCATCTGTTGAAGTTGGGCAACCATATTTTTTAAGCTGGTTTTAAAAAAAAAGAAGTATTGTAAGTCTGCACAAGAATAATAATAATAATAAAACAAACTGAAACTTTCTGGTGTATTTTCTGTTGATGCGATTATCCCTGGAGTGGTTGGAAGTGCAACAAATCTGAATCAGCTGCCTTTGCCAAGAAGTAGAGAGACCACTGCAAATTATTCATACTTTGGAGGTAACAGATGCATCAGATCCTACATTTAAAATTACCATTTTGAATACTAAAAATTAATAAAAAGAGACCAAAAATCTCAAAGAATTCAATAAGAAATTTTGACAGTATAGAATTAAGTTTCTTTTCATTGCATGTAAATTACAAAATTAAGAAAGGTGCTTGGCAGGAAGAGAACATTCAGGTTGTTTTTGCTTTTCTTTCTTTTAAATACAACACCTAGGACAGTTAAGAAACCTACTTAATTGACTTAGTTTGCTTTTCTGCTACAGTTACTTCTTTCTTAGTGTATTAGCTGTAGATGGCAAGGTTTTGACAGCGGGGTGACTGCAGAGGTGGCCTCTGTGAGAAGAGACCGGGGCTGCCCTGTGCTGAACCCCATTGGTTCTAGCTAGCTCCAAAACAGACACAGTGCAGGGTCAAGTGTGTGACACCTCTTTGAAAACATGTTTAAGACATGGTAAAAATTTTGGGGGGCTTTGAGGGGGTGAAGAGGAAAGATTGAGAAGGAACATAGGGAACCCCAAGGTCAGAGCAGGAGGAAGAGGTGTTCCATGTTGCTGGAGCAGATATCTCCTGCAGCTCATGGAGAGGACCATGCTGGACTGGATAGACATCCCCAAAGGAAGTGTCGTCTGTGAGGATCCCACACTGGAGGAGACAAAAAATGTGAGAGGAAAGTAAAAGCAGAGAGAAACTACAATGTACTGACCATAGTGCTCTCCATGGCACTGCACTGGTTGCCGGGTAGAGGATCCTGGAGTAAAAAAACTGAACCTGAACATGGGAAGGATGAAGGAAAGGTGTTGATTTAATGTCTGTCTTTTTGTTTCCCATTACCTGAACTGCTAACTATTTTTTTTTTGATTGGGAATAAATTAACCTAATTTTACACAGATTGAGTCTGTTTTCCCTATGACACAAATTAATAAGTGATCTCCTTGTTTTTATATCAATCCTCAAGCTTTCTCATTCTTGTTCTTCCTATTTTCTTCTCCTGTTCCATTGAGAAAGGAGGTGAGTGAGTGGCTAAGTGGGAGTTTGCCTGTTAGTTAAGGCTAACCCACCATTATTAGTTACAGAATAGATACCTACATACAATAGCCCTCACTTTTTAATTCTGTATGTCTTTGGACACAACAAGTAGTAATCAATGTACAAAGAAGATAAACATGCTTTTCCAAGTACCCTGTTCAGTGGGTTCTTTGTGTTTTAATAAGAAAATGAAACTCATTAATACAGATTAAATTATCACTGATTTATGCATATGACTATTCTGTATGCTAGCTCTACTCAGTCTACTGCTCTTAGCAGCAAAATAAACTAACATTAGAAATCATAGTAGTTCCCTCTTGAAAGCTAAAGATTTCTGATCATCTTTGTATCTTCACCTAGAAAAGAACCTAAATGCAAAGAAGATCTTTTGTATTTTATATATGTTCTTTCAACATTCCCAAAAAGCCTTGGGATCTTGAGGTCTAAAATAGAAGTAACTTGGCAAAAACCTAGATGCCTCTCATTTCTTTCTTCCTGAAATACTGAGATAAAGGCTGCTGAAATTAGCATAGCTTCAATTCTCCCTCAGTTGTGCATGGAAGTCTTCCATGGTTCTGCAAAACCGTGAGGTTTCCGAGGGTCTGGAAATATGACCCACCAACATCTGAATTTTCCACAATTGTCAAGACCTAACAAACTGATGAGTAGAACAGCAGAAAGAGATAGTTCCCTAAAAGAAAACTTGGGGAGCTATTCATAACACCTAACACGAGGGACAGAAGTTAGCTGGCCAGTCTCTCTACGTCCCTTTTATGTGTGCAATTGGTAGCTTCTTTACGGAATGTTTCAGATCAGGAACCTAATGTATGTGCACTGAATTGTTTTCTGAAGGAGTTTGTCTTTCTCCCCAAACTGCAGAAGAAGAAGCCTATGGAATGTATTTCATAACATAGGTAGTTACAGTTTAAAGTTTGTCAGTATGAATACCTTTCACTTCTCATTCAGTATTAATCCTGTTGGGGGAAAACGTACCCTATGATGTATGATATTTAAACCAACATCAAATCTCCTTTATTTGCATTACACTGAAATTTATTGAAGGAAAAATACCTATATATTCAATACGGTAAATCCAGATCAGTAGATCAGAATTATTAAAACTAGTATCTTCCTCAGGTTTGTACCCTAGAGATCACAAGAAACAAAGTGTAACCCCTTTTTATGGATGCCAAGGTGATTAATGATTTTATTTCTGGGGTTAATATTATAGATGAACAACAGTGCAATCTTCACATAAAATGGGAAAATACACAATAAGATTAAGGAGTTTAATTTACTTGGTATGTTATAATTATGTTATGTTAAAATACAGAGAATTACAACAAAATTTTTCTTTTTATGATTAATACTACTTTTGCTCCAGCAAGGTTATGTTAGGAAAATAGTCTTTGAAGACAAATACAGTAAAGGCTTATTTAATAATTTTTTAAATCTTTATTTTCTTTGTCATTATTTATGCCTGCCTTTTTATATCTGAAGTTAAGACCTCTCAGCATGTTTTTACCTTTCTGTTGCATTACAATTTCAGTTTTATGTTGGAGGGCTGCTTGAAGAGCTACATTCTTGCAGTGACAGCATTAACTTCTATGTGTATGCTTCATCCTGTTATTTTATAGTTTGTTGTTCTAGTTAAAAATAAATGGTGGCCAAGAAGAAGGTTCATCAGCATTAGAAAAGAACAAAAATGAAATGAGATCTAACAAGGTCACACTGGTTCTAATGCAACAGCCACTGAAGGCAAAAAGCAAACTATTTCTAGCTTAAATGGGAGCAGAAGCTGTTTCTGCTTTTTCATAAAATATTGTTCATGCATATAGATGTTCCTCATCTTTTATTATTTTCTCATTTATATTCCAATGCCTCAAAAATGTTCCAAATTTAGTAAACATTAAAAAAAATTTGCCCTTACCAAATATTGTATTTTTCAAAATGTAAATATATAAATGAACTAGACAGGTTAAAAAACATTTCCTCAAGATATATCAGGACCTTACTTCTTTTATTGTCTTCACATCTGCGACTATAAGAGAACAGTTAATGTTGCTATATGCCATGGAATAATCATTTTATTAGGTATACTATGCAGTCTGTTTTTAAGTACTACGTGACCCTTGGCTTCAAAGCATGAAAGACCAACAGAAGAGTGGTGACAACAGAGAAAAAAAATGTTCAAGAAACTATCAAATGCTTGATAACACTGCATTAGTAGTATCTTTACTCAGACCTGCTGAACTCTGAAAAAATAACCTTATTACAAAAATATCATGGCAAACAGTCAGAAGGAGATAGATGTTTCATGGTAAAATAATTAGCTCAAACAAAATGTTGTTTTGAGTGAGTGCCATAAATGCAGCACTGTTTCCCAGTTTGCAAAGTATCATGATGGTTGACATTGTTTAAGTTTCACCTTTACTGGTATTGATTAATATCTTATTACACAGATAATTCTCATTGTTGCAGAAAGACTACCATGCTACTTATAGTAAGAGTCCACTCATTTGTCATCTGGCCTATTCACCGGGCTAAGCTTGATTATAGATACACTGCCTGTACATTTCCAGAGGTATTTCCAAGGCTAAGAAAGGAGGAAAGCTGAGTTATTTCATTTTTAAATGGATGAATTCATACCTAGGATATTTCAGAAACTGAAAAAATAAATAATATTGTATGCTATTTTTATGGAAACACAGTAAAGTAGATTCATTTTGGTGGGGGAATCTTTCTACATGACTGCAATTTTAGATTTGACATTGCTATTTTGAAGATGATATTAAGTGAAATTTGGTTTCAGCTTTAGATTTTGCTGCTAAATTTTGCTGTAATTCAGCCTGTCACACTCGTACTGAGTCCAAACTCTAAGTGTGGCTTAAGGGGTTTGTCTCTTTCTAAAGAAATTTTGCAGTTATGCCCATGTAGCCATCTCAAAACACACACAGTACAAATCAGACGTAGTATTTGTGCCTCACCTTAGTGACATAAAAAATACTGTGTTTTCTCTGTTTGGAAATAGTATATTCTGCAAGATACAGTCCTCTTGATATTGATTTATCGTGATCGACATCCCTAATTAATAGAGGCAGATGAACCAGGAGCATGTCGCAGAAATATGTCCTACAGTAAGAACTAGGAGTGCTAATAAAATATACCAATGTGTAATAATGTATAAATCTATAGGTTTCAATGTAAAGAGAATAAAAGGAACAACATAGACTTTGGATGCAGAAAAGCTTCTTTTTCTTACAGCAGTTATACAGTAAAATACAGAATATAATAGTTCTATACCTAATATGTGATAAGGACAGATAGGATTTAGGAGTTGCTTTTTTAAGTGTCCCTCCTGAAGAATAAAAATATATATATATAAAAATAAAATAAAATAAAATAAAATAAAATAAAATAAAATAAAATAAAATAAAATAAAATAATAAAACCACAAAAATTTCCAAAGCCTTTAAAAAGATTGAAAACAACCTTTCTGTTCAGCAACTATAGCAGGAAAATTTTCTAGGGATGGCAAATCTTTCTTGCCAGGACCTACACATTAGTGGGTATCATGATGGGACTCTAGGATGTAAATTAAATACTTAAAATAATACTGTATTGAAATTACAACAAAACATTTATGGAAATAACCTGAGGATTGTCTTATTTATCAGGTCATTGATGTTTGTATTCACCGATGAACTGCATTATCATTATAATGAGGGTCATATAATTTACTAAATAGGTAATTAAAGAAAAATTCACTATGTTAGCAGTTCCTCTGTCTTTTTATAACAGAAAGTTCTACTTTTGTTATGATTTTGCTTCATTAATTCTACATACTGCTGACATCTAGTGTCCAAATAATCCCACCTGCTTTGATATTTCTCTGGTATCAAAAAATAGGTATTTGGAAATTGCACTATAGCTATTTCGAGATTTTCCTGTCCATACCAATATTAGTTATTTAGATTTCTGTGACTTATTGAGCAAAACCTGTGTCTTATAGCTAAAAGTCTTGAACTGAAAATAAACTTTCTTTTCCACTCCAGACAGCGAATAGAAACAAAAATAAGAAGCAGCTTTGAAAGGCTTAATTTATGTACATTATAATTTCACCTCAGTGTCTGCTATGCAGTCTTTTAAACTGACAGTTTGGAGTTCAAGTTCTATTTTTGGAAATTACACTAATGGTGGGCATGTAAATGAACTGATGAAAGGGAGAGATAGATTATGAAGGATAAAGCATAAAGAAAGCAAGTTACCCTGAGCTTTGACACAAAGGAATTGACTCCCTGGGTCAGAATTCTGCATTCTTTTGCATGTGGAATCAGGCTACCAATGGCAAAGTCACCTCTGAAGATCAAATCCATGCTACAGTTCACTCGGATAAGTAGAAGAGCCAAACTTGTGCCACAGCTCAACTGATGGAGCTAACCTAACTCTCAGCTCCAAGTGGTGCAGGTTTCAGTGTATTGTGTCAGACAGGTGGAAAATACCATTAAGTCCTCTGAAGCTTTTTTGAAAACCTAACATGGTTCATTGCTGAAATGGGTGGTGGGTAGACATATTTTAGCAAAAAAGAGTTCAGACATGGACGCAATAAAACAGGTAGGTTAATCATACCATTCATTCCTAGTTCAGGTTTTGGCAATCTGAATATTAAATAATTAACCATTTTGAATTGTGGTATAAAAATTATTTGCTTCAATAAAAAGTACTTTAATATTTTGAAGTGTTTGACAATGGGGATAATATACCAACATGGATTACCAGAGTATTAAAAAAAAAAAAAAAAACAACAGGGACCAGACAAGAAATTCATTTAATTGCTTATCTGCTCTATGCACTGCACTTGGGAAGATTGGCATCCCAGAGGACCAACCAAAAATCCTAGGTGCTCATTAAGGATTCATAAACTTTTAGTGGATGTGAAATACAGGACAGCACAAAGCTACATTTTTGTGTTTACTTTACTTTTACACTTTTCACATTTTTCACCTGTCTCCCTCCAGCACATTGAGAGTAGTAAGCTCATGCACCAGTATGTGCTGGGGCTGACCAGCTGGAGAGCAGCTTTGCAAAAAAGGACTTAGGCTGACCCTGAAGCAACAATGTGTCTCTGTGGTAAAGAAGGCTAATGGTATCCTGGCCTGCATTAGGACGAGTGTTGCCAGCAGGTCCAGGAAGGTGATCATTCCCCTCTACTCAGCACTGGTGAGGTCACATCTGCAATATTGTGTCCAGTTCTGGGTCCTCTGTACAAGGAAGACTGGGGAGAGTTCAGTGAAGGACCACAAAGATGATTAAGGCACTGGAGCATCTTCTCCTATGTAGAGAGACTGAGTGACTTGGACTGATTATCCTGGAGAAAAAAATGCTCAGAGGGGGAACTTACCAATGCGTGCAAACATCTGAAGGGAAGGTGTAAATAAGACAGAGCCAGGCTCTTTTCACTCGTGCCCAGTGACAAGACAAGAGACAATCAGCCCAAGCTGTTCTGTCTGAGCATAAAGAGACTGTGAGAGTAACTGAGCACTGACACAGCTTGCCCAGAGAGGTTGTGGAGTCTACATCCTCAGAGATATTCAAAAACCATCTGCATATGGTACTGGGCAACCTGCTCTAGGTAACCCTCCTTCATCAGGAGGGTTGCACAAGGTAATCTCCAGAGGTCCCTTCTAACCTCAGCCATTTTGTGATTCTCTAACACAGTTCAGGCATTTGATTCTGGCAAAGACCCTCTATTCACTCTCTTTCTCAGGCCTGAAGCTGTACTCTAAGTATCGGTAATATAACTTTAAAAATGCAGTTGAAGGAGAGACCTAGGTGCCCATGTTTTCATATAGTAGACTAATAGCTCCTGTTTTCTCAGTTTCATCTCTGGAAGTTATGTCACTGTACTGGAAAGACTTGGAGACTGATGAAGCTAGAAAGAAAGACCTATCACAAATTATGTGACTGTAGATTACTGTTAGGTCATTTGCTATTTTAAAACACTGAGTTGGGAGCTGTATGCTCCAATCTGCTATCTCACCACTTCCTGTGCATTCTACACTGTATCCATCCACATTGGATAAAAGTTTAAAAAATTACCTCGGAAACCGGATCTTGAACAATGAGAATTTTCACTGTCACTAAACACAGAGCTCCAGAGTCACGTTCCTTTGTACCCCATGAATCTTGTATTGTGCAGGTAAATAATTTTTTCCAACAAAGGCAAGAGTGCAGAGTGCAGAGTGCAACTCTGACTTGCATGGTTTGAGAACTGTATTTGCATCCACTGAGGTTAGGAAAGAAACAGACTAGGATTTTCCTCTCTCTGGATGAATGCTTCAGGTTACCAGCTGTTGTAAAAGGAGGACACTAGTTCAGGAAAATGTTATTTTATTTAAATATCAAGACTACCTAAAGGGTGTTCAGCATTTTGAAATGAGCTGTAAATGAGAATCCTGGTACTGCTTCCTCAGTTGACAGAGGAATCTTCTCAAAAACTTTATTCTCAGCTCTCAGATTCATTGATCAGATACCATTTTCTTCTTAGCATCTCATGCTGGGAGGTTTGCAGCTCGTTATTGAGCGTAAAAATCTTTGTATCCCATCTGTGAAGTGCATAGTTCTTCTTATGCTCAGCATTTAGCTCCAAATGCATTAAAATCAAGCACTGCAGTGTCTCTGTCCCTTCCCCTTCTACTCAACTAATCCCATGTATCCGTCTTAATTTGACTGTTGTTATATTCCTAATACTTGAGTCAGTAAAGTATATGTGAGGAAATGAGAAAAGTCAACGTTCATTGTAAAATGAATACTTATATTGACAGAAAACCTATTTTTATGTCAATAGGTAATGAGTGATATTCTATGCAACTCAGTAGTCATAAGGCCAAGGAGGGAAATTCTTCCCATGAAGAGTATAGCAATAAATCTCTGTTGCACAATGTATTTTTAAGAGACCTATATTTGTCACACCCAAAATATTATCTTGCTATAGACTTAAGTTGTCTATTTCTTTAAAAGCCTGGCTTTGCTAAAAACTAAAAAAAAGTTTAACACTAAGTATATGAATTTCTGTACCTCAATAAACCTGTGATGCTTGTCAAACTTCACTATGCTGAATTAGAACCTGCCAACCTTGTAGCTGGTGGTAACACTCATGACATCCTTGTTACAACACTGTTTGAAAAAGAACATATATTTTATTGTCATTGTCCACAAATTTTAGGTTATTTCTGTTTAATAAGGACAAAAAAAAAAGATATGAAAAAATGTTGTAAAGCATTTACAGCCACAATAACCTTATTTGTTTGTGGTGACTGATTCTTCTTGCATTTGATAACGATGTTAGCATTGCAAGAAGCTTTGTCAGCTCTGCCAATGGACTTGCACTCTTAATTACTATTTTCAGTTACTTTTTTAGTGTTCAATGGTAATTTTGAGCCACAGCTGCTGTTTCCATTTTGATTTGTTTATTTTCCATAAGACAATTTGTATTATGAAAATGAATTCCATTAAATTGAGCTTCTTTTGTGTATGTGAGTATAATTCTCATCTTAGGGTTTTCATTTTAATTAACACTTTTTTAATAATTGCTTGTTTGCAGAATATTAGGTTTTAAGACTTATTTTATGCATGTTTATCTTCTTAAGAAATAATGCAAATCATTTATGTTGATATTACATTAACCAAATACACTTAAAAAGGATGAATGAAAAGTCCTGTAACTGGAAAGGAAGATCCCTTTGCAACAGTGCAAACTGAGGACATTCACTGAGGAGCAGCTCTACTGAAAACAGCCCTGGGAATCTTGGTAGGCAACAAGCTGAATATGAGCCCGTGGTGTTTTCTGGCACACCAGAAGCACAGGCAGTAGCTCAACAGAAGTGACTGTCAGGGAGTTGCAATGGTGGAGTGCTCCATGAGGCAGAGCACGCTGGGACCTGAGGACAGGAGAGGAGTGGGATGAGGTAGTGACCTCACTGCGAAGCAGTCAGATAATTGAGACAGGATCAGGATAGGTGTGGAGACGGTGGTTAGAGTCAGCCTAAGTTCTATGATTACACAGCAAGTCCATTGTAATGAGGGAGGTCCAAAGTCAATCCAGAAAGCAAGTCAGTGATTTAGGATCAGGGTAGAATCAAGGCAGTATGAGCCTGGGAGCTCCAGCTGCCCTGTTGCTTAGGCAGAGGCCAAGTGTGAGAGCCTTAGCTGAAAAGGAGCTTCCCAGGGAAGGAGGGACAGATCCTCACCTTTATCTGTCTTCACAACAGCTCTTAACAGTTGGACTCAGTCAACCTTGGCCTCAGTTAATTAAGTTCCTAAAAGTGGGAATGAGCTCACAGCCATGACAATCATTATTCTTTACTTTGTATTTGTTAGACCAATCTATAATACTACATCCAGATTTGGGCCCCCTCCAATATAAGAACAACATTAATAAGCTGATATTTGTTCAGCAGAGAAACACCAAGATGGTCAGAGAGCTAGAGTCCCTGCTCTGTGAGGAGAGGCTGAGGGAGTTTGCTTGTTCAGCTTGGAGAAGAGACAGCTTTAGCAGGCAGCTAGTAGCAGCCTAACAATGCCTACAAAGGAGGTCAGTGAGACAGAGACAGTTGAAACAAGAACTGTCCAAAGTGGATATAAGTGGAGAGGCTTTTTCCACCATGAAAACAGCCAAGCAGTGAAACAGATTGCCAAGAGAGGTTGTGAAATCTCTATTCTCAGAGGTTTTCAGGACCATAATATATAAAGCCCTGAGTAGGCTGGTGGCACCTTACATCTGACCCAGCTTTGAGAGTCCTCCTGATGTCCCTTACAGCTTGAGCTGTTTTATAATGCTAGAGTTCTACAGTGTCTCATTACTTCATTATTTTAACTCTTACTTGTTTATTTCAGTTTATAGAATTTTATCTTTTATTAGTTACGTTTATCAGCATAAATTGTGAAAGGGGAAATGGGAAAGAGCAATGGAAAAATAAATTTATTTCAAGATAAAAAAGAGGTAATGACGTCTGATAGAGATCTAAACTAGGCCTTCAGAAGTTCATTAAATGTACTTATCCTGGCCACTGGCAAGTAAAGGCAGGAGCTTGTTACTAAAAAGTACTTTCTTCAAAGCACAACTTAAACCAAATCCAGTTCTACCACATGAAACTGCTGTAAATAAAAGTAGTTCTCTGTTACTCAAAGGGATAGGATAAATAAATACATATCAGAAACAAGTTCTCCACATCAAACAAAAATCAAAAAAAGAAATCCTACTATAGGTCAATGAAGAAGAGGAACTATAAGGCAGTCAAAAAAGTCTTCAAATTGAATTATTACAAAGCGTGGAAACTTGTGGTAAGGTCTTTGGAGGGGAAGAGTGAGGGAGAACTGAGGTTCATCTTAGTGTCCTGATACCATCTTTGAAATTAATGCTTCTATTGTTACAGAAAGGTGTGAATCAGTATGAGCTAATAGCATCAAATTTATTGTAAAGTAATCATACTGGGTTTCTTTTGTATTAGTATTGTAGTTTGGGTAAGAGATGTGCTTCTGAGGACAGTCTGATCATTCCCTCTGACTGCATTTTGTTTCACATTGCAGGCAGGTCATAGAGCTTAACAATTGTACTTCTTTTGAATGAAACTATATCAAGAAACTGTAAATGGGCACTCAGTCCACAAGTCCAGACTAGAACTAGTCCAAAGTAGAATTTTCTGAAATGCATACAGCATGGACATAGGTCTCAGTACCAACTGTCACTCTATAGATGTTTTCTCACTCATTTGCACCATTTACTGCCACATACATAGCTCTTACTTTCAGGAATTAAAGTACCTCTTATACCTGAAAAAACCCCCCACCTCATCTAAAGGATATTCAAAGAGACGAAAATTCAGCAACATCAATGAAACTCTTCTATTTACTTCACAGGAAACTGGACGGGATTGAAAAACAGACTATAGCTCATCAGTATGAAATCTTATACTTACCTTTTGAATCATCAATATTTATAAGTCCAGGTAGAACAAACTATCTTTTTTTTTTTCACAAATTGCTGTTTTTAACAAAAGGTATCTTTTTTCTTTACTTTAAGTCACAGGAAAATGAAACCTGTCTCCATAGCTTTTTCTTCTAGTGGCAGACAATAAAAGGAGGAGCTCAAGTCAACTCGTCTATCCACATTTCTGTCAATTAAGAAAAACAAAAACCTGGCACAAAGTTAGGACTTGAGTGTTAAGGATTCCTAGTGACAACATTTCTGAATTAACAACAAATGAATACTTGTCTTTGATAGCTCTTTTATATCTGGGTACAGCTGGATTAAACTTAACTGCAAAGGGAACTCAGTTTTCTTTATCATCAATTTAACATTGTTTAACAGATGTTTTCTGAAAACTATTGTAATCTTTTTAATTTGTCTCTGTGTAATGTGCAGCAAATATCCTTGGTTAATAGTCTGATTATTAAAGTTAATTCTTTTTCAATAGCATTTTTCATTGTTGCAGAAACTTTGAATCCTAATAACAGAGCTATAAAGAACACTGATTTCACTCTGTTTTTAAAGCCCACAACTATTTTCCAACATACACATGCTAAACAAGTCCTTAATATAAAACAGTCTGTGACAGCCTGATGTCAATAAATAGCATGATAGATGAGGGAATCTCTAGTGATGAGTTTTTGTCTAAAGCCTTGGAGATCTATTTTGTCTTGAAGATTTTCTTCTGATTTCTCTGAAATCTTTCTCCATTACACTATTTACCTTCTCTGCCCTTTACCTAAACCTCCTTCCACCCTCTACTTCTCCTAACATGATATTCAGACTTGTTTCTCTTCCACTCCCAATGTCATCATATCTAATTTTAGATTACTTCTGTAGCTAAAATGTGAAAGTCCTCTCTGCGCCTTCACTCCCTTTCCCTCCCATTTCAATGTAGGGTCAGTATATCTTTTAAGATCTTACAATGTGGTTATATTATCATTTATTATTTGTTTTAAGTCATACCTACAAAAGACTAGGCACCGTACCAAACAGATAAAAATTCTTATTAAGAATTAAGAAGTTTTCTTAAAGCTGAAGAAATTTGCAGTCCAAATTCTGTGAAGTATAACACACAGGCTCACTCTTTGCCCGCTTGACATATTGTTCTCTACATTTGGAATATCTAAATCTTTCTCTACTGCATAGCTCTTGCTATCACTGAGAATTTTTCATAAACATGCCAAGAAGTCTTGCAAGACCTCAGTGTGAATATAAGATACATAGGAATGATGAGTTAAGAAGACATATAACACTAGCTGGAAGCCTAGAACAGATACTACTCATGTTTATACTCTGAAATTACATCAAAGTTGAGATAATGATAAAATATGTTTAATTCCAAGAATTAAATAAATTAGAGTTTAAAAAAATACCATGGATTTGATATGTCAGAATGTAATGCCAGCCTTACAAAAATATAGATGAAGAAAACGTCACAAATTCTTTGGAAAATGTATTGAAAATGGGAACTAAATCCTAAAATGAAAAAAAAAAAGTGTATAAAATTAAGAACATGCTTATATGCTTTACTGGAGAGAAGCCTCTATCTGTAGTACATCAGCTGGAAAAACACAGACATCTGTATAGGTTTTTATTATTATTTTTAATCCAGAAACTAAACCTGCTTATGGAACTTGTGGAACAGAAGTGAATATAAACAGACAGATATTACTAAGGAAAATCTTTGTGAACACAAACAAATCAACAGAAAAATAGTAGAGTTTCGGTATAGGCGGGGGCTATTAAACATACGTAGAAAACTTAGAAGACTTAGGACAAGAGACACATTCAACATGTACACACAAGCACAGTAAATGTGTATTATTGTCAAATAAAACAGAAAATACTTTATATTGTTATATAGTATGGAAAAAGTCAACATATATCTATAAGATCAAACTTTATTACTACATATAAAGTAGTAAGGCATGTATGTCAAATTATATTGCAAAATGTTGCCTTCCTGTGCTGCTACTTTGTTACACCATGTCACTTTAGTAATCATTTGGGGATGGATTCTTCACCATCACATATCTATTTTGGTCAATGGCTATAATTGTTTTTTCACAGTCTTCATATAAGCTTTTCAGAACAAAAGACTCACCCCCTATGAAAAGGCAAAGACGTTTCCTCCACCCTTTATTGCAGCCACATTGCTTTAAAACATCCAAGTGTTCCTGCATTACTGGAGAAGGATGAGACAGGATCCTATAGCCAGATAGAAGAAGGTGGTGTTAAACCACACAATACAGGAGCAGACAATTGCCTCATTCAGGAATGAAGTCAGAGGGAGGGATGTTAGTTGTGAAAGAACCAAAGTAAATTTTATCCCTGTGTAAGGATTTGGGTGGTTTGCTTTAGAGATTTCACACTGACTTTGTTCCATTTCACAGTAAAATATCCAAGTATGTTTTGAAAAATACATACCCCGTGTGAAGGCACATACCACCACATTGCAGAGTTATTGTCTAAATAAATATTGAAAGCTTCTGTAGAAGATGAAATAACATTAGAACAAGTGAGTAAAAATCCTCTCAGAATATCCCACTAGTTCAAAAACATCATCTGGCTTGTCAAAGATCTCTCTCTTACCAGATCTGAAATGTTCATTTGCAGTTTCTTAGAAAATACCATCAGTGCTGGTAAAATTTCTACAAGACACTGGTATTCACCTGAATAGAAATGACAAGAAAAAGTGAAGACTTGATTCCATAACCCATAGATGAGTCCATAACATCAGAGACATGTGAAAGTCACTCTCCACTTCTTAGTATAAAACAAAACCTGCATTTTATTTATTTAAAAATATTCTTATTTATAGATTGTTTATAAAACAATGTATTTATCTAATAACGTACATTTTGGTACATCCCCCACCCCCAACCGTTAGTGTTTAGTATAAAAGAGGAATTGTCCCAGGAGACAGATTAATGTCTTTCATACTTAGGGAACTTCTGAGCTGAAATTACATCACTATTTTTGTGCTTAATTTGTGTTGGTGGACTTTTATTCCATTAATGTATGTCGTCACTTTTAAAATCTATTTATATGTTAGACATCAACAGCATCTTATAGTATTGAATTTTACAGTATTATATTATGTTTGGTGTAAAATTATTTCCTTTTAATGTTTTTAAAATTTCTGCTCAATAAATCCATGTAATCTCACCTAGTTATCACTTTGTTAATTTGGGGAGTATTTTTATGGTTTTCCAAAATTGAAGCCATTCTTTTTGCTACTGTTTTTACCTGGTATTATAATATTACGTCTCATTTCAGGTAGAACCAGGACTTCATGTAGTATTTAAGACATGGATACAGCACAGCTTTTTAGAATAGCATTTTTTTTTGTCTGCTCTCTAATCCTTTCTTAATATTTCAGTCATTCTGTTTGCCATTTTGAATGCTGCTGAGCATTGAGATAACATTGTGACTGAGACACTCATAAGGAAAACAAATTTATTTTCCTGAGCAGTAATAACTAAATCAGAGTTCATCACTGTGTATCTTTAGTCAGGGCTGTTGTTTCTCATGTGCATTAGTTAGCATTTATTGACATTGAATTTCATCTGTCATTTTATTGTTCAGTCAGTCAGCTTCTGAAACACATCATTTTATCATCACAGTTATTCAGAGCAGTAAAAACGATCGGCAGACCTTGTCACATCACCGTTCATCACCTTTTCCAGGTCATTTATACCGAATAGGCATCTCAGCAGATAATAGCCTCCAGGGCAAGAAATAATAATTTATTCCCACTTTTTATTTTCTATCTGTTAACCATGTATCACTCTACAAGAGGACTTTCTCTCTTACAGCATGAAAAATTGTTGTCTTTTTAAGGATGAGAACATAAAAAACTTTAGTAGTTTGAGTACACTACATCTGCCAAGTTTCTTTTCCCTATACATTTGGTGATGTCTACAAAGACTGAAACAGATTTCCGAGGCCTGGCATCCCCCTTCTACAAAACCCTGTTTGAACTTTTGCTATTTTGTCATTTATCTGCATGTTTACCGATGGCATGTTTTATTTTACATTTTTCCAATTTATGCTGGCCTAACTGACCAATAATTTTATGAAACTGAGCTTCGTGCTCTAACTTAAGCAGAGAAAGAATTCAAACCTAGGTTTTCCATCTTCTGTTGGTGCTTTCAATCATTGGGTTGAAGCAGAGCACTTCTGACTAGAGATGGGCTTTTCCGTTTGTGATGTAGCAAAGGTAATATGGTTTATGCACTTAATTCCAGGTACATACCTGATTTGAATTTCAAACACAGATAAGACCCAGATTTAACTGCATAGATGCATAATAAAAGCTTAAATCACACACCATTGTCCAGCATTGACTAATAGCTAGCCCAGGCAACTATCCACACTGACTTTCCTTGTGTAGTTGGTCCCTTCCTTGCAGAAGGCCCAACATTATGTCTCTACTATCAAACCACGTATGTCCAGGAGCTTTCCCAGGTGCTGAGGCCGGCTGCACAGAGTCCCCGTGCCTGTCTCCAGCACAGAAGGCTGCACACAGACTGCCTACAGGAAGAGTCCCTGGAGCAGTCACCCTTCCAAACCAAGTGATTTTTTAGGAGGTTTCTAGGTGGTGTATGCTAGAAGCATACAAGGACTGGATAAATAACCCAGGTGAGCACATAGCAGCAGCCCTCCCTGCCATTACAGTCTCAAAACATAAAGGACCTGTGCTGCTGTACAGAGGTAGCTCTTTGTTCCCCCTCTAAGTATAACCTTACAATAAAGAACTATTTGAATCAATTTATTTGAGAAAAGGATTCAGCATTTCTCTTCTTTTCTCCAACACCTCAAAGGAATCCAGTGGCATAATAAAAAAGAAAATGAGTTCTCTAGTACGACATTCTGTTTTCTTAATCCTAAGGCAATTTTTTTTTTGCAACATAATTTATTTGTTGTATGATATCAAGTGCTGCCACAGAGGCAAGGTTCTTTCACTAAATATTGCCAAGGTGCTGTGTGGGCTGCAGCTCTTCCTGGCAGCCCCAGCCTGTCGCAGCCCACATCCAGAAGCAGGGCAGACGCGGGTACCGGGGCAGCCCCAAACCCGGGCATCAGGCATGTCCCTGGGGATGGGGACTGGCCAAGGCCAGACAGAGACACAGGCCTGACAGTGTACCCAGCTCAACAGGCTCCATGGCGGGACAGGGCAGGGCTGTGGGGAGCTGGAGAGCAGCCCTGCTGCGACATTGCTAGGGCAGGGGCTGATGGCCCCAGGGGCTGACATGGGGTCCTGGGCTGTGGGCAGGGATGGGGGAGCCCCAGGGAGTGGGGAGGCAGGACTGTGCATAACCTCAGGGCCCTGACAAATGTTTTCAACTTGTCCTCAGAAAAAATGGTGTGTGGGGAGAGTCCAATCACATAATGACAAAACAGTATAATTCAGGTACACAGGGGAGGGCAAAAAAGGTTGCACAGGCAAGTATAATTTTACCATATCCCAATTTTTGACTGCGTTGACTGTTTGAGGTTCTTTCAGCAGGTTTTTGTACATATTTTTTTTTGTAAAATAAAGGTAGTTATCCAAATGAGTCAAACATCACTAAATACACAATATTTAGAATGGTTATAATAAGTATAATCTGAGAATTGCAATATTACAAAGAATGTCTTCCTGTTTGGGAAGCTTACACATGTACTGAGAGCAATAAGAGCCAAGAAGTATTTATGACACATTTTTCCTAAAACTGTAGGTATTAATGTAATGACACAGACATCATACCCTAGTGTGCAGTTACAAATTGCAGATCTGAACAGATGAACTGCTAGATTTGTTTATTTAAAACTTTACAAGTAACTCAATTAACTCTTCTGGACCTTTACAAAACTCTACAATGAGCTGGTGGCTCATTGAACAGCCTGTAAGTTTTCTGGGGTAGAATTTTCTTATAGCACTCTTCTCACTTGCTTAAAAGAATGTATATACATAACAAATAGGATATATACAGCTAGTGGTACACATGAGAATTAGACAGGCACACATGAGGCCTCAGCATGGAACAAGATCTGTGCACACTTCACTGTTCTTTCCTGACACCTGTCTCTTGTAGGACCAACTGAGAGTCTCCTGCTTGCACCTGCTTTCAGTCCCGGGTGCCTTGAGTTAAATCACAGTCATAGTAATTGAGGTGATAGACTCAGTGATCACTTGATCAGTTCTTTCGCTGGAAGAACTAAGAGCTTTTAGAAATCTGAGCATGCTAGAACACATTTATCTCTCATTTATGAGTGACAATAATAATGTGAAGTATTTCTATCTTTTGCATTCACTACTTATTTGTAAGACTAGTTAAATTATTTTCTTACTCTGTATGCCAGAACAATTACTTTAGATTTTTTACTTTGAGATCAATGCCATGTCACCATGATGACTACTGACAATGTCTTTACAACTTGTGATGATGTTCTAGGCATACTGTTGAAAGTAGTGGAGATGTTCCTGAAGTACCTGCAGTCCCTCAGACCTTTCACCAGTATTACTAATGTTAGTTCACAAAAGCTAAAGGCCAATTTTACGACCTGTAATCAGGGCACTTTGACCTTTTCCTTTCTCCCTTTTCTGTCTTCTTAAGATTAGTGATCTATAATCAGCTATATTGGCTTTACTGTGCCCATGCAACAATTTATATGGGGAAATTTATTATTTTCCTTGTACCACTGCAGGAGTCGAGATATGTCCCCTAGCTCTCTTAAGCCTTCAGCATCTGACTGTTTTGCAATTAAGTCTTGCAAAAATTCTAGGCAATGCTGTGGTTTCTAACTATATTTAGGTGTGACTTGAGAGTTGTGACTGCTCTTATGCTTTCTTTATGTGTAGACATTTATATGTTAAAGAGATCAACATAAGATTCAAAAAAACATTTGAAGCATCTGAAGCTTCAACAAGAGTAAACAAACTACCAATAAATGTTGAAAAGAAAGTTGACCACAAGAAAATATATCAAGCACAACCAGTGAAAAGGAAAAAAATGCTATAGGAGAAAGTATCCGTCACAACCAGTGAAAAGGAAAATAATCAAAGATTTCTATACAACACACTACTGGTTAGGCTAATTGCCTAGGTGAAATGCAATTTGTATTCTACAGATCCAGAAACAAAAGGAGTACCACAGGAATCTGACATATTAATTTTTGGTTTCACAGTTAGTACTACAACAACAAAAATCCAAAAAAACCCAAAACTGGTGTACCTTCTGTTTTCATTATAGCATGGACATGTTGTTGCAGTTTTGAACCTGTCTGGCAGCAAAACACCACAACCAATCGCTCATCCTCCCCTTCCCAGGGATGGGGGAGAGAATTAAAGATCTAAAGGGAAAAGAGGCTCATGGGTTGAGATATGAACAATTTAATAAGTACATTACAATAAAATTGAAAATTATAACTACAATCATAGTGATAATAGTAATGTATGAAAATATACAAATATACAAATGAGTGATACACAGTGAAACTGCTCATCACCTGATGACCAAGGCCAAGCCCATACCTGGTTAATGATCCTGGAGCAGAGGGAGTCCTGAAACCACAATCCCATAAAGGAGATAAGAGCCTGAGCATCTAAGAGACTGAGAGCTGACCAAGAGCTTGAGATGACCCCGAGAAAGGGACGATCCAGAGACACATTCTGGAAAAAGTGAGACCACTCCCGCACAGAGCCTCATCTATACACTGGGCATGATGTTCATGATATGGAATATACCATTGACCAATTTGGGTCTCAGTCCTAAACCTAAGGTCAAATCCTAGGCTGGTCATTAGGGCTGTGCTCCCTCTCAGCTTCCCCTGCACCCGCAGACACTGGCACAGAGGAGAAGCTGGAGTCCTTGACAGCATCTCAGTTTGTCCTGGCAGTAACTATAAACACCAGTATGTTACCAGCCTTCTTCTTAGCACAAATCCAAAACATATCCTCTTAATAGTTACTACGAAGAAAGTTAACTCTGTCCCAGCCAAAATCAGGACACGTGTCACAGAAAAGTGAGTGTATGGAAAGGTATACACATGAATGCATTCATGGCTTAAAGACTTTTTCAGTGTCATTTGACATTTCAAACAATAACCCTTACAATTATCTTCATTCATCTATTTTTCATGTCTCAAGTTCATATCATAAAATATGCTAAAGGGTTTTTTTTTATATTACTATTTTCTTACTTTGACTGTCCTCATAGTTTGGTAATCTTTTTTTCAAATTATATGTTGACTGCATCTCCTTTGGGCAGCAGATATTTTGACATAATATGTAATTTTTTCTTTTTTCCTGCAATTTCTTATCTCCTGCAGAGGAAATTGATTTTGTTTTTCTTTTTATCATTCAATTAAATGATTGTTTTTCTCTGAAGATAAATTTTTCTGCTTTTGACTTGACTTTATTTTTGTGGCTATAGCATATTTTTTGCCTGAGATTTGACAAAGCTTTTTTGTGTTGTCTTAAACTTTCATCACAAAGATATTAAAGCATAAGAAGAAAAAGTAGTATAGTTGTATTTAAAAATAGTAAATAAACTGAGTAATCTATCCAGATATAATATTAACCTTACAGGACATATAATCCATTGCCATATTTACTTGAAGGAATTTTATTTTCTTCTTTCTCTGATAATTGTGGTAGAGTTTCTTCACTAGAATTTCTTGGACTTCAGCTCTTGACATGTGATTGGCTTCAATCTTTTCTCCACTTGCTTTTAAAACCAAAATTAATATTTCATCTACCACAGAATATAATAGAAATAATTTATATTTGTATCGTTACCTTACTTAGCACTCTAAATATGAAAATACGCAGTCTCTATGGACAGATGTGCAAAATAGTGGTGGAAAAAGGGACATAGCATAGGTTCCCCCCCCCACACACAAGTCTATAGTAGTATTTCAGTGTACTCATTTGATATTTTTCCTGAGACCACTGAATTAAGCCAAAGAGGTTGCTGGGGATAAGCAAATAGAAGGTAAAGCCATATAATAAGACACACTGAAACAACAGTGGGTAAACTGCTTACTAGAACTAGCAGGAACACTCTCAATCTAACTATCAGAATGCAACCTTCCAAGGCCTGAGAGTAAACTTAAACCAATGGATAATCCCGGATTTACAGAGTAAGAGGCAGTCTGGGTAAATAGCTGTGGATGGCTCTCTGTCAGGGAGCACAGCACCATCACATGAATTAAATGGAACAAAACTACTGATGCTGAAGACAGGACTGTGGTGATGGAAAGATTGTGTTAATACTTGAGACACAGGTGGAGTGGTGATGGCAGAAACGTTATACCCTGCTTTCTGTACTGGTGTTACTTTCCAAACCAATGGCATATTCCCATTTTCTGTGATGTTTTCCAGAGAAGAAAACACATGGCATGAATGGAAAGGTATTGATAGTTCTAGTGAAAAGACCATCAACCTGAGGCTGGGCTCTGCAACAGAGAGGATTGTATGTCATGTTCACCTCTGCTGCATGTGACAAGAGAGAGTAGAGGAAAGGAGGAACCTGACAGATGAGGAAAGCAAAATCCATATAGCACAGTGAGTGTTTTATTCCTGATAGAGATCAAAACTCAAGCTTCTTGGGCTTTTGTTTATATGACTACCTGCAATCACGAACACTGTTTGCATTTCCCTGTTCAAAATAATATTCTTGGAAAAGTCATCATAAATATGAGAAGGAAAAGACATACTGCTGAACAGACATTGATCTTCTCCATATTCAGCAGTTACTGAAGGAATTTCAAGGATGCTCAGGGGCACAGAAATGGCCAAAAAAATTAAATCACAGTTGGCCCATGTTGTTCAAGGCTGCCCTGAGAAATGTCTATGCAGATTTAGGTCACCTAACAACTTTCTGTGCATTTGGGACACAGTTTTAAAGGAGATGACTGCCAGAAAAACAGTAAGGATAGGTAAGGCCTGGAGCCATTTTATGTCTTTATCCACAGCCAAGATCAAAGCTCTTGCTTTTCTGTTAGCGTTTCTTCTTAGGACTATGAAAAGACAGGGATAAATTAGAGTGAGTATGAAAGACGTGGGCTAGGGCAGCAGGGAACTAAACACCAGGAGGAATAATGTATCATTGCCCATTGTTACGAAGGGGGCATCTTTCTTGCAGCCCTTTTTGTTTCTAGCAAGTCAGAAAAGGAAGGTCAATAAATTACAGGCTTGGAACTTTTAAAGAAACAATGAAGCTTAATTTGATGATATGCTTTTTACCTTAGCAACCTACTGGAAATACATTCCCCGTTTTCAGTGGGGATATCTGTGAATATTACTCATGACTAGAGAGCTTCAGAAATATGTAAGTCCAAATGGTCCTAGAGGCTCTTTTCATTTGGATTATATCTCCAAGTGCCTTCCAGAGCAAGTAAAATGAAAAAAGACAGTAAATTCACTCCTGAGGTCTCTGTAACAGAGACCTTTAAGAGAACAGTACAGATGCAGCCTCAGTCCTTAGTGTTTTGGGGCATCCTGCCCCAGTTTGAGTAGCAAAGTGTCCTGCACACTTCTATACTAACCAGGGAAGTTTTTGGGAACGGCTAGTGGAAAGTTTTTGCTGTAGCCATGACTGCAACATTTCAATCTTTGTCCCTGATTTCCAAGGAATTAACATAAGTATTCTTCATAATGTGAAAAGTTAACTGAATGCATGTTTCCCATTTAAATCATTTGGAGGTGATGAGATTTCTCTCAAAGAGTCTTTTGTCATTGTGCTTGAAGAAAACTTTAAGGCTTTGTTTTTGAAAGCACATTCTAGCTCAGTAACTAGAGGGTTATAGGACCTGCAGTGAATGGAGTTGCACTTCAGGTCATTATCATGTAAAGATGCTTTATATAAGATGCAATTTTTTTGTTTTGTTTTGTTAAGACTGTGACTGGGAAAAAAGGTGTAATGAGAAAGGATAACTAAATATGTAAAATGCCAGGTTTCTGCACACGTTCAACCAGAAAAAAACAAGTGACTGTCAAATAAAGTACCATTAATATGATCATTTTTCATATCCCTCTGACTGAGTAGGAACTTCTATATCTTATGTGATGTGTAAATAGCTGCTTTACTGATTTCATGTGTGCAAAGTGATAACTATGTGCAAACTCAGAGTTTCCGATTTATAAAGAAAAAGAGAGAAGAAGAAAAAGAAAAGAAGGCAAAAATGCCAGGAGAAATGCATGGATAAACAAGGAACTTCCAGACAAACTCAAAGAAAAAAGGAAGCCTACAGAGGGTGGAAGCAAGGGCAGCTAACCTGGAGGGAATACAGATAAATTGTTCAAGGAGCCAGGGTTCCTACAGAATTTCATAGCAACATATATGAGGTGTCAAACAAATGTTTATTTGTCCTACTACAACCTGTGTCCATCATATGGACTCTTACTTCTGAGTAGTAACACCAGACAAATGCAAGTTTCTGGTCACTGCACAACATGAATTTCCAGTGCTTTCTGAAAAAATCTCCAAGTGACTTACTCATCTGACAGTGACACAGAGAGGTGCCTCACAAATCCTGCCTCCACCCCAAAGTTATCATGGCCAAAAGCCACTGTTACTTAGTTTGATTATATTCTCACAGTCTGCAGCTGTGTCAACATACTGAGCTCACACTCTAGCTCTTGTGAACTGTTTCTCTACCAACCTATTAGAGACATATTATGTTCCCATTTCCATTTTCTGGGCACAGGCATACCTTTTAGATAGGCTGACAATTGCTCTATACTCTTAATTTGTTATTATTTTAACCTAACAAATTAAGCTATTCTGAGGACGTAGTCAGGATTTTCCCTTGAGCATCAACCAGCTCAACCTGTGGCTCTGAAAACTGTTGCTTCAATCACTTCA
>WKFP01014785.1:1134188-1163192 GCA_011057875.1 Pterocles orientalis | reverse complement strand
AAATATGTAAAATGCCAGGTTTCTGCACACGTTCAACCAGAAAAAAACAAGTGACTGTCAAATAAAGTACCATTAATATGATCATTTTTCATATCCCTCTGACTGAGTAGGAACTTCTATATCTTACGTGATGTGTAAATAGCTGCTTTACTGATTTCATGTGTGCAAAGTGATAACTATGTGCAAACTCAGAGTTTCAGATTTATAAAGAAAAAGAGAGAAGAAAAAAAAGAAAAGAAGGCAAAAATGCCAGGAGAAATGCATGGATAAACAAGGAACTTCCAGACAAACTCAAAGAAAAAAGGAAGCCTACAGAGGGTGGAAGCAAGGGCAGCTAACCTGGAGGGAATACAGATAAATTGTTCAAGGAGCCAGGGTTCAGGTTAGGAAAGTTAAAGCCCTCGTAGAATTGAATCTGGCCAGAGATGTCAACAAGATGAACTTCTGTAGGTATGTTGTTGATAAAAGGAAGACCAGGGAAAATGTGGGCCTTCTCTGGAAGGAAACAGGAGACCTGGTTACCCAGGATATAGAGAAGGCTGAGGTACTCAATGACTTTTTTGCCTGTCTTCACTGGCAAGTGCTCAAGCCAGAACACCCAAGTCACAGAAGGCAAAGTTAGAGACTGGGAGAATGAAGAACTTCCCACTAAATGAGATCAGATGGTTTGAGACCATCTAAGGAACCTGAAGGTGCACAAGTCCATAGGACCTGAAGAGATGCATCCGTGGGTCCTGAGGGAACTGGCTGATGAAGTTCCTAAGTCACTATCCATCGTATTTGAGAAGTCATGGCAGTCCAGTGAAGTTCCCACTGACTGGAAAAGGTGGGAACATAACACCCATGTTTAAGAGGGAAATAGGGAACACCCGGGGAACTCCAGGCTAGTCAGTCTCACCTCTGTTTTTATTTTCCAAAAACTTATTGAAAGTGTCCCTTGCACCATTTGAGGTAGAAGTATTACTACTTGGGAGAAAGTATTCTATAAACAGTGTAACACCTTTCTCATTTTAAAGAAGATATCACTACTTTCACTCTTTGCTACTGCTCTGGTCCTATAGAAGGATCTACTTCTTCCATGGTGCAACCTTTCATCGAAGTAACAGCTAATGAGATTTTCTGTAGGTGTTAGCCACCTACAGAATTTCATAGCAACATATATGAGGTGTCAAACAAATGTTTATTTGTCCTACTACAACCTGTGTCCATCATATGGACTCTTACTTCTGAGTAGTAACACCAGACAAATGCAAGTTTCTGGTCACTGCACAACATGAATTTCCAGTGCTTTCTGAAAAAATCTCCAAGTGACTTACTCATCTGACAGTGACACAGAGAGATGCCTCACAAATCCTGCCTCCACCCCAAAGTTATCATGGCCAAAAGCCACTGTTACTTAGTTTGATTATATTCTCACAGTCTGCAGCTGTGTCAACATACTGAGCTCACACTCTAGCTCTTGTGAACTGTTTCTCTACCAACCTAGTAGAGACATATTATGTTCCCATTTCCATTTTCTGGGCACAGGCATACCTTTTAGATAGGCTGACAATTGCTCTATACTCTTAATTTGTTATTATTTTAACCTAACAAATTAAGCTATTCTGAGGACGTAGTCAGGATTTTCCCTTGAGCATCAACCAGCTCAACCTGTGGCTCTGAAAACTGTTGCTTCAATCACTTCAGAAAACTACCAGGGAGGCCTTACACTCAAAAACATGTTCCTCTAGTCTTTTTGTTTACTTTTATGCTGGCAAAAGAAGAAATGAAGAGTAGTTTTACTTTGCAAAAAAGATTTCCTCAGAGCTGGCACACTGTCATCTCCAGAATGTCGGTGCTTTGTTTCACTCAGAGAAAGTGGTAGTATGCATCTCTTTCCTTTAAAAGGAGTTACCTATCTAAACAACAAAAATGTTCCATGCACTCTACACCTACCATGGAGTCATCTAACATGAATATTGAAACCATACTTCTACTGCTTGCTAAAGATGACAGCTCTACTCAATTAAAATGCAACTAAAATGGGAAGCAAGCCAAATGCAGCATTAACAGAGAGAAGTTTTTTGACTTCTAGCTAAATGATTTTCAGTCATATCTGATAAAATAATATCAGTATACATGTAGAAATGCTGACTTATAAGGACTGTGCTTAAGAGTTACTGCTAGAGCTTATGTAAAATATGTCTTAATTGAGACAGGTCTGATATGTTGTCATGATTTTAACTCAGCTGGCAATGAATACCATGCAGCTGCTCACTCATCCTCACCTACCAACGGGGAATGGGAAAGGAAACTCATGGGTTTAAATAAGAACAATTTAATAATTGAAATAAAACAGAATTGAAAGTGATAATTATAACAATAATCATAATACTACTACTAATAGTAATAATAGAATACACAAACAAGTGATGCACAGTGTAATTACTCACCACCCACTGACCAACGCCTTGTTTGTCTCTGGCAAGTGAGTCAGTGGGAGAGCAAAACCCCCAAAACCACAATCCCAGAAGAAGAGAGAAGAGCAAGAGAGAAAGAGCCCAAGAGTGTGCAAACTTCCCACCAGCCCACATCTATATACTGGGT
Organism: Pterocles orientalis; assembly: GCA_011057875.1. Classification (NCBI taxonomy): domain Eukaryota; kingdom Metazoa; phylum Chordata; class Aves; order Pterocliformes; family Pteroclidae; genus Pterocles; species Pterocles orientalis. The sequence continues at coordinate 1,160,606 of WKFP01014785.1, read as the reverse complement.
GTGACATTGCATGATACGGAATATACCTTTGGCCAATTTGGGCCTCAATCCTAAACCTAAACTCAAATCCAAAACCAGTATTTGTGGGTCTGTTGCTCTGGCTGTACTCCTTGCTAGCTTCTTGTGCACCTGCACACAAGCAGAGCATGGGCAGTTGAAAAGTCCTTGATTATCCTAGAAAAAACTAAAAACATCAGTATATCATCAACATTTTACTCATACCAAATCCCATACTAAATCCAAAACAGCACTATTCTAGCTACTAAGAAGAAAATTAACTCTATCCCAGCCCAAACCAGGACATATGGCTTTATTCACATTCACATTTTTCTGGACTATTGAAATCCAGGGATTTTGTTTGGGCCAGTCATTTGGTTTTGATGTTTGTTCTTCTTTCTTCACTGTTTTTACCATGTTTCTAGAAACAGCTTTTTCTTTTCCAGATTGGCTATTTTCATTTAAATAAACACTGGCTTTTCCCTGTTTCTTCCTGATTCCCAGACAACAAGACTTACTTGTTTATAACTGTAATTTTATTTGTCAAAAGCATCTGTGATTACATCATCAGTGATGCCAACATAGCTCTGAGAACAGACTTTCTGAGTTAACAGTTCTGGCTGGAAGACTACAGCTCTATATACAAATTAAAAGTACTAGAGAATTATAGCATTTTTTAGAAGTTAAATTTTTCTCAATCAGAGAGTAGTGGATCCAGACAACTGTAGGTTCATTTAAAAATCTGGAAGATATTTTCTCCCCAGTTTCACCTAGGCCAAAACTGGGTCTAAACTACATACATACATACAGAAAAACCCAAACAAGCAAACCAAAACCACTTCGCAAGTAGAGAGGTCTTTGCTTCACTGTAGAAATGTTGACAAAATTTTATATTCTATTTAGTGTTTTTCTTAGAATCAAGAGCTTCACATAGGTAAGAGCTGCATTTGTTAATTTTCTAAGCAGCAGCTGCACAGTGAGACAGAAATCCTGCTTGCAGCAGGAGGGAGGAAAAAGAGAGCAACAGCATTTATTTCCCCCAGGAAATATTCAAAAAATAAAACTGTTTTGGTGGATCTCTTGCACTTCATTAAAATCAAATTAGGAAAAAAGAAGTTTCAACAACTGCAGTGACTGGCCATCTGTCCAAATAACAGCTAAGGAATAAAAACACACTGACCCTTTCCCATCTGTATTTGTCAATGGTTTGGGAGTAGTACATCATGTTGTCTCTCTGATCAACAGAGAATGTTCAATGCATTTTCATTTACATAAGCTTTGGGGACAATTTCATGGCCATAAATAATTATTTGGCCACGAAGTCCGTTATTTGATTATTTTTTAGAAGTGACTGGCGTTTTTTATAATATCAATTTTAATAATTTTACTACAAATTACAAACAAAACAGGTTAAATGAGTGTTTGTGGCTGTCATATGAACTTATCCAACAAATAGGAAAAAAGTGTACACAATGACTGTATATACTGCTCTCTGAAGTGACTTACCACAAGGAACAAAATGGACAAATCCATCATCCAGACTCTATATTCCACCTCCTCAATGAATCTTTCTCATTTAGCTGTGACAAAGGTTAAAGTCCATTATAAGTGTAGGGGGTGGTACAAGCTATCCATTGCCAGTTTCCAAGAAATTAGCAATACATTTCTATGCCCACAACACACAAGAGCTAAAGCACCACTAGTGCTAAATACACTGCAAACAAAACGTGGCTTCTGGTTTGCTGGAAGATCTCAAAATGTCTCTTACAGTCATGGTGTGAAAAGAGAGCTTTGGCAATCACTCTGTTAGTTTCTTCACAGCTCGACATCATGTTGCTGTGAAGTTCAGGGTTAGGGTGACCCTTTGCAAACACAGACTGGATGATATTTCATTGCCAGCAAGAAATACTAAAGCCAGTTAGTATATTAGGGCATTATGGTCTTCATACCCTTTTGAGTGTTTAAAGAGCACTAACTCATGGTTCCCTGAAAGCAGTCAAAATTAGCTTGCCAGTGTTGGAACTGAATTAGAATACCGGTAAAACCTGATAAACATACTTGGAAGAAGAAGAAGAAGAAGAAGAAGAAGAAGAAGAAGAAGAAGAAGAAGAAGAAGAAGAAGAAGAAGAAGAAGAAGAAGAAGAAAAAGAAGAAAAAGAAGAAGAAGAAGAAGAAGAAGAAGAAGAAGAAGAAGAAGAAGAAGAAGAAGAAGAAGAAGAAGAAGAAGAAGAAAGAAGAGTATTTTTGTGAATAATTTCTTGTGGAAATGTCATCTGCTTGTGAAAGTACAGCAGGGTTTTTTTTGGCAGATTTTTATTCTTATTTACATATTTCCCCATTCAGTCCAGATCATATATGGAATTTGTATGAAAACAAGGGAGTGGGAGAGAGGGAAATAGTAAGAAATTATTGTAACCAGATAAAATAACAAATGAGAGATGAAATACATACTTCTGTTTTCGACCACTTGAGCAAAATAAATAAAGCAGTTCCTGAAAAATACTGTTAACAATATATACTAATCGTTAATGGATAAAATCAGAAAGTTACACCACAGGAGATTTGATCTAAAATTCTCAAGGGTATGCTGAAATACAAGAAGGGTAGGGCATTCTGCGGTAGAAGTCAAGGTTGAGAAACAGAACACCAAGACTTCAGATATTATCTGTTGAACTGATTTAAATTTGTACCTGCTGAAAACTTACTGTCTGATAAGAATTCAGATTTTCTGCTAGTTAATGTTGTTTAAATCTGGACTTTGATTTCATACATATAATCTCTAATTAGAATTGGAAACTGCAAAGATATAGGTATTTTGTAGCTCAAAAAAAATAAGCTCCAGATATAAACTTCCTTTATTTTGATTTTTTCACATTTCATCCCATTATTAACAGATATATCAACTAAGCAACACATTGAAAAGGTTGCAGCCACTGGAATTCTCTAGTGAGCCAAAGCAACCATAGGCTTGGTTAGGTTGCGTGGCAATGTCAAGTTGAAGGCTGTGTCTCTAGGTATCTGATTAAGGTAATCCAATGTCTTTCTATAAGTAACTCAAGCAGCCATTCAGAGTGTGAAAATAAAACCTAAATGAAGATGAAAATGAGAAAAAAAAATGATAGATTCGTTTTCATAACTTCCTCTGAAAGGTAGAGCCAATTCTCAGGGCAGCTGCTGAATTCTTTTCCTGTTGACAAAAAACCTGTACGTTGCAGCTATGCAAAAGTATCTAAAGGTAACCACCCAAAGAAACAGAATCACTGCCTAAAGCATAAAGTTTGGAGGGAAAGTTGTTGTTCAGGTTTTGTTTTTGTTTTGTTTCGTTTTGGTTTTGGTTTTGTTTTGGTTTTGTTTTGTTTTATTTTCCTAACAAATAAGGCAAATAAATACAACTGTAAAGCAGCTAATTTTTAATTCACTGTATATTATTTTCTAGTGTTTTTCGTATGTACCACTCTTGCTGTGAGCTAATCAGTCATGTAATTTATTTTATTTAGATGACTTTAGACTGTATGTGGTACATCTAATTTTTTCTATGAAGCTTCACATCAGTTTCTAAAAGTGTTCAGTACTTGAACGTTTCATATGAAAGATATGAGAGAGATGAAACGGGGAAAAATAATTACTTATTTCTTGCAAAACAAAAATACCTGGTTATTCATGAGTAAAGATTAATCTAATCCTATCTGTTTGTACGGGGTGTTATTAGTTATACTGGTGATTAGTAATGTCACAATGTCCTGCATTTTGAGACTCCAGTATGTTAGCAAGAGTTTGCAGAAAATAAGAGATGTCATGGCATTTTGCTTCATTGTATTAACTCCTGTATTACATGTGTAAGATATATTACATTTTAAAATGCAGGAGTTCCCCCTGACCACTGTTTATTTGACAAGGTTTTTCCATGGTTCCTGGTAACCTCTGCTTTAGCCCGGAAGAATGGAGAAAGATAAGCCTTTATAAGGTAAAAAACCCCCCTTTAAATCGACACAATCCTTTAACATAATTTTATACAAATTTTATAATAGCTGGGGTGGTTAATTTAACTTCCAACTATCCATAAAAGAGCTAGAAAGAAATAGACTCTTAGTTAGTACACACTTAATGGGGAAATCCTATTATGCATTCGCTGGTAAAACTTTTACTTAACTGAGTCCAGACTTTCAACATCTGTGTGAAAAAAAATTCTATCACCTCTTCAAGAGCTAAAAGTTTCTTTAGTTTCCACCTAAAGATAAAAATCAAAGGACCTTCTTAAGGAGAATCAAAATATTTGTGAAAATTGTGTATGATTGTATAATTTGAATGATCCAAACAGTCTGTATTGTTCTAATAATGTTTTATACTATGAGCTCACTTGATTCTAAGTCTATCTAGCTAAAAATTCCATGACAGAAATAGTCTTATAATTAACAACCCATATCCTTCCAACAGAGCTTTGTGCTCCTAGCAACTAATTTACAGAAAAGCCTCTTCCCACTAAGCATCATCCCTTGATTTATTCAAGGCTCACAGATCCAGAGGTAGGTCATGAGTGTTTTATGTTTAAAAGTATTTGCTAACTCTTCATACCTAGTCTATATATTTTTTAACTTTAAAACTGTAAACATTTATTAAGTCTTTAAAAAATGTAGTTATGCCTTCAGGAAAATAATTACCTGTTTCACTAAATCTGACACAATCAAATGAAGCTCACTGCAGTACAGAAAGCCCTTGAGGTACCCAAACTATAAACATCACTCTATGTGCAGCTGGGATATGGTTTTTCAGTTGGTATCAAAGTTGCCTGAAAGGACTTAGCTCAACACTAAAATAAGTCAGATGCATGTTGATTTTATCTTTGCCGTACTAGAACTAGAATATGAATTACAGAACAGAGAAAAAATTTGTTTTGATTAGTAAATGAATATTGTAATAGAAAAATTATATTGGGAGTACATTTATATGATGCCATGGTATCACTTTTACAAAGTGACTTCTGCTGGAGGGGCACTTTCAGATAAAGCATATAAATTAGGATGCCCCAAAGGCACAGTTTTTCATTCTATGTGAAACCAAGAAAGCATTATATGTCTAAAAGGAGTCTGTAGGGACAAACAGGCTTCTGCTTAGTTAAGGAGAAAAGTGCCATAGGGAGGGAAGTTAGATACATGATCTTGATAGCCAGCAGGGAAGCTGGACTGATATCACTAGTAATAAAACCCCATCAAACTCAGCATGTACTTCAGCCCTTGGTTGGAAATGCTCAGTTACACTGAAAAAAACATTCCAAGGATCATCTGCAGAACTGTTCAAAGTCAGATGTGACCTCTTTTCATTTACTGTATCAAATTTAAGGAAAGTAATGTAAAGAACAGTAATTATTTACTACAAAAAAGTTTAAAAAATTATGGAAATCCATCTACATAAGAGAACATTAGTGTGTTCTCAGTTATAGCTAACTGAGTAAAGGTAACCTATCCAAAAAGCAGACTCTGACCTCTGCACCCACACTTCAGGGAGAAATTTACTGAAAAGTACAAGATCTAGGGGAAAAAAAAAATATTTAGGATTGGAGCTCCTGCTGACAGATTCTATAACAATTCTGAATCAAAATGGTAGTTGATACTATTCAAGTCTGACTCTGATGGCTGTCCAAAGTGACTGCTTTAAGATTGGGATGGAAAAGAGCAGCAAAGAAATAAGCAATGGAAAATCTGAAAAATACCCCCTTTTTAATTCGATGACTTCATGTTGTCTGAAACAGAAAATCCAGTGGGACTATTGCAACCACTCCAGAAGAATTTGCTTTCTTTTTTAACACACTTTTTTGTGTTTCTATGAGGCAGTTTCATCTGAAAACTTTCCAGAGTTTATTTGGTTTTAAAATCAATTAATATTGCTTTTTCTCGTAATATTGCTCTTGCTTTCTTTTCTCTTTGTCCATTTTTCTGCCTCAGTTCTGTCCATTCTCTTCTCCATTCACATTTAGCTGGAAGACTATAGACCCAAAATAGGTACTTTTCTTCACCAGAAAAATTGTGGCATGTATTAAAAGAACTATTTTTTACTCCAATTTCTTAATTTCTACAGAGATAATGTTAAGTAGCTGCAGAGTAATTCCATATGCCTGGACTGTTTGAAATCAAGGATTTATTTCCGTGTTACATTTTATAGCTGTAAACACTACTGCTTTTGGCAAATCGGTTTTAATAAGTGAAAGAATGACAGATGTCTTGCAATCCTCACCACCAGCAGCTAATTTGGCTATCAGAGTCAACACTGTAAAATCCCTTTGTGTCTATAATTATCTCATTCACATGATTACCGGCATTATCTGGCCAACCTTACCAAAGTCAATCATATGAGCTGAGCACAACCTAATGGAAATGCTAATGAAAAGTCAGCCTTTGCTAAGGTAACTTCTGTCAGTCTCCAGAAATAACTTAAGGGTTATTGACTGTAAAAGCTGGGGAACATGAGCAGCCTCTGTGATTACTGAGTCTGGGTGAATTGAAAAGTGCTAGCTCTTTTGGAGTTTATAAAGATATTGCTGGTAGGTCTTGATGGTTGTCAGAGGTGTGATAGTGTAAATGCATCTGAGTTAAGGTGCAGAAAACTATATGGACAGCTGAAATGCTAGCATCAGACCCTGGGGTAAATACTTGTGTTGCTGGATCCACTGTCTGCAATGACTAAATAGTATTGGAATCTGGCAGTCTAATGCCATCTTAGATGGGTATATACAAGCTGTGAAGTCATACCTTTGCTAGCAATATAGTCTCCTGTGTCAGGGAAAGGTTAAAAAAGCCTATGTGCTTGACCACTCTCTGTAAACATCTGTCTCACACAGGCAACTACATGCACAACTGTAGAGTTGCCTTGAGGCAGACAGAAGCTTTTGCTCCAAAGTTTTCTTTTGGCAGGTGCTTTTTCAGTCATAGATTCACAAACATCCTGTGATTAAGCTCGGTGTTCAAGATTTTGAAGTGAACTCTTGCACGGCAAAACTTCATTGCATGCCAGTCTCACTATTCCTCCTACTCTGCTTTTGTAGGTGATTCCCTTATAGTCAGCTGGGTACTGGAGAAAGGTAGTTAACCAGCTAAAAGGCTATGTCTCCTTGTGTTCAATGCAGCTTTGCACTGGTGCATAAAGCTCTAATCTACTGTAGAAGATTAGATGTCCTTTCAGGTTCATGATTCCCCTGCAATGCCTGGCACTGCTTTCCAGAGTAAGTGCAAAGTGTCTTTTGTATGCAGTCTGTGGTTGCATCCGTCACCATTTCGTCCATTCCATAATTTGAAATGGTATGGCCTGCACAAAGGTTTTTTTCCGTGCCTTGTGGATGACAAGCACCATACTGCTTAGGCCAGGGTTGTGTAACTGCAGCATTGCCGCATCCCGCTTTCAGATTGCCTAAATGCTTAATGTGAAAAAAAGGAGTTTGATTTTTATTTGAATTATTTTTGTTAGTTATCTCTTTTTGCTCTTTCTGGTCAGAGCAGTTTAGTCTATACTGTTCATATTTTTTTTCTTCTGGATTCCTTTTTCTGTTGCTTTTTTATGGCCTTAGCAGTTATGCTCTGCTTTCAAGTTTTTACAGACAAGGACTTGAAATAGAAGGGACTGAATTGTGGGGGTAAAATATTTCTGCAGGTGAAAGTTCCCTTAATATAATTCAGTCTATGCTATGTCTCTGTTTTGCTTCCACAGCAGTTAAAATCAAAAGGGACAAAGACAAAGCATTTATAGAACACTGGGAAAGTAGAAGTAATTTGGGATTTCTGGAGAGAAAGAAGCAGCAAAGTAACCTTGTCTGGAATACATAAAGATTTACTTAATTCCTATGGCTTTTCTTTTTGAGAGTTTTTCAGGAAAGTAAGAGGAATGGACATCCCCAGTATGACATAATAGATGGAGCCTGTGTACCAAATAACCACGCAATGAAAACTGAACTGTAACTTTACAGCTACTATACTGTGTTGCTAGGTCTACAGTGACAATGCAGTGGTGCACAGTGGACATGTCAGTGTATGACAAGGTACCGAAATCTGTTTTGGGGAAGTTACCTTGGTATGGTGAGGTGCTCTTTGAGCAACAGTGCAGGCACTGTTGGGTATGGTGTAACTGTGAACGTGAAGTGTTTTACAGTGCCAGCTAGTGTCAGTATATACAAAGTTTGTAGTGATTCACATCATCTATTTAATCCCAGTGTATGTAAATACAGTGATTCACATAAAAAGCAGCCTTCTCACTGGTGCCTGTTCAGTATCAATGCTCACGTGGGAAATAGAGACACACTACCAATATGATGTTTTATTCAACAGCATTCAACTTGTCTATTTCACTGCTTATGGACAGCATCTCCCTTTCAAAATCTTACAATTTATTAAAAGGCAAAGTGTAAGACATGGGTGAGGCAACAAACGAGGGAGAGGGAAGGGATCCTTTAGACAGCCATACACATAGCTGTTTGTGTGCCATGATAATTCAGAAGCTGTTATTGTCAAGAACAAATAAATAGATATGTATGCACATCTGCCTAGGTGTTTTGGTTTCAGCATTCTCAAAGTCCCATCAATGCAAAATTAACACGAGAAAAAAACAGATTTCTCTCCCTCTCTATTTCATAATTTTAAAATCTCTATATAGGTCACCTCAGCACTTCCTCTTACAGTATGCTGTTGTCCAGAAAAAATTATGAAAACAACATGTTGTTAAAACAAGAACAATAATCACTGTTATTCCTGGAGCACTAAGAATAACAGTGTTTATTGTCCTTGTGCTGACATTGTTTCTCTGTTACTGTTCTGACTTAATGCTTTGTGCTTTTGCTGCTCCCACCCCAGTGAGCTTTCAGTGCACGTTTAGTTAGTAACCCTTTAGGGGCCAGAAGCCTTGATTTGTTGTTGCAAAATCTAATACAATGTAAAATGAGGTAAAACACAAACGCTTTTTAGATCTCAGTGATAAAGAGGTCTTCAGGGGGTGCCTCATGTTGTGCCAACTGTGGACAGATGGAAATTGGATGTAATGAAAGTTACTCCAGGGGACAGTCTGCCAAAAATGGGAAGAAGAAGAAGGAAATAAATTTGAGAGAGGGAAGTTTCCAGACTACACAATGTGCTTTATGTGGATAAATAGGTGGAAGTCTGCACAGTGTGCTTTATATGGATAAATAGGTGGAAGTGAGACTGTCCTAACTTAGAAAAGAAGTTCGTAGAAATCTGTGGTTAGAGAAAAATTCATTCTTAGAGGTGGCACACAGGAGAAAGGGATGCTGGAAAAATAGGTTATTTTCTTTCTGTCAGCCCCTCTAATAAGCGCAAGAATAACAATCTGAACACACTTATAAAACCATATAAAAGAATGATTTCCAGAAAAAAAAATGATCTTCCTTTTCTCAAAGGCAGGAGCTATCAAATACCCTCATCTCAAAGTTAAAAGAAATCTCTGCAGGGAGAAAGTGTTTGCACTTCCTAGCACTGATACCTCTGAGGTACTGGGAGCATGGACCAGATCCTGTTACTGCCTCTCTTTTCATTCCCTAGTTTCAGCTGGTGCATAGCACTGAACCCCTTCCATCCCTCCTTTTCCTTTCCGCCTTAACTGTTCAGACAGTAAGGTTTCTAGAGAAGAAACTCTCAATGTATATTATTACTACATGTGACAAATTGATGTCTTTTGGCACTCCTGTAATAAACAACTTCCAGTAGACAAGTTACTGTACATTTATGTAAAATACTACTAAAAACATAGGATGAAGGTACTTCAAAGTACCTGCATCAGTTCAGGCCCCACAAATCACAGGTCGCACTATTCCATAATTCCTGTTTATTTACTTTAATGAAAATTCCTTTGCTTTGTTTCCTGCCAGCTGTGCAAAAATCCGACATTTTTAGCTCCATAAATTTTTTATGGACCAAAACTTATGGGCCAGGTTCATACAGATTCCCACATAGAGCTGTGAGATGCTTGTTATTTCGTATGTTTAGAACTTTTGACTTTTGTAATGTTTAGAGATTAGCTTTGTTGGAGGGAAGGGGTTGTAGATGAAATGCTACTGGTATCTATGTATGGCTGTGGGCAGAAATGTCAGACTAATTTAAAAATATGTAATCAGGTTGTCCTCTAGTGGCTGTCCAAAGGAAGATCTAACCATAAATTTCACAACAAATGTTGCTGCAATGGAAATTAGTGTAAGTCTTTGCAACTTTTGCTTCTGCAAGGATCTGATAACCAGATCTCAAAATTATCAATCTCTGTGTGATTTCCATTCTAGTGGCAGACCCTGCAAAACTTTTTCTTATCTCTTCCTGAGTTGTGCCTTGCAATAACATCCTAAATAATGCTTCTGGAGTCTTTACAGGTAGAAAAAACAGGTCCACACTTCTAGGGGTTTTTTTTTGCAGATATAAAAAACCCCTCTTCTGACATTCTGTTTTCCTATTATACTTCCACTCTCTGTAACACTGGTTTCAATGCTTTGGCCCTAGTACAACTGGGAGAGGAAAAATGCAGTGGGAGATAGGAGACAATTTCTCCCTCTGATTCCATTCAAGGGAGCATTCTGTCCCCCTTCCTGCAGCCCCCCTGGGTGTTGGTACAGATACCCTCTCTATGGTACCAATCAAGGTTTTTTTATCCACTGAGGAGCTGTCTGGCAGGGCTTTTGACTCTTCTGCTGACCTGAGGGAGGTCTTGGACTCTGAGATTTATTTGGAACAAAGAGTTTTATGAAAACACTGACATTAGTATTCAGCCCACTGTAATAATTAGTATTAAATTATGTAATAGAGATCTTTTACTCTGTTCTTTTTTAAATGGGGGCTCCACATATAAGACAAATAGAAACAGAAAAAGAAGCCACACGTTTCTGAAAATAAAATATTTATTCATAAGTGCATATTCAAATTGCACACCAAAACACCCACGGGATTGAGATTTCTGAAGGCAGCTGAGAAATCTTTCTCAGTGGGATTTATGAAGCTTATAAGGCATCCACTGGCCAGGTAGCGGTACCTAGCATCAGAAGAATGGAAGCTGAGTCAAGCATCAGACAGCCTGCAAGGCCTAGATTTTCTCAGTTTGTAAATCTACCCCTTATTCAAGCCACAGTTAAAATTTCTCATTATAAAACAAAGGCAACAATGAAAGTATTTCATTAGTGTTAGGAAGTTAAGATGCATAGTTTCTCACCCAACAATGTACTTATTATTTCTGTTTCACAAATGATGAGTACTGAGGGAGAGAGCAGTTAACAGTGTTGTACAAGGTCACACCTCAAATGTGCACAGCAGTGGAACAAATGAACTGTTTACTCCTGTGTCCTCTGGACCACTGGTTGTCCTTCTCCAGACAAGGAAAACTTGTGTATTGGTGTTAATTTATAAGCAGAATAAAAGTAACAATTCAACAACCAGTGGCTACTGTACAAACATATTTTATGTGGGACTGCAAGACTAATGCTAATAATAGGTGGAGTATGGATCTATGAAGCCATAGCATAGTGGAAAGCAGAGAAAAAACACCAAGTTCAACTGAAAAACAAACTCAAGATTCCTCTTATCCAATGAGTAACATGAAAGCAAAAGTTACGTTATTTGGATGTAAACAAGACTGTGTCCACCAAGAAGGACAGGGAGTAGACAGTGGAAGCAATGGAGAATGTCCTCTAGTCATAGAACATTATTCTACAAATAAGCCAAAGGTACTGGAAACCCAGCTATTTATTTATTTTTGCAGAATCAGCAGAGTCATGTACAACTACACATACAAGGATAACATAAGGTTTTAATCTTTTTTGCTGTAACAAGGAGCTATAGATGTTGCTTTCACTAAGGCATGTTACTTTTTTTAGAAGATAAGTTCCAAATTCCCCAAAAGTATCCACAGAAAAACATCTATATTCACGCATATTTATAGGATACTGCAGGAGGCAGATTGCTCCATCTGACGTCAGCAGGCAACATAGTTTAACTTCAATAACCCCACAGTACCTCCTAACTGCTGTTTAGCTATTGTTCTGCTCCTGCCAGTTACCTCTTTCTTGCACTTTGCTTCTTCTCAGCTTCAGCAGTTGGGCCTGTATAAAAGTGCAGGCCTAAGGGAGCACAAAGAAAGTTTGAACATTTAGTAATAGTGTTCTTTGAGAATTCCTGCAGAAAAAAATCTTCCTTCCTCTAACTCGTGATCTGGGGTGTTAGATAGCTACTTACGCCCTGTACATGACGTTGCTTCCAGCTGGCACTGTCGCAACATGGTCATCACTCTCTCCTGAGAGTACAGGATCTGCAAGATAGCAAAACCAGTAATGGATTTCAAGCCATTAACCCTCCTACTTTACAATCTAAAAAACACATCTAGGAGAAGGTGGTTTTTTGTTTCTATTCCCTGCCCTGCCTCTCCCCAATATGTTTTGCTTCAATTGGTAGAAACAGTTTGTCTCCTTGAAAGCAAAGAACAAATAAGAATTATTGACAACTGTCCCTTATTTTAAAAGTTCACAGACAGATAGACAAAAGGATATAGAAAATCATCATAGAAGTGGTATAAAGTTTAGTGCAATTGCAACAGAACACAGGAAAATGAAGCTTTTAAAAAGCTACAGTACTCTGAGACCTGTCCAAACTATGAATTTACAGACACAAAATAAGAACCTGTACTGCAAAAGATAACACCATGAAGGTGCACAAAAGCTTTAACAACATAAGGCTGGAGCTTTAAGATTAAGAAGCCTGGTTGGAACACTTCTATCTGTACCGGTTTTCAGTTTAAAAAACAACAACTTTTCAATAAAATAATTTTCTGTTAAAATATATGCAGTTTTGTGGGAAAGGACCTATTTCCCTCAAAATAAACTGCATGAATACTGAAAAGCTGATAGGCAGAGACTGTTGGACTACATATTGGGAAATAACAACTTTGGAACAGTTGCAGGCTCTGTGTCTTACTGTTCCCAGACCGTGTTCCCAGCTGAGCTTCAGTTCTAGCGTGGCTTTATGGACAGAGATTCCTATATCAAATGATAGATTAACAAGACAACAGATCATAATGAGATACAGTTAATATCGTCCGAGAAGGGAACCTCGTCTTAGGTGAGAACAGGGGGAATGAAACATTTAAACTACAGTGTCTTAATTGATTTAGGCAAAGAAACAACTGATATAATGAAACATGGTGGATAAAATTTTAGGATCTTATTTTTGGGTCAGTTAAAAGCATTGCACTTTATGTTGGCTAGTTTCTGAAATGAGGTACAGTTTTATATAATCTCCTTTTATTAGTGCAACAAAACTACTCATCTGTTGCAGAAAATAAAACCTTTAGGTAGCTGTTGGAAAATTTAAGTTTTGCTGAACTGGCAGAAACCAAAAGTTGGATAGGCTAGTCCAAAAACCATGAAGAATAAGCTTGCCATTGCACATGAAATAAATCAATGTACTGTTGAAAGGCATAATGTAGCTATTAGTGAGTCACCACTTGGGAAAAGTAAACAGAGGGAATGAAAATATATTTATGCTTGTTCATTCTTGCAAAAAATTTATGAAACTTTTGTAAGCCTGTACTCTCCCAAATGCCTTTTCTCTCATACTTAAAATGACTTTTCCTAATAATTGGTATTGGTGGCAGCAGAAGGAAAAAACAGAGAGAAGACAATATTTGATATCAGAAGCTTCAAATTTTAAATACAGATTTAACATTCCTCAGAAGCAGATGAAAAAATTTCTAATACTTAAATTCACTAAATTAATCACCAGTGTTTTCATATCCAGATGAGGTTGTGAATGACTGGCTTCCATATCTGAAAATGCAAACTTTTTTACAGAAATTAGATATTATCTGTCTACAAAAATATTTTTTTTATGTTTGTATTAAAAAATATTCCACAGTGTCCTAGTAAAGGGCCTTTTATTGGAAAAGAGTATGTTTTCATTAAAGATAGCATAACTGTTCAAAATATTGGCCAGATATTCACAGAAATTGAAATTTTAAAGTTGTAAGAACCCAAAAAGGATAAAGAAATGTTAGTGTGACAAATCAGCTTTATGCTAGAAGTCTACAAAGTTGTGAGGCACACAGAGAAGATGAATAGAAAATAATTATTGTTTCCAATAATAAAACATCCTGAGGAATATCAAATGAAAAATATGTCAGGTGGTACAGTCAAGACAATCAAAATGAGATTTTTTTTTCATTAAATGTGTAAACTGGATCAAAATACTGTAAGATATTGTGAATACTTAAACATGAATTCAAGAAACTACATCAATTCAAGAAAAAATAATCAATCCAGGACTAGTAAGCACACAGCTACAATCAGTTGTACAGAAGGTTCCTCAAATGCAGATTGAAAAAAACTGGAAAGTTACTCCTCTGAAGCACTATCATCATATGCTTACCTGTTCTTATAGTCTTTCCATGAATATCTGCTCCTGGTTTCTGTCAGATTGAGGCTGCTGGGCATGATGGACTTTTCGTTTACCTTATGAAGGATGTCCTCATAATCCTGCTCCCCACAGGTTTTATTTAAACAGCAGCCGCCAGGTTTGGATTTTGAACCAAAGCCTTCTAGTTGAGGAAAGCTATTGATTTATCCTTTATCAAATGTTACATGTTGCTTCAGAAAAATTATTTATTACAGTTAGTAATAATTTATTTTCTAATAATATTATTATTAAGGAATCTAAAATCCACAACTTAAGTGACTTTGTTGCAATTTAATCCTTCCAAAATAACTTCGAGGTTTATTAAACAGTGGTGCCTTGTGCCAGAAACTTCAGTAGTATGACTTATCACAGTATATCAATTCAATTGCTGTAACTCAAGATCACTGCTCCTTTTTTTCATCAGTTAAGAATTAACTCAAAAGCAAGGGAAGTTTTCAATGGCATTTAAAAGACATATTTTTTCTAATTCACATTTATTTAATGTACTATTAATTAATGATGCAAAAATGTCACTAAAATTAAAAGGAGTGCTTTAAAGTAATAAAAAAATAGGAAATGCCATGTTAGAAATGAATTTTCTCCTGTGCTGTTTCAGCCTACTAGGATAAGGTCAGTTCTGAACTTTTCTTGTTGTGAGTCATTCTGATGACGGAAGATAATAATTGCTTCAGTCACTACGGTTTACCTGATAAATCCATGTACGTCTGATACCGTAGACTGCAAAGTTTTATTCACCAGTATTTGAAGTGATTATGTTAATATAAGAGAAGGCAAATCAGCAGGTTGAAGAACTGGTAAAAAAGTGCCTGATTTTTTTTAACAGCATTCAAACAAGGAAAGGCATGATTTTCTTCCTCTTTTTGGAAAGCTGATCACTTTGTGTTTACCCATGCCATGTGAGGCAATAATTGTTGAGGGTTTGGGTTTTAATTAATTTCCAAAGTAACTGAAATTCAAAAAACAAGTGCAATTCCTTTCTCATTTGGATTTTGCATTTTTAAGCTTCTGGAATCCTGAGCTGACCCTACAGCTTTAGAAGTCTTTAACAATTAAGAAAACTGTTGCCTGTGCTTCACATCATCTCTTCTTGGTGTATGTCCTAGAACTTCTACAAACCACGTCTCATTTTCAGGTAGAGAAGCCTAGAAGCAACTTGGATATCAAAACAAGTAATACATGGGTGACAATAGGTTCAGGTAGCAAGTTTGAGTACAGACCAACAAAATGATGTTGTATTCATGTGCAGTGTAATCTGCTTGGCAAGGAAGATATCCGGAAATGAATAGTTCTGAAGTTAAAATAAGAGAAGAAAGTAGATATTTTGTCTGTATTTTTCATTTTGAAAATAAAGTCTCCTGCATTGCATAATACTTTAAAGAAGGGTATTTATATTCTTTGTAGAGGAACTCAGAAATGTCGGTGTTTATTCCGAGAGTATGGCTTAGTTTTTGACTATTTGAAAAGTCGGACTAAGATACTTTTACTCAGGACCATATATAAAAAGCACATAATTCTGTTCTATAAACTATATAGCAAACTTTAAAATAAAATACAAAAAGCTGCCTGGTATTGACATTTAAGCCGGTGGTTAAATGTTATGTTGCATTTGTATTAATAAGTTGTTAGTAAATATGATCACATATAAAAAGGATGGTTACATTTGGCTCAAGTATCAGTGAACTGTACTTCTTTGCTATGTTAGGTTAATATCTGCTGACAGGATTTTAATAGGTTTCAGCCCAGAAATCGTATTGCTATGTTGCAACTGATGAAAGCATTGTGAAGAGTATTCTCTTAATTTTATACTAAGAGAATATCATGTTTGCTCTAGTCAGTTTTCAGAAACAAGTTAATCTATTTGGCACATATTTTAAAAATAAATATTTGTTTTATCCAGTACTCTGTAAGACTGTATTAACCGGAAATAACTTGATAAGGCAAAACAAGTGATACCTGAGACAGAGTGGTTTAAGTAATGTCCAGAGAAGAGAAACACCCTTGGTTATTTTCTTCACTCTGCTTAAATACTGCATATAATTCACATCTTTTCTCTGATTTCATACTGTATGCTTTTTCCATAAGAAGTGATTTATTCCACACTCTAATTGCCCATGAAATTTCATTTTCATTTAAAAAATCAATTTAATTAGATCTGTAGCAGTACAATGAAACACCTTAAATTATTCTGTTTATTAATTTTTCATTTTCATATTTCAAATAAAACAGTATAGTTAGTTTTTTTTTCTTTTCCTTGTCTTACAAATATAATGAAATATCTTCTTTGAGGGGAGGTGCAGATGGTTAAGAGGGAATGAAACTTAGCATGCTATGTCTTATGCTGAAGAAAAAAAAAATCAGTGAAGAGAATTAGGGGGCTATAATGGATAAACCAAAAGACCTATAGTTATAAGAAACGACATATCAAGCAGAGAGATCATGATCTCTACAAAGAGCTCTCCAGTAATATTTCAAAGGTAAAGAGGAACAAGAACAAATGACTGACATTTTGTTACTTGAATGGTGGTCCCACTGACGAGGCAGAAAGGCCATTTAAGGATGATCTTTACACTATGTAAAATCTTCCAGATGTCAAACTTAAAACTCTGAAAGTTATAATGCATTTAAAAAAACAAGTGCCCAAACACAGAAAACAATGCTTTTTCTAAGCAGCTGAGACTTACATATACTTCTTCCTTTTATTACTTGCCCAGTGTATTCCTCATCATAATGTCTCCTTTATTCTCCTACAATCCAGAGTCATCTTCATTTATATGCAATATGAGCCTGCTATCACTACTATATCACAATATAAATGCATTTCATTAAAAATTAAAAATATTATTTTTTACACTCCATCAAGATGAAAAGTGAGCCTTCGTTCTCATTTGCAGTTCTGCTTCTACACTGTCATCCTTCTTGTGTTGTACCACAGGACATGATCATTAACAGACAGCCACATTCCTACAGACCTTAAATTACCTCAGCTGTGCTGTGAGCTTGAATCCACATGATAGCAAATACAGAAGAATTTTCAAAGGTGAGCTAAGTCAGTTGCTGTGCTTCAATGGGAATAAACTTCTTTGATCTAATGTCAGAAAAATTGAGAAAAAGAATGTATGGGATGGTTTATCTTTCTGCACAAGGCTCTTAAAAGCTGAAGGAACTGTTATTTGTTTTAGAAGGCAAGAAATCAAAAAGTGACTCTTACCATGCAGTCTACCATTCTTTTAAAGAGAAAAATAAAATGCCTGCTAGATGCATATCTCTTGGATCCTTTGTCCACTTGTTTGTTTGATTTTTTTTTTTCTTTTGCTGGGGCAATACCGAAGTCCACATTTGTGTTTGCAGAGAATTAAGGTTAACTTTCAAGTTGGCTGAAGTCCTGGCTCTGCTGAGCAGTATACTTTGTAATTTTAAGGTTAAATTCTTCTCAGAGAGCCTTGCTGGAGTTAATGTTCTCATTCCCAATAACTGTAGGAGCTGCCTGACCTTTATAAGTGCAAGTCAATACTCGCACTGTCAGAATGAGCATCGTGGAGAGTAATCTTCACAATCAGGAGGAGAAGCACTTTGCCACAGGCAGATTGTGACCAGTGAAGAGGAATCAGTGAAAAGTCAGAAAAAACTGTTTTAACTGAATTCAGAGAGTCCTTTTTACACAGCTTCGTGTTTTATTCAAAAGTCTGCGGATCTGCAGTATCCACAGCTCTCCTCCAAATTTCAACAAGATCAATGGAAAAATAATAATAAAAAAGGAATTAGGAGGGAAGCACTATAAATGTTTTGACCTCTATGTGATCTTCTACAATACTCTGGCAAATTTAGACACATGTAACTGGAAAAGATATGAAATAATTGCCTATTGCCTTTGTCCTCTACCTAAAATAAACTCCAAAGCAGGTTTAGGATCAAAATAATTCGGTAAAAAACACTGTGTTAACATGTAATACCTTGAATACCTCACTGCACCTCATAAACTTTTCCACTTTTCCAGCAGAAACATTGGGAGTTTTGAATACAATATCAGACCAACAATAAACACCACCATGTCTAGTCAGGCTCTCAAAGCAACAGCTTTTCTGTGAATTGAAAAGGTGTCTGCAAAAGCAGAAGAAAAAAAATGAAGTATTCTGTCTTGAGATCATACTCGTATTATGCAAGTATGTCTAGGTTCCGTCAGCACCTACAAACAGATGCATGCAAGCAAGTAAAAGGGTGAACGAAGAACCCAACCAAGAAAGAATGATCCAAGATGCAGCACATAAGTGAAAGCTAGTTATTTTTACAAAAAAAAAAAAAAAAATGTTATGAGCATTTGAGAGCAAAATGCATTTTGGAAACTCTATCTCTCCCTCCTCTATCTCTCCCTCTCCTCTAGACATCTGATGTTACTAGAAATCCCAACATTTTGTAGAACTCTTTGCTCCAAAATAAATGTTTTAGACCATGCTTCCTCTTTTCTAAATTTTCAGTAAATGAAAAGTCTGTTTATAATTTAATGACAAGAATAAATGACATCTGAAACTCAGTAGAATAATGTAAACTGGCGCTTGCCTGACTGACTTAAGTTTCTGGCTCTGTTTAAAGCAGGAGACAAAGGAAGAGCCAAGCCAGTAGAAATGTTGCAACTTAGCTAGCATAATAAAGTAAGACAGTATTTCATACCTTTTTTTTTCTTTTTTTTTTTTCATCTGTTTATTCAGTTCTGTGGCTCATGACCTGGCTTATGTTTTGAAACATCTGTTACAGGCTGCAACCAAGGCAACCAGTAAATTCTGGAAATTTTGTAACACTTAAGGAATGTTAAAATATTATTTACGGTAACACCCTACAAGTCAAAAAGATTTTAACTGAAAACTAGGTAATTTTAGACCCACAGTCTGCAAAGATATATGCATATCATTTTTCTTCAATTATGCAACACAATATCTTCACATACAAAGATGAGCTGTACCATCACATATATATGATTTTACGTGACTGGGTATTTTTAAAAATACAGAAAATGCATTCACTTCAGTTTTAACTTTCATGTCAAATATACAACTTCTGCAAAAGTTTCCATTCCATGATGTCTCTTGGACTTATCCTGTCAAAAGTTTCATTCAGAAAGTTCTGTTTAAAATGAAATTTTTTTTGTTTTTTAGATCAGGAAACTTTGTTTTGTCTTTGTTGTCCCAAAGAAATCTTCATTTTGACTTGCTACAGCACTATTTTATATATACCTGTGTTTCCATTGTTTCTTACATGATTTCTATTACAGTTGTTTTTCTAGGATGTAGTCTTCTTTCTGAAGTAATTCCCTGCTGCGAAAAGATGCATAGTAATAATAGAATTCTTGTCTTGAGCTACGTCTGTTCAGTTTCTGAAGATACAAAGATGTATATTATGGGCACTGCAGTCCAAACTTTCTTTTATGTTAGTGAACTGGTATAAAATGGAGAGAGAACACAAGAACGAGAAAACAACGAGAAAGGTCAAATAATTAAAATCACTGAGATAAAATATAGATGTTTCTATATAATAGCTTTAAAATGTCAATTATATAGAAAGATTCGTTTTGCCAAAACAAAATTCATAATCAAAAAAATGAACTCCACGAAGCAATTACCAGGGAGGTGCTATTCATTTAATTTATTTGACTTTTTAGACAAGTTTAAACCAACATTTGCTCAATCTTTATGGTTGAAAGCAAAATACGAAATACAATAGAAATAAACAACATCCAACTGTAGTTTCCTGAAAGTGATTTTGTTACCTCATTTTAAGTTTTTTATCCTCTTCTAATTCCCCAGGAGGAAGGAAATAGATTTTAAGGGTGCAGAGCTACCTTGGGCAACAGATTATACTCTTCAGGGTTTCTATTTTTCTCGTAGAAGGAGACATAGTGTAGTACCAAAAGAATCATTTGGATTTTCCATACATGGGTAACATTTATTACAGCATTTTATAGTGCCTGATTTTTTCATTTTTAGACCTGGTCATTCTTTTGATGTCAAGAGTTGTGCTCATTATTTCTAGAGCACAGTGAAAAGTTATGTGGAATACTCACATATAGAGCAGACAGAAGCTACTGTCTCAACACCTAACCATGGGTTTAGCAGTAATTTGTAGTTTAATTGGTAATAAGACTCAGGATTTGAGGTGATTTAGAGAAAGTTGATTTGTTTCTTTGAGCGATAAATCTCAGGAAGAGTCTATTCCAGTTATGCCTTCTATCTTGCATCTTCATGTGAACTACTAGGTAGAGTATGGTATTGTTTCCACTTACACTGGTTACTGGTAGTGGTATTTGACACCCACGGACTTCTGAACTCAGCAAAGCACGTGCTCCATCCAGAAGTGGAATGCAATTGTTATGTGAGCCGAAGTGTGAAATACTTAAAAGAGAAAGGACATTTATAAGAAAGTAGCAAGCATGGTAAGCATGTAAGAGACTGCTATAGAGGGTTATGATGAAACAGTTGGCTGGTCTTTTAGGTGTTATTCAGATCCCAAAAATTTACCTTGTATTTGAAGGAGCACAACAAGCAGGGAGGTGTACTATCTTGCTAACTGAAAAGAAGCTGAGCCCTCCACCCCCTAAGAAACCCAAACCAAACTGACCAAAACTGAAAAACCCTACCAAAAATAACCCCAGAGATTTCTTAATAAAAAAATTTGGACATCCAAAGGTCACAATTGTCAGCCAAAGACGACAAACTGTTCCCATTATAAGACATGGGGAGGTTTGGGTTAACTGCTGGTCAACCATTTGCAATGCTGCCTATCTAATGTTAGTCTCTACATGCAACCTTTTAAAATTTTTGAATAGATATTCCATGAACATATTAATTTCACCTTTGGAAATGACAGAAATGTTTGCTTTGCCAATGTTAAAAATCATGGTAAACTTTTCATGAGGAGCTGAAAAGTGCTTATGCTTCTAAAAAAGCAAAAGACTTTCAGCAGGTGTGTTATCTTCATATCAAGACATGATTTTTCTGTTCTTCTGAAAACTGTCCCAAATGTATACTTAAAGGGTTTGTTTACAATAAAAACTTTGAAAAATCTCAATTTCCATTTGCTAAGATAGCGTTGATTTTTTTGCATTTAAATCCCACAGAGAGTACTGCTGCACTAAAACTATTTTGTTCTTGTGGCTAAAAATTTTGTTTCTCAGATTACTTTAGCAACTCAAAGTGAGAGATAAAGGGCAAAAATGCTGTGAGTTCACTACAACAACTGAACTGGACAGCTCTGAATACATGAAATGTTATTTAAAAAGAAAAATTTCAGAAAATCAGATTCAAGTTGTCAAAGTGGAACACACAAATTATTGATGAGGTGCATATATAAAATATGAATATGAAAGAACCAGAGAAACAAGGATCATTGGTTGATACACTGTTAACTGTTACTTCAGTCAAGAACAAATATATTTTCTTTCTTATATTGCAGCAAAGTGCATTTGCAACACCTCAGCAGATACATGTGTGCAAAAAACCCCATTCTATTCAATGGTCAGAATGAAGTGTCTAGTGAAACTGGAAAGAAGGTAAAGTATTTTTACACTTTCTTTTTCATTTTTCTTCTCCTCTTTTTCTGAAATAGGCATTGCTTTGCATACTTCATTGGCAGGGTGCCTCATGTCCAGTTGGAACAAAAAAGGAACTTGTTGATGAACAAAATAAAGAAAATATTTCTTCTCTTTGGAAATGTTTAAAAAAGCGTAAGTGTGGCTGAATTTCACAAGTGTGTGAGAAATAGCACATAATTTTCCATATATGAAATTTTCTGTAACTTGAAATGCCCTTTCCTTAGAAAATGTGCTTATTCTGGGAGATAGTGATGCAATGAAAAAGGAGTCCAAGGGGCTTCACCAAACAGTTAGTGAAGGTCTTACAAAAATATTTGTAAGGAAATTAATCACTTGGTTTTAGTGTAGATCAGACCAGACCAAGCTAATATCAAGTGTTCTGAGGTCAGAGTGAAGTAGCTTGCAGATGTCTAATTATTTGTAGCTACTGAGCCCAGAGATTTTAACATAAAAATACAGAATTATATGAAAGGCAGAATACTTCTTTGCAAGTAATTTACTGTTTTATACTCTCAAGTCATTATTTTGGTATCTTCTGAAAAGTATTGGTAGCAGAGGAGACACAGAAGCTGAAATTATTAGCTATTGTAACTGCCACAGAAGAAATTGGTGGTTAAAGTATGAAGGAATACATTATATTTGGCTAATTTGTTGAATAAATTATATGTCTAAATTCAAGTACAGCAATTTAAAAAATTTTGTTGCTAATAAGAAATCTGGACAATGTTAACACTAAATAGAATAACAGAACAGAACTTTATAACTGCAAATTATATTTTTCCTGCCTGCATTTGTTGACATTTATAATTAGGGAGATAGCTTTATAAAACTCACTTACTAATTGAATGTCAGAGAAAATCTCTAGAGCTAACTGCTTTAATGAAGCCAGGTTATACATGCTTATCAGTGATAACAGAATGAAAACAGCCTTAATTTTGTATTTTCACATTCTTTATCCTGTTCCTGTGTGAAATAGTATTCTGCACACCAATATGGCAAAAGAGGAAATACAAAGTATACTTTGTGAAAGCTTTTAATGATTTTATTTCACTTCTGCTTTATTCTATGTGAGATTTCCAGTAGATTTATTACCAGCTGCAGCCACATTCATTCTGTGGCTTTTTCTGTTTACCAAGGACTGACTCCAGACTTCCCTGTGCAGGTAGTTAGTTATCTTGAAGCCGAAACTTTGAATAAAAATTGTAAGTGGTTGCTCATACTCAGGGACTTAGTATATGCTGAGACCAATAAGCCACACTCACATCCACAGTCTCAGTCATGACCAAGAGTATTCACTGTGATAATCAAAACTGAGTAGTTCTCCACAGGCAGACACCACAGGAAATTACAAATAAGGCAAAATCAGGACAGTGCCTTAGAAACCTTATACTGTATATACTGTTTCACCTTACACTTGCTTGGACCAAAGGTTCACTTTGGAATAAAAATAAGTTTTTTATTTTTATAATTTTAATGTCATTTCCCCCCACTGAAAAATTAAAATGATAAATCCTATAAAGTCCCATATCCCAGCCAGCTTTATTCTGGACAATTGTATGGACTGAGCACTTCAAATTAGTCTGCTGGATTTTATACTTTATATCAAAATTCTAGTCTTTCTGGAATAAAGAAATAAAGAAATAAAAGGTGTTTTTGAAAAAAGGCATTAATTAATTTTATTTCCAAGTTTTAAGGGTTTTTTATAGATATTGTCACTGAGATTTGCTGCTATGAAACAAGGGAAGCACCAGCTGTTTTAGTCCCTACATTGTTAGAATTTGTAACTGGTTTACTTTTTCAAGTACTCATTATCTATCAATATTTATTCCACATATTCACTGAAAACACATCCCAGTTCTTAAGGGATTTTATGAGCAGACGTTTCTTACACCAACTCCACGCCCAGGAATTCCTCCTGCCCTGCTGCTAGAGCCAACCCTGGACGCCCAGGGACCAGGAGGTCTCTGTTCCAGACTGAGGGACACAACTGCTGCTTTTTTGCTGGTCCAACCAGTAGTGAAACTCAGCATGTGTCCCCATACGTGCATGGCCAGCGGGACAGACCACCACAGACAAGGTGCCGCCTTCAACAGCACCTATGTATAAGATGTGTATAAAATGTAAGTATGACAACCAAGTTGCCTTCCTCCTCTTTTTCTAGTAGGGACGGAACTTCATGAGTGAAAACACACACACCCTATGCTCCAGATTCACAAGAATATGCACATTTGTGGAACACTCTGAGTACTAGAACAGCATGGTCCCTCTGTCCAACACCACTGCCTGGATCCCAGGCCCTATAAACTGCTTTTCAGGTCTCCTTCTCTTCCAAAAGTTCATCTTGTTGCTTACCAGCAGACAGATACACATACTCAAACTCATCTCACAGGCACCCCACACTCACGGGCCCCCTGAATACCCGCACAGACTCTGCCCTGATACTCATTGCTGGACCAATGGCCTTCTACCCACTGACTGGTCCAGCTTTAAGCTTGTTGGTGAACGAGACATGCACACCCATATCAGCCACTCCACCCCCTCCTCTTATTTAGGTACGGATACAGACTTTTGGCCCCCTTTGTCAGCGGGAACTAGGCACAGGGGCTGTGACTTGCAGTTCTGCTCCAGCTGCCTGCTTTGAGCCTCTCACTCGCCTCACTCACACCAGTTCTCCCCAGTAGCTGGTTTTCAGGACACACAGCGTTCCTGTCCCAGTAGCTGGCAGCAGAGACCTTCATCCACTCCGGTAGCCGGCACTGAGACCACCCATTCTTTCCAGTTGCTGGCACCACAGGCCAAAGTCCCCTATGCTCCCACTCTGACTCCAGTTGGTGGTATGAAATCCACTCATGCAAGTCCCCCCAGTAGCTGGCACTCCAGGCACAAAATCTGCAGGATCTAACAAGACCATCCGGAAAGCTATTTTTTGACAATCCTTTTTTATCTGTCCTGAATGTATTTTTAATAATTTTCTATACAGAATATACCCAAATATGGATTCAGTCTTAATGTTTTCCCACCTTTTAAATACCGACATCTGGTTTAGGTTGTTTTCTTGACATTATCTTATATTCTAGCATCTTGTAGAATTAAGGTTGTAGGAGAGAGGTGCTGTGAAATTTCCACAGAGCCAAGACCTGATGTGTAATTCCTTTGTAACTAAGACTGCAATTTTGCTATGATGCCTGCCAGAGATCCTTCCACATTTTGCACTCAGGAACCTTGGACTGGGCTGAGAGGTCTGTTTGCAAAAGTAAGAGCATGAAAGCTGAGAAAATTTGAAAGAAATGCTAACATCATTTGGCCACCTCAAAAAATCTACTCCTCCCTTTCTTCTCCCACTCCTTGATGTGAAGAAGAAAATCATAGCTGAAGTGCTAAGAGCTGCGATAGGAAAATTAAGACTCTTAAAACATTCAAATCTTTCCATCCCCTAATTGCAAATTGCCAAACAACAGATTGCAAAGGCAGCTTTGACTACTGTGCTTACAAGTTCCATACCATTTGCCTGTTAGGTTCAAGACAGAAATGTAGCCTGAAAGCTGCCAGCATTTTTTGTTTATTTTTTTAAGATTCATCTGTTTCAAGAAAGATTGAGATAAGGTGGAAAGAATGAAAACAAAAATGGAAAAAAAAAAGTTGTTAGTCAAGAGCAAACAAATTACATATGCATGCTACAGAAACCAGGCACATATCACACATCACTCCCTTAAATTAATTCAGTGCTGCCAGACTGATGGAATATATGCACCGCAGGGAGTAATTGTCAGACTGCTGGTATCTCAGGTCTGCCTATCTCAGCTCTGGACTAGCCATTCAGCTCTGTTTTATGTTTTTGGTCTATCTTAGCTCTGAACCCAAGAGATTGCTCATGATATTTCTGTTTGTACTGCTTCCTTCTTGCATCTCTATAATAAAATTTTCAATGAAAATGTCAATTAGAGTAGCTTTTCTCATCTACATTTTTAGTCCAAGAAGGGCTAATGTTGAACATTCTGTTCCAAAAGTCTTTTAGTTTTAGATTAAGGAAAACAACAAAGAAAAAGTGAACATTTGTGGGTGGGAAAGTGGGAACAAGACATCCATCGTATCCTTGATAATGTGACAACTGACTCAAATGACTGAAGGATATTTCTTTTCACTCCCTCTGCCTTTTATGAGGATATTACCAGGTGGATAGATGATGGCAAAAGCAGTAGATGTGGTCTATCTCAATTTCAGAAAAGCATTTGACACTGTCTCCCACAGTATCCTTGTGGCTAAACTGAGGAAGTGTGATCTGGATGATCGGGTAGTGAGATGGATTGTGAACTGGCTGGAGAAAAGAAGCCAGAGAGTTGTGGTGAATGGGATGGAGTCTAGTTGGAGGCCTGTATCTAGTGGAGTCCCCCAGGGTTCGGTACTGGGACC
>WKFP01014785.1:1079477-1134168 GCA_011057875.1 Pterocles orientalis | reverse complement strand
TGAGAGAGCTGGGTCTCTTTAGTCTGGAAAAGAGGAGACTGAGGGGTGACCTAATCAATGTTTATAAATACGTGAAGGGTGAGTGTCAGGAGGATGGAGCCAGGCTCTTCTCTGTGACATCCAGTGATAGGACAAGGGGCAATGGGTTCAAGCTGGAACATAGGAGGTTCCACTTGAATATGAGAAAAAACTTCTTTACTGTAAGGGTGACAGAGCACTGGAACAGGCTGCCCAGAGAGGTTGTGGAGTCTCCTTCTCTGGAGACATTCAAAGCCCGCCTGGATGCTTTCCTGTGCGATCTGATCTAGGTGTTCCTGCTCCGGCAGGGGGATTGGACTAGATGATCTTTCGAGGCCCCTTCCAATCCCTAACATTCTGTGATTCTGTGATTCTGTGATTCTGTGGTACAATGATCAGGGAGGTCTGGACGTCTAACGTTCTCTCTGGAATCTCCCTAGGAGATCATCCTTGCAGAACTAGCAACACAAATGGAGACTGTATTCTTACATTTTAATGCCGTCATTTTGATCAGGATGGTTATGCCAGGTTACTGTTTGCATATATTGTCTTTCAGTCCCTGGATTTAGGGAAGAAAGTGATACTGGTTGCAAACTATTAGTTAATCAGTTGTATTAAGTCAGAAACCCCTAAAGCTGAGAATAGAACTTTTCTCTTTTAAGTTTAGTGATAAATTGATACAAATACATATGAAGTAAGACTAACTATCTTTTGATATTCTTCTTGAGTGGCTACCAGTAGAACAACTTATAAGAGTTTTCATTAAAAATTATGTTAACAAGAGAGAACTGAAGCTGAGCTGAGTGATTGGCCCAAGTAGGAGACATATAAACAAGGAAAAGCGATTCTGTAAATCTAAGGGATGAAAGAGTCTCACCCTGAATTTAAAACTAGTTAAGAGACAGGAAATAAGGTGTAGTAATGAAGTGGTTATTGGCAAAGATTCTGTTTGATTGCTGAAGAATTTTCTTAATTCAGTAGAGCTATTAATCCAGAGCAGACGTTAGTAGTAAAACATCCTAATGTTTAGACTACATTATCTTACGTCGGTTTGTGAAAATGAAAGAGGATTACAGGATACTTCTTGAAGAACAAATGAATCAAGAGGAAATGAGCTCAGCTGTTATAATTTATTCATTATAATGCTGTTCATTATAGCTGGTTTCAACTAATATATGTTTAGAATTCTGGTATACAAAGTAATTCAAAATTCTAAGAAATAGAATACATTTTATGCACAATAATCCTTGGGATCCACAGTACTGAAAAACTTCAATATCTGATTTCTACTGCAATAATAAATAAGTTCCTTAATACATTGGTATTTTATGGTCACAGGATATGGGATAAATTTACTCTGGCAACTGCTATACACACTGTATTATCTATATAAAGCATATATTTTTAGGAATATACAATAGTAATGGAACAAAAACCCCGTAGCACATTTGTGTTTCTGACTTTTCATTAAAAGCTGTAACAACTAATGGTAAATTATGTCAACTCTATCGTCTTTCAAAAATCACAAGTAATATCATAAGACATGACAAAAACAATTCTCAAAAGTATTTCTTCTCTTACGGTCACACACTATTCATCATAGACTTAGAAGATAATTTTAGACGTATTTTTATTATAATCATTTTCATTCATATTTAAACAAGGAATTTTTAATGACTCTTAAAAATTTGCAGTATGTTTCTTATCATCATCTTGCAAAATCTACAGAATTACTTCCTTTTGCTAAGAGTATGTTCAACACTTTCAAGGTTTAATGCATAGCAAAATCTACTGATAGTTCTAAAAAAAAATCTCAATTTCTTTGTTGCAGTCTATCATCATCATTGTCATCACACATCCCCGGTAACACTTTCACTTAAAGAAGAATTTTACATTTCTTGTCTTTAAAGTTCAAAATCCACCGATCTTATAATGCTCTCATGTTGATAATGCACTTCAGTAATTGTGCTGTATAGCAAATATTTCTGTGTGCAAGTTTTAGGTATGAATAATGTCACAAATCAGAGGCTCTATTTAAAATGTCAGCATGTTCTTTCCATTAATATCACAAGAATGAGACTGGCATTATTACCAATGCATAACAAATGAGATTCAAAGAGTAACCATAAGGCACATTACCCTGTGTACAGCTGTGCTATCATAAGTATAAAATTTTATTCACTGCACTGTAAGACATACATTTTGTAAGATAAGAGGAGATAATCTTTTAAGTATGATAAACAGGAGATAAAGGCAACATTATGTCAGCATATTTCTTTTGCATCAGCAAAGCTTTTAGCAAAAAACACTAAGCTGGACATTGAAGTAATTTTAATGGCTTTCAAAACAGTTTGTTTTCTGACCAGTTCTATCCCATATCCACAGGAATGTTCTGTCATATAAGTAGGCAGCTCCTGTGTTCCACTCACTCTCACGTATTGTCTTCTGCCAAGCTTTGACAACTTATGATTGCAAGCAAGATCATCAAAACAACTCACCATCTTGATTTCTCTAGCCACATCATAAGAAAGGCAAGATACATAGAGCTGTATTTTGGATTTTGCTGAACGGCGCTTACCCAGAGTCAAGACCTTTTCTGTTCCTCATGCAGCCTCACCAGCAAATAGGCTAAGTGTGTACAAGAAATTGGAAGGGGAAATAGCCAGGACAGCTGACCCAAACTGGCCAAAGTGTTATGCCATGTCATGGGACATCACTGTGCTCAGCAATAAAATTTGGGCAAAAAGATGAAGGGGGGATGTTTGAAGTTATGGCGTTTGTCTTCCCAAGTATCTTTTAAACATGATGAAGCCCTGATTTCCACAAAAGGCGTAAACCATCTGCCTACTGATAGGAAGTAGTGAATTATTTCACTATTTTGCTTTGCTTGCACATGCAGCTTTTGCTTTACCTATTAAACTGTCTTTGTCTTAGCCCATGAGTTTTCTCACTTTTACCCTTTTGATTCTCTTCCCCATCCCACCTGGGGAGGAGCAATCAGCTATGTGGGGCTTAGATACCTACCAGGGTTAACCCAAAACACCCATAAAAGAAAAACTTGAATAAAGTATCTCCCTCCTATTACATTAGAACATCTAGACAAGCAACAGCTTGTCTCTAGCCAAGCAAACCTTTGATTTTTTCTGTGGATAATGAGGAAAAGCTAGGTTATCTCGGCTATCAGTAAAGAGAAACAAGCGTAATATAAAAGTTAGTTAGTAATAGAGTGTCTTCAGAAGAGTTGAAAATAGACTTCAAATGACAAAAGAAAGGTTTGAGAGGGGGAATTTGGTTACCAATCTTTTTTTTTTTTTTTCTCCCCGTGGTCAGATGACTCCTTAGTCAGGTTAAGATTTTTCAGGTTCTATTTGTGGAGGCACCCAGCTAAACATAGGAAGGAATAATATCTCAAAGACAGTGGCACATCGGGGACCAAAGCAATGGGCTGTCATAATAGCAAATCTTCCAGGACAGAAAGTTTAATGTGTAATATGAAATGTGTTCATTGAAATAATATGTTTCAGTGTCCTCCTGAACAAATCAAGAAAAAGATTATTCAAATATAATACATTAGGTAGCATTTATTCTTAAAACTAATTTGTCTGGAAAAAACATGCTGGAGATATCTCTGAAATATAAAAACTTACCTGTTGTAGTAATTTCTATTTCACAGCTAAGAATGAAACTCAAGAACAAAAGGCTAGATAGAACTCCTCAATAATCTACAGTCTATCCACTGTATTCAATTTTTATTATGCTATTCTTATCTTTATCTAATCAAACTAATTGTATTTAATTTGAAAAGTCTGATGGTGCTACCATGTAGCAAGTAGTCACAGCAACACCTTATTTGATAAAATGAAGTTTGAAGACGTGTGAGAAACACACATTTATTTAGACTGATTTCTTTTATGAATGTATCAATGAGTATAAGATATTAAAATCTTACTGGATCTAATTTGATACTGCAAATAACTACCACAAAGTTACTGCCGGAAAATATGACAAAACAAGCATCTTCATCAGTAATATAATTCCTGGTAACTGAAATGGAGATACATAACTAGCAAGAAATTAGAATAAACCTCAAGAAGTTCTCTTTTCACAATTCATACAATTCCTTAATGAAAACAAAAATAAGCAAATACATAACCCCTGAAACAATACTATTATTTTCTTTGCAGTGTCCTTCCAGTATTCAGTATAAAATAAGCATGCATTTAACTCAACTTACATTGTTTAAAACAATTTAACTTAATACAAAAGATTATAAAGCTTGTTTCTAATGTGTAAAAAAAACCAACACCACCTCACATGTGAAAAAACAACAAAAAAAACCTACAAACAAAAGAAAAAAAAACTCCTTAAGCAGTGTTACAGTGTCACCTTTTCTCATTTCCCACTTTTATAAGTTATAGCATTCATAAAGACATAATAACATAAACTCTCAAAGAATAATTTTCTAAATAATAGGATTTAGGGGTTTTTTTTCCTGAAAAATTACTACTAACTAAAAACTCAGTTCAAACAGGCAAAAGATAATCTTGAAATTATATGTCTCTTGAACGAGCAAACAAGATTATAAAACAAACAAGTTTTTTAAACTTGAATCATGGCTAACAGCTGAAAAATATTTGGACTCTCCTTTTAAGTACCAACCTTTCCTAAATGGCAATCTATGCCCTTGCTTAATATCCAGTGCTCAAGTCCCTCTGGAGTGCTGTCAACTTCTCCTTTTTCTGTTTCACATGCTATTCAGATTACTGACATTGTTTAGAACCTGTTTCAAAATCAGCATTTGTCAACCATCCTCAGTTTGTAGAAACACACGCAGAGGTGAAAATCTTATTCTCAATAAGCTCAAATAAATCTTTAATTCTTGGAAGAGAAGCAGGCACATACAAGCGTCTAATGCACCCTGTTAGCTTATTTTCTGGCAAGGTGAGGAAAAAAGGGTATTTGCTATTCCATGTTCCTTTGGTGAACATCAGAGATTTCCTTTTAGTGACAAAATTTACTTCTGTGCATAGGGCTAGCTCACTGTGACAATGGGACTTGCATCCCACTAACAAGTCCAAAATAGCTTTTTAGTTACAAAAGAAACTTTCTGCACATGGGTAAACATCATCCTAAACAAATATCATCATTCCACTGCATTTCAGTTTCATTTTATTGAGTAAAGCAGACCAAATATGTAACTTTCATGATTTTCTGAAACTCATTATTGTCTACTATTAATATGATATTAGTTTTTTCTGAATCTTCCTGAACCCTGTTTACAAGGTTAAGTGTCAGTGCAGAGACCTTCACAATGATACTGATATTTTATTGTAAATATATACTGCTAAAGAATAAAAGGTGGCGAAGTCAGGTGCCTTTGTTTATAAGAAACCTTCATCCAAGTATAGAATTTCAATTCAAATAGCTCCAAAATGGGAAACACAAGTGACCATGCAGACAAACTGTGAATGAGTAGTAAAGTGGAGGAAGAGGCAGACTTCAAAAGTTGGAAACACCAACTACTGTACGCCTCAAAAATTTATAGCAAGATCCCACAACTGCCATTATTAAATGCTGCTGAAATGTCAAGTAGCACTAAAATAGTGTAAGGGCCATAATCAGTAATTAGGAAGAAGCCATTAATATATTTTGCCTGAAGATTTCTCAGAACCAAATGAGATCAAATGAAATCAGGCAAGAATGTATCATACAAAATGCCTTAATTATGATTAGTAAATAAATTATACAAGGAATAAGTATTTGCTTTATCTCTCCCTTCCCTCTTAAAGAGTTATGAAAAAGTCATTATGATTCAAATGGATAATGGAATAACATCAGTCACCAAAATTATTTAAAACATTTTCAATCACTGTCTTTTTTTGGTTGGTTGTTTCTTTTTTTTCAGTCAGTTTTATCTACAGGATAAGATTTGAAAGATACATTTTCTGTACAAATTCTGAATAATCAGAATTGGTTAAACAGAGTGGTACCATTTACATTACGTGCAATAGGTATTAGAATGTCTAATATTTCAGTGAGTCAACAATAATCTTAATCCTTTCTAGGTAAACTCACCATCATACTAATAACAATATTTGATATTACTTTAGATATGAGCTTGCTATATCATTAGAACTCTCAGTATGCAATTAGGTGCTAATATGTTCCTGAGAAAGGAGGTATAATTTTTGACAGTGCTTTAGGAATGACAGAAACCCAAATTTTATTTTCAAAAGTGACTTGGGAATATTCTATTGTAGATAAATACACTGACTCTTTATGGAGCCTGTCAGTGGTAGCGAGGTGTTTGAACACCTCAAAGGTTCTTGAATGTACATATTAAGGTTACTTCTGAAAAAGGATTTGATACACCAAGATGTATGAATGATTTAAAAAAAATTATTCTTTCTGAGTACCTCTAGATTAGTACTGAAACACTGTCAAATTGCTCTCTTTGCTTATGACAATCTTCGCAGTCCTTTATTCTCATTTCTACACATCTCAGTCTTGAAAGTGATACATTAGCAGCTGAAATTCCTAGCAACATAAAATGACAGACCATAGCTTGCAAAAATCAATCAGTGTTGGTTTCTGAACACAGACTCCATGTTCCAAACATATGCTCATGTTTTAACTTCATGTGTTCTGATAAGAACTGTTACATACACCTATAGCAAGTCCAGCAAGACACCAAAGTCATCAAGAAAACATTTTTTAAAAACTGTATTGCAGATTACATCTTTCTGTCTTTATAACACTATGTCATGTCCAGTGTATACTAATTGCAGTCATAGTCTTATTAAGATAAAATTATCAGGCAAAATATACTTTGCTGAGGGCCACACTGAAAATACTTCAGTGTAATAACAACTCTCTCTCATGTTTAGATTATTGACATGACATAAATTAAAGTTAATGGTAATTTCCAGAAGATACACAGTGATTTCCTCCTACCCCATTTCTAGTGTCCCAGATGTGATATTCCTCTGTCTTTTGTTTCATGGATAGTGACATTATCTCCTCTCACCTTAGTGACATGATCCTGCATTCCCCAAGTATAACACACTTTTCTCCCCAGCAGCTTAAACGGTCATAATAACTGGGTAAAACTCAGACTTATTGTTCTAAATATGAAATTAACTTGTTCTGCTTCACATCTGAAGAAGGAATTAAATGTCCCTAATGTCATTTAAAAAATCTATGTTATCTATCTTTTTTTTTAAAGATGGGTTTATAAACCATGCCTTAGGGTCATCCTTAGCTCATGGCACTGACACTAGTACTACTGCTTCCTCTTAGAAACAGAGGTGTTTCATGGTGACTCCTGCGTACAAGATAGGTGCCTGAATAATTGGACTGACTAAGGATAAAATGACAAACATAATTTTGCATTATGTCATTCTTTTAGAAATTAAATAAGATGGCAGATTTATGTCAAAAAAATCATGTTTGAAGGATTTGCTACTAGAAAGCACAGAAGGTATTGGTAAGTGATACTGAGGAATTTGGGGTGAAGATTAATGAACATCTTTTTTTTTAAGTAAACACATTATCTGTGTTCCTGCAGAAAAGGGTAAAGGATGCTCCATGTCATGATGCAAGTTATGACCTCCTAGAAACAAACCAGGGTCTGTCAGTGACTGTCTGAGCTAATGTTCAATATAAACAATGCTAAAAAATGAAGACCAAAGCCTTAGTTTTATGTTATTTTTTAAAAGACATTAGTTGCTGAAATATGACTGACACTACTCAACCAAAGGCCTTACATGTTGTCTGTTAGCATTTACTATTATGGAGTCATCTATAGTTTGTCACTTACAGCTTCAAATTATTTCCTGATGAAGTCAGAGTTAAAAAATTAATTCATGATTTAGGAAAGATGCTTTGATTTAAAATAACATGCATAATGGAGAAAGATTTGTTTCCTTTTATGAGAGCATGTACTCTCTGAATCATATCTGAGGATGACCTTCCAAAACACGCAGCTGTTATCTATCTGAAACATGCGTCAAATTAAATGTGTTCTCTTTTCCTGTCTGTAAAACATGTATTATGAAGCATTACATCACTGATATGTAATGAAAAAAAAACTCTGCCGTCACTGAACATCTGGAACTGCACTGATGATGGAGTGCAGCTGTTGCCTTTTATGTGAACTGTGATACACAACTACACAGATGCATTTAGTTCAAAATTCTTTACTTATGAAATAGTGTGTGACAGGAATGTGCACTTCTACTTCATCCTACACAGTGTTTAGAACGTTATCAAACACAGACAAAGATATATATACAGTGTCCCTAAGGTAAGTTATCTTAAATTACTATGAATCATTGAGAAATTCAGTCACAGAATCTTGCAAATCTGGAGCTGAATTCAATACTGATAAATAATATTCATGAAATGGATCAAATACTCGGGGTACATTATTCATACTATTATTAATGCTTTTTGCTGTTCTTTAGAGCACCATTTACTTAACTCTGTCCTTATACAATTTTCTTTTCATGTGTCAGAAAAGGCTGAAATCTGAAGTGAAACTTCTTGTCTGTATTTTGTATTGCTTCTCTCATGCACAAGATTTAAATTAAAATTGAAAAAAAATCTGTAGACAGAGAGAGAGATTACCTTAGTAAAGCTCACCATTTTATTCAGTCTGGTCATCTTCCCAAATACCTGTAGTGCATAATTTTTATAATGCCTCTGAATACCAGTCAAATAATCACATTCTAGTCTCATAGAATATGGCCTAAAAAGTTCTCTCTTTCCCTTTTGAGCATACCCTTACCCAGCTTCCAGAGAGTTTATTAATGTCTACAGTCTATCCCACCATACACTCTTGGTCTTTCGACGATAAATCAATTAAATTTAACAACACCTCTTCAGAGCCCCGTCTACACAGTACTTGTTACTTTTCTAAGTAATCTGTATAAAGCTGTATACCTTAAATGAAATATCAAACATCTCCACACATCCAATTTTTTTTAAAAGCAACAATAAAAAATGCAAGAGAATGTTTAATTTCCTGACACACAGAATAGTTTAGATTTCTTGATTAAAAATATGAATCGCTATGTACATTTCCTCATTTAGAAAAGCATAAATTGGTCCCCTAAACAAGCTGTTACCTCTTGTAGATAGGTTAGGCCAGGTGAACGTAGGGCCCTATGACTGGGCAGAGCAGAACTGCAGTAGACCACCTCTCTTCCACTACCGTCATCATTAATACTTCTTAGGAATTCTTCCCACAAAATTGATGTGGGAAATAATATGAGAAGTACAGTTATACTAACTTAACTCTCTATACAGTCAATGGAGAAAGCCAACAGATTAAATGAGGTCATTTGGTCCTTCAACGGCATAGATTTCTTTGTCCCTGTCTTTTAAGGGTTATCTTTTGAGTTTAGTTGGATGCTTAATGTAAAGTGGTTGAAGGTGGTTGTGAGGCTTCAGGGTATAGTGGGGATGAACTTCAGCAGGAACATTTCCTTGGCTCTTGTAATGATTCAACCCTTTTTGCTACATTACTGGTTTTAAGTATCTGGAACAGACTACAGAATTTGAGTACACACTTCCCAATACCATCAGTAAAGAGACTTAATTGAATAAGATCTGAAAAAATACTT
Organism: Pterocles orientalis; assembly: GCA_011057875.1. Classification (NCBI taxonomy): domain Eukaryota; kingdom Metazoa; phylum Chordata; class Aves; order Pterocliformes; family Pteroclidae; genus Pterocles; species Pterocles orientalis. The sequence goes on along the minus strand of WKFP01014785.1, from coordinate 1,124,524 downwards.
GCATTCCAAATAATCTTCTGTTTTATTGTCTAGTATTGGGAAGTAAAATAGTATAGCAAGACCTTGCTTAAACTTCTCATGAATGAATAGATGGTTTTCCCAATTATTTTTCCCCACAATATGGCATGAGTCTTTTAAAACTGTAACCAAGATAACAAAAAGATGTCCTCCACAGATAATACTAACCAATTTATGGATTTTCTGTTAACTTCGGTTTAACAGCAATAAGAAAAGATCAAGTCTATATTCTATAAAGGAACAACCCGGAAGGTGACTGAGTTATAAAATTAATAGCCTAATATTTCACTGTCTTGAATTTTGTACAGATTTTAGCCTGTATCAAATACTTAATCTACTACTAATTTGTATCTTGACAATTCTACAGTAACTCCTGCCCTTTTTCTGTAGAATTGCATAGCCCTGTTTGAAAGCCCTGCTGTAGTCACTGGGACACTTTCTTTGTTCCCTCCCATCTAACCCCAACCCCCATTTTCAGAGTAGTTTTACATAAGCATAATTATAAATAAAATCATCTCCATCTGTGTGACAAAGTGCCATAGCTGTGCATTAATCCTAATACCCTAAGATATTAGTCAAAAGCCAAAACATTAGAAACAATAAATGGATATGGTTACACCCATGGTAAATTATTTTCTAAATACAGTCAGTATTTCAACATTGTATTTGCTCTAATAAAAAATAAAATCCAGAATTAAATTTTAAGGTACTTAAATTTCATTATAAATTTGGCTTATTTAAAATCTGGTAAACCAAATACAAAGTACCAAAAGAGATCCTTTGCTGATGAGGTGCACAGACCAGGCACTTCCTCTCCATTCTATCCCTTCACAAAGCCTAAAATTTTGTGTCTGGTGAAATTTTTAATGATATTGTGTATTCATTGATAACAAAAGGAATCTGAGAGGTGAATTCCCTTCATTATTAGTATTATTACAACTAGATTGACATGACTATTCGTGCATGCTGTCTTGGACAGATAATATGCAAAGCATATTTTAGTCACAGCTTTACATTTTGTATTTTGAGTATATTGTCAATTTTACAAACGCGTGGGTTTACTTGATTTTAGTGAGATTGTTGAAATAATAAATCAAAATTCTAGTGTTCACAAAATATAGGGTTGCTGTGGATGATTCCTAAGGCTGATAAACAAGGAACATTCTTAAATCAAATTTGGACATACCAACAGCGACAGCAGGTACACTTCCAGAAGTCTTTTTTGGCACTTTTGTGATATGGGTCATGATAAGCTCTCATTACGCCAGGACGCCAACATTTTAACCTCTGGGATGAAGGAAAACACTTTCAGTGTTCAGGATAGTTCATATGAGCCAGAGCACCAAGCCTTTCATCACCCATTTGAAGCATGAGAACATAACATGAGAAAACACATTATGTTTTCTAGAAATATATACAGTATATTTTATAATGACTTTAAAATGAATTGAAGGGAAATTTGAAACTGAAGAATTCAGTCTCATTGTTTTCACTGAACTTCAGGATAGTGGCAGAGAAGTTGAGACTGTAGGAGTACAATGAGCGTACTGGTAAATGCTGCACAAGATCCAACAGGACAAACAGCATTGGTATTAAACTTGCAATGTATGTATGCATAGTATTTCTGTGGCTATTTAATAGCAGTTTTTTAAAAGTTTAGAAATTTCCAAAATTTAGAAATTTCCAAACAAAAACACTTAAAAATTAAGCCAAATATATGTTATTTGTGTTGGATGATGACATCTCTACATTTATTAAATGAAATTCGTCTCTTACGTGTGCTTCTTGAAGTTCAGAAACTTCCAGAATGCTAGCTGTATGCTGGCAGATTATAGAGATGAGCCCAGTACCACTATTATTAATGTTTCTAACAACCAAGACTAACTCCTGGAGAGTTAGTCTTGGTTGTTAGAAACATTAATAACAAACATCAATAAACAAACTCTTCCAAAAACATCCATACCTCTGAATCATCTCATTTTCTTTCTTTACTTTGCATAAGATTACAAGTCACATCTGTCCTAAGATTGATACGAAATGATTCAATATTGTATTGTTACACACTTCACAATGCTGTGTTTGAATGTATTCTAAATGTTGCTTTCTGCTTTTAATCACCTATCTTTAGATATGTGTGACAAAGTTTGCAGCTGGTATGTGGAAATTTGTTTGAAAAATATCAAAATTGTCAGTGGAAACAACAAACCCTAGAAAACAGCAAAACAATATCTAAGGCAATTCATTAACTAAATTAAAGGTCAAATAACAACCTCAAATAGTGTGGCTGGAGTTCCCTCCTGCCACTCCACTCTCAGTTGTGAGAAGGTTGCTGCCAAGAAATCCCTCATTATAAAGGTAAGATTTAGTGGGTATGAGACCTGTAAGTGCTCAGATATGGTGTTGAGCATACACACTTATATAAAGGACATATTTCAAAGACACAAGATGTTTATGATAGTTGATCATTTGATATTGGTATAATAATAATCAATAAACTATATCTATAGCAATCCATGCCTTTCTTGATGCTTTTTCAGGGACATGACCATATGAAGTTATGATTGCATACTTCTTGCTTTTTTTTATATATGCTGTTAATGAGTTTTTCACAGGAAAAAGGTGAGTTGGGCTTGCAAAGAATAGCTTGGAATTTAAACTTTGTAACAGCTGACGTTCATATGATGGGGGGAGGGTGTCAGAGTCCAATACTCTCTGATGACATTCTTTTAGATATTCCATGCATGGCGAGTGTAATGTTTAATATTAAATTTACTTATTTGAAGACAGTTGATATTACCCAGGATTTTTGATCTAGCAGATTGATACAAAATGTTCTGAAAACACAATATAAGTGTAATTTACACTTACCATAACACTAGAATTGCAATACCCAGCTCAGTCACAATACCAATGTGATTGCTGTTACTGATCTCTATAATATGCTCACTCTCATGACACTAGGCATCCCTCATGGCCAAGAAGGAATGCCTGGGTTGAAGTCAGCTCAAGCCCATTACTTTCTTCAAAATTCTTTTGCTGGTTGTGTCATTTTTATAGGCTGTGTTCTGCTGAACCAGAAATTCACTCCCCCGAGCTGGTCTGACTACATCAGGGAGACATTCACGCTCTTTTAATGAACTCTGGGAGAAACATTTACACCACCAGTTCATACACTTGACCGTTGATAGCTGTTTAAAATGAAAGCCACACTCCCATCCCCTTTGTGGTCAAATAAAGTCAGCTTCTTTGCAACAGCTGTGAGCAGACATCCAGCTTTATTCCCTGAGCTTCACAGGCACATCATCCTTGCACATTTCCTCTGAGTTTTACTCTATTGAAGAGATTTATTCAGTGAGTCATGTTCCACCCCTAGAGGTTTAGTCAGTCACAGAGAGCAGGGGCAGTAGTGTTTACATATGCATCTTCTAAAAGTTTAAATCAGCTATCATATTTCTAATCAAAGTTTTTTGAAATCACGAAGTTATAGCTCTAAATAAAGTGCTGTAAATTAAAATCTCATTTATCTGTGTCTATGAGGATTAACTAATATGAAGCACACAAATCATACTAAACTATTTTGGAAGATGTTAAAATAATTCAGTGAGCTCCTAACAAATTCTTCATTGAAATATTAATAAAGAGAATGAAGCAAAACCATTGTAAATGTATATTGACAAACACTTTAACTCAATTAAGTCACCCTACTGATGAAGCAGAAAACAGTCAATTTTATACATAATAGAAAACATATTGAATTAGTGAGAAGACTTACATTGTCTTTGAATTCTGCTTTACTGCACATTGTAAGGGAAACTGAATACTGCAGAGGCTGAGGAAATGAAGATATATTATATATATTCAAGGTATGTCAGTATTTTAGGAAACTATTAGACAAAAATGTCCAGCTCCAACTGTAATGTAAAAATTCACATATGTATAAGATAAAGTAAGCACTTAAGCCAATCTTTTTAGTTTTAAACAACACTCAGTAAAGTAATTGTTGTTTTTAAAAATATTATAGTAGGAAAGAAGGATAAATTAATATTATCTTTTGCTATAAAAATCTTTGAGATTTTCAGCAAATTACACTTCACTGATATTTAATGATTTGTCCAGTTCCTTAAAGAATGCAGCAGCGATTACTTCCAATTTTTTGAAAAGTTTAATTAATATTTTACTTAATGAATGTCTTAAGAATGGATAGATTGGCTTTCTTACACTTGGTTGAAATTCAGAACACTAAATTTTTATCCATTCCCCAAAATGAAATAAAACATTTTCAGAAGAAATTTTGTATAAAGAGCTGTTAATTTTTTTAATCTTTTTCACTCATCATCTCTGAAAGTAGAGGACATCATGATCTGCCATTCCCTCTAGTCTCTCCAAACCACACCTGTCTAATCATTAAGATGATGAAGGGCTTTTTCCCCTTCCTCTGAAGATAATAAAATTCATCATCTTAATTTAAAAAAATATTTAGATTAGCTCTTTCTACAACAATCTGAATTTCACTAGGCTAACAACAAAAAAGGAACGTGCCTTCTCTAAAAATTATGCAAAAATGAACTCCATTACCCAAAATTCTGTAGAAAACACGATGGAGGTTTAAATTCTACACTGCAAAAATAAATGACCTAATGATGGAACAATGACTTCTCCAGCTGCAGCTAAGCAACTGATTAGCAACAGCTGGGATAAAAGCCTAACAGTAAGGGAGTATTAAGTGTCTATTCCTTGAAGTTTGTTTTATAAAGAGTTCTTTGTATCAGATAGATAATACTCCATGTCCTGGTTTTACCCAGAAACTTATTCAGGAGTAAAGCAAAAAAGACTGGTAAACAAATGAGGAGGAACCTTTCTGTTTTCTTATAAGACAGGGAGGGTGAGACTTGATGGTAGGACTTTTAGATTATTATATACAAGAACTAAAACATCTTGGTGTAGTCCTGGAAATAATGATGCTTACTACACTTTAAAATTGATGAAGTAATAAACATCCTAAAAAGGTGTAGTCAAAGTGGGATATTAACTGAAGTGCTTACAAATGGATCTAGAACACTTCATGAAATGATAAATGACTGTAAGAGCAAGATGTGGCTTTACAGAAGCAGAAAGAAAACAACAACAAAAAGTGGAGATGTACAGTACCAATGTTTCTCAGTGAATTACTGGCTCTAAAGATCAGCGGCAAGAGGAAAAAACAAAACCTCCAACCATTGTTACTGGCAGTTCAACACTGGTAACTGGGAACTTTGTTCTAGGTCACAGCATTGGCCTGACTTGAAGCTCATGTATAGGAAGGGGAGACATGGACTGTTAACACAAGAGGCCTCTTGTGTTCTGGAAGGGAAATTAGTAAATCAGGAATTAGCTGGATCCACCACCCAATTCTCTTTCTTGAAAATCTATGAAGCTCCTGAAAATAAGAGAATGCAACTTCTTAGGTGCAGAAAAAATAGATTAATTGTTCTGGTCCTAGAGGGGAGTACTAAAAAGAGGTTTTTCTCACAGACTAATAGTTGAGTTTCAGATGCCTTTAAATTATTATTGGGAATTCTGTGCAGCATTTCCTGACTGTGAATGAATCTAATATGACCAAATATTAATTTGTAGAATAGAGAACCTGCAACTGAGTGGGGAGATCAGGCATAAATTCCTTCTCACCCCCTGAGTTAATTTTATTCAGAGCAGCTAGTATGGGGCTACATTTTGGATTTGTGCTGGAAACAGTGCTGATAATTCAGGGATGTTTTCATTATTGCTGAGCAGTGTTCACACAGAGTCGATGCCTTTTCTGCTTCTCACACCAGCGAATAGGCTGGGGGTGCATAAGAAGTTGGGAGGGGACACAGCTGGAACAGCTGACCCCAGCTGACCAAAGGGATATTCCATACCATATGAGGTCATGCTCAGCATATAAAGATGAGAGAAGAAGAAGAGAGGGACATATGGAGTTATAGTGTTTTGTCTTCCAAAGTAACTGTTACTCATGATGGAGCCCTGCTTTCCTGGAGATGGCTGAACACCTGCCTGCTGATGGAAAGTAATGACTGAATTCCTTGTTTTGCTTTGCTTTCATGCATGGCTTTTCCTTTACTTATTAAACTGTTTTTATCTCAACCTATGAGTTTTCTCACTATTACTTTTCTGTTGCTCTCCCCCATCCCACTGGAAGGAGTGAGTGAGTAGTTGAGCGGTATTTCCTTGCTGTCTGGGGTTAGACCATGATATGTATACGTTTTGTTCATTATTGTCTTCATGGTAAGAGTGGAAAAGAGTTTGTGCCTCACCCATTAAACCTTCTGAATTATTACGTAAGCCTGTATAGGGCACTCTTCTTATTCCTTTCTGAACTACTTGAATGATGTGTAATCACTTTTAGTTTCAAATAAAGTCCATTGATTTTAGTCTTTAACCCAGAAAATGTAACTTCAGTAGTAATTCTGTGATACTGGTAGAAAGAAGAGAAAGACACATTATATAATAGCTGCTATGAAAAGGCCTTATGCTTTGTAGTTACTTAAAGTTTACCCTTTGTAACTTGGAAGGGTAAAAAAGGCAAATCATTATGGGATAGTAAAAATACACTTTGAAAATATTAGTTACAAAGTGCACTATAAAAGCATTCGTTCAAGAAGATGAGAAACAACCTATCATCATTAAAATGTCACAAAATTTGCAGAGGCCAGTATTTCTTTGTGTTAGAGGCTATGAATGTAACGATTATGCAGTTATAATGTTGGGATAGCTGCATAAAATATTTTTATTTCACATGGCTGTTTTCAGTCTCTGCTGATTTCAACTTGCCTTCTGAAAGAGCAGTCATTCTCAGTCATTTTGAGGGCAGTCAAGTGAACCAAAAGGTCAATCTAATTAAAAAGGAAGAGAACTTCAGCCCACAGGGAAAAAGGTCCAGTAAAATGCCAAAGAGAATTACAAAGTAAACAGCCCAAAACAATGCAAAAAAAAATCCACATTGGTGTCAAAAATATAAAAACAAAAGAAGAGTATATGACCTTTTCCTACCTTACAAATGAATGGTCTTGACTACATAACAGAGAAATGCTGTTTATTAAATATAAGGAATACAACTTTCATTTAGGAAATTTTAGTACCATTTTCTCAGAGACCCAGAAAATATTCTGTTTTAATAAGCACTTTGAGGGGTGGGGAAATTAAAATGGAACCTGTTTTGAAGTTGTTTTTCCCCCAAAAGACATGCTTAATGAGTTTGATACCAATGTGAGTTATCCATCATTCCAAAAGCCTCAAAAAAAAAAAAAAAGATACAATTTTAGTGCATAACTGAGACTCAGTTAAACTCACAAAGAGCAGGAGATTTAAACCTCTATGGCCTTTGTAACTTCTTTAGTCAAATGTGAATTTACTAATTAAAATCAAACTTACTCTGCATTCTACAGAGTTTGGCTTATGGGTTAGAGAGAAGTAAGAAGTGAAATTCAGTCTCTGAGTACTCTGAAATAGTTAATAAATCATACAGAAAGGGACACCAGAGAAGTACCTTACAAACTCATCAGAAATACAATCATTAGCTGTTTCCTGCTACAGAAACTTTGTTCTGCAGCATGACCCCATCCTCCAGGCATTTTAATTACTGACAAAACTTTCGTCTTTGGAAACTCTGCCTCCACCTTTCAGTATGGGCTTTCCATAAAACATGAGCATATTGGAGTCTAACTTCTGTGCTAGAAGCATGTATGTAAAGGACAAACACTTAAAGAAGAGATGGTGTAATACAATGTGACTGGAGCTGCTTCCTTGTGGTTCATCAGTGGCCTTGTCCCAAAGTCACAGTGTATTAACAAGTTGCCAAATGGCCTAAGTGGACATTGGTGGTTGATTCCTTAACAGACATGTTTTGTGAATTAACTGCATCTTTCTCAAGATACAGTAGAAGCATTTAGTCACAACTGAACCTTTTTTATGTTTCTTCTGAGTGATGATTATATGGAAATAGTATTGAGGTACTTCTCTGGTCATTGTCTCAGTGCTTTAAAATCAAATTCTCATTAAAAAATGGAAATTTCACTCATACGCCATGTATGAATAAGAAGAAATTTGTTTTGAATTAATTTCTGAACTTGTTCATTCACCTTGGAGTTTAAAAGAGAATTTTTGTCATACTTGTTTTCATACCAATAATAAATATGTTGTCTCCACATGTGTATGTGTGAAAGGTACTATCTGTAATTAACAGTTGTAAAAGGAAGAATTTTGGGCTCTGCAGATAAGGCTTTGTTAATGAGTGCATTGATAACATTCACACCTGAATCAAATTTCTTTCCAAATTTTTTCCTCTGCAAGTTAAAAGGGGACTAACAAAAATAACTGTTATTGAGAAAGGAGATAACATTTTGAATCTAGGGAGAGTAAGATAGGCTGAACAAATAAAATACTCTCTTTCCTTTGTTAGTATTTAGAATAGAAGTTTTTGGACTCATTCTACCATATCATGGTTGAACAAACTTTCATTTTCCAGTTTCAGAAGAATTAATTGCTATTAAAATAATTTTTGTAAATTAGGTTTTTAATTAGGTTTTTTTTGTTGGTGGTAGTGGGTTTTTTTAAAGTAATGTTCCCAATTTCTCTTCTGTAGTTTTATTGTTTGGAGATCAAATGGACCAACATTCCTAGTAATCTATTTATTATTAATAGACAGTAATATTTTTAGTTTAACACACTGTCTATTATACTAAATTGAATATTAATAATAATTCAACATATAATAAGTATGAACATAAAATGTATTTTTTAATGTTTAAAAATTGTTATTTGTACTTTGAGCAAAGCATAAAAGACAAAGACCTAACTGGTTTTGGAAATTCATTTGCAAGTGTTCATCCCATATTTTCCATGTACTGAAACTCAGACAGCCAAGCAGAGTTATATTCTGTTAGCCTAAAGTTTATTTTGAGGTTTCGAGTAAATTGGAGTGATCTCTTCATTTTCCATAATAAGAGAGGAATACTATGCCAAACTGTTGAACAGCAGTTATATTGCATCCCAGAGATGTCTGCATTTCCACAGTGGTTGAAAGTGCTTCTTATATACCATATGATATGGAGTATTATTATGTATTCTTAGGTTAAATGTATTAAACTTGCACTGAAAGTAAAAGAATTTATGCTTGTTGCCCTCAATGACAGAATTTAGTGTATGAAAAAAAGAAGCGTCTCATAAGTCTACACAGTGAAAATCCCTGTTACAAATACAGGCAATGCCACTCTAGCTATGTGGTCTGCTGTTGTTCCCTCCCGCTATTTGCGCTACATACATAATAGAAAGGAACCTCAAAGGCAGAGGTGACTCAGCTCCACTTCTGCATCTACAGGTGTGTTAAGCATGTGCAGAAGTGCTTTTTGAGACAAAGCCTTACAGTGCAAGCTGCAGCTAAACAAAGCAGACACAGAAATTTACTTTCATGTAGATTTGAAATGCTGCACACGTAGATTCTTCTCCGCAATTGCTAGCTCTCTTAGGATAAAACTCATCTCTCTGCAATATAATAAAGAATTCAGAAGCTTCAGTTTCTCAATAAGACTGCTCCTTAATGTTACTGCACTGCATCAACTATGCCTTCTTTCTGCTTCAGTGGAGAGATCCTTAAATTTAATGCAAGGAGGTACCCAATCAGTTATTTTGAGTTCTGTATTGCGTATGTGTATATATTACTGTAGAATTCCAGCACTTTAAAGTATTTGTGCAGTCTATTGCTAAAACACTTTGCAAGTCATCAAAACATGAGGTGAATACTAATGGTGTTGATCTGATTCTTTCTTGGGAACATAGGGGTTTAACAGTGCTCTTCAGAATTTCATAGAGTACCAGAAACACACACTAATTGAGTTTTATGTTCAGTAAGATTTAAAACTAAAAACATTTTATTAATCTACCAGAATAACAAAACAAAATGAATAAACAATGATCAAATTTTGGAATGCTGAAACATGTTACTCAAAGCTTAACAACTAACAGCTATCAGAATTTCCTAATGCTTATTTCAGGAGTTATGTTATTTCACAGACTGGGTTGGAGGAAATAAACGTATAGATTTTGCGCAGAAAATGTCACCAGCTGTAATTGAATTCTATTCTTGGAAGTCCCTATGGCCAGCAGTATGATCTTTACATTATATGATGGAAAAATCTGAATCAGATTTTAATGCTATCCATAGAAAAATATAGTTCGGATATGTTCATACAAGTTTGACAGCGGTGAAGCTCTCTAGGTACAGCTATATGGAAGAACGCCATACTGTTGAGAGCTACTTCTGACAATCTGCTTCTGGAACTGGAAACTATAGAACCGTGGGATTATACCTCAATTAATTAGTTCCGTCAAGAAGCTGTATCTATTAGCCTGATAAAAGCTATTGGAGAAGCACTGTAGTAATTCAGCACACTGCATCCAAGTCCAAAGGATTTCTCTTGCATGGCTCTTTTGTACCATATTCAGCCACACAGGTAACTCAAGACATGATTATTATTTGTCAGCTTTCCTGTTCTTCCTGTCAGAGCTGATTCCTGAAATACTGTTCCAGCTTTCTTATCCTTGCTTCTTTTCCAAAAACAATGTGTGTACATTGGAGGCCGAGACTTCACATCCTTCTTTATATCCCTGTCATGGGACACCTCAGGAGCAGAGAGAATAAGGAACAACATAACACTAGTCAGTATAGTGAAAATGATTTATGCAGCAGAGACCATAGTTGTCTATTGCCGATCTACAATGAATCGTATGATTATCTTCGTTACAAACTAATTCAGTCACCATTAGTACTATTTGTACTTTTCTAAAACAGCATCACAAAGGTATTATCAATGCATGCTATTTTTAGCACTTCAGAACAAACATTTCCCATATATTTTTCAGTATCTTCATAATGTAAAGCCTCACAAGAGAAACAAAGGAATACATCTGCTGAAAACATCTCAGTAATTTCAGTAAAGGTTGCATCTTTTTCACCGCAAGTCAGATCAGCCACTGTGCCCTAGCTTTTCATAGCTTTTCATTATAGCAGCTAGTACTGAACTTCAGCTGCTGTCTTGACTTTTTGTCTCCTGCCTAAAGCAGTCATTTTCCCTGGAGGGAGTAAGGGATGGACAGAATCTGCCAGAAACCTGAGGACAGTTTCATTTACTTTTGTAACCTCTGAGTAGTTCAGAGAAAATCTGTTGCACAGACCAGAAGCAAATGTTTGTCAACACGTGATATAGTTAGTTGAGACTAGCAGATTAATAGCTCAAGCTATGCATAGCAGTTGCAGTTCAGGTACTGTAGTGGATTTATATCCCCCACAGCAGCCCTCACAGTGCTGAGTGCTGCACTGGCAGCCAGCAGGGTGTGTGTAACTCAGCTGGAGAGGGGGCGGAGCTGGGACAGCTGACCCGGATTGGCTGTTCCGTACCATGTGACATCAGGAGGGGGACATTTGTTACTGTGTTTGTCTCCAGGAGCAGCTGCTACACATACTGAAGCTCTGCTTTCCTGGGAAGGGGCCGGACGTCACTTACTGAGGGACGTAGAGAATAACATCTTTGTTTACCTTTTGTTTCTGTACATGGCCTTGGCCTTTGCTTTAATTGAACTGCTTTTATCTCGACCCACAAGTTTTTCATCTTATTCTTCTTTATTTTGCTGAAGTGGAAGTGATAGAGGGGTCTGGTGAGCACCTGGAATCCAGCCAAGGTTAACCCACCACAAGTACCAAACTGAAATCTGACTTGACTCAAATCTTTAATTGGAAAATAAATGTAGGTTTTGCGTTTTTTAAAGTCTAATTTCAGTGCTTAATTACTTCTGTAGTAAGAAAGTCTATTTTTGCAATATCTATTCTAAATCTTTTAATCTGTAAATTAAGCTGATTATGTCTGTCCTTAACAGATATGGAGAAAAAAAAAAGCATCAAAAATATTGACTTGTGTTTAATCATATCCTATATATTTTATTAAAACATCCCTTGAAACAGAAGAAGAACAGAAAAAGGCTAAATGGCCCACAGGCAGTTAAATCAAGCTATATATATGAGAAAAGTCATGTCAAGTGCCCTGAAGTCCCTTTTTGGTTGTGTTGTTTGTTGTGTTTTTTTTTTCCAAAAGGAAATTATTCTGATTCCTTCATTCATTTTTCTTAGGTCATGTTCTTCTGTTCGCTTATTATCAGTGTCAATCTTTGTAATTTTTCCATTTAACCCACAGGTCCTAAATAAAATTATATTCTATATCTTACTTATTACAATCTTCTTAATATGTCATCCAATAAGTTTTAATTTTTCTGAGTGTTCTTTCAACTCTTTTTCTTTTCAGTTTATGGACTATTATAATCCCAGACCTCCTGGAATCTTCCGATCAGCTGTGCTGGTTACATATGATTTCCCTTTTCATATTCCTGCATTCTATTTCTCTTTTTAATTATAGTTAGCTCTAGTATTTAGCATGTTTTATTTCTAAACTTCCTCTTCAAAGTGCTTGCAAATCCTCAGATTTTAGTGTTATCCATAAATTTTTAAAATTTGCTGATTGCCACAGATACTTCAGGTCTGGTGTCTGCTACATCTCAGCTATACTTCAAGTATGCTTTATTATGTCATTATTTAGACTCTGTGAATTCACTGTCCTGGAGACTTAGTTCAAGTAAAAACTTGAACTATAGCGTAAATGAAGTTTAGAATTAATCATTAAAGTAAGTCCCAAGTATGAAATAAAGTGGAAAAAATAGGCAATTCATTGAATTATTTTTTTTTTTTAGTTTGTCTGACAGAGTAACTGTCTTTCAAGGTAAAAGGAAGTTACAAGTTTCAGATATGCTTAATACAGTAAGGCTTTAGAGCTACTTCTACTTGAAACTTTTATATGAAATACTATGTACTCATTACTAAATGAGATTCACAAATGCTATATTCACATCTTGTTGAAAAAAGTTGAAAACTCCAATTATTATTTCTATCTTTCATTGTAACTTGTAATTTGTTAATGAAAATACTGATTAACATTTGACTGAAGATAGGTCCTAAAAGCCTTGGGCTTTTTTTAAACTGGAACAGTTAATCTGTGAAATGTTTTTCTCCTAAAATCCTACTTAGCTATTATGCTACTAAAGTATATGTAAATACTTCTACAGATAGGACAGGACAGAAAAGAATAGAATAGTTCCAGTTGAAAGGGACCTACAACAATCACCTAGTCCAACTGCCTGACCACTTCAGGGCTGACCAAAAGTTAAAGCATGTTGTTAAAGGCATTGTCCAAATGTCTGTTGAAAACTACCAGACACCGAGCATTGACCACCTCTATATATTACCTTAGAAAAGTTGATGCAGTGTTATCAGAGCAATGAAATTTTACATATTATGACAGACTGAACAACTGGTAGGATGCTCAGCAAAATACTGTAGAACTAATTTTGCTTTTAAACTATTACATACGCTATAAAAATAACTTTTTAAAAAGCATAATTCTGTCCATGTCCACTCTCTGCTGTGAAACAATATTTTCTATATGTTGGTCCTACATTGCTCACACCTCATCTGATAAAATGAGACAACATAAGATGCTCATCGAAGTGCACCATTGATTCCATATTTTTGTTTCCACAAAATGTAGAGCCACGGATACTTACAGTATACTGGTCTAAATCTCTGTGTGCAGTCATTTACTCACAAAAATATATCAGATCATTTATTAAAACCATTAGTTCTGAAAGAGCTTGTTTCAGGTTATTTTGCAGATCCACATGCCATCACATTATTTTGTATATATAGTGGGCTCCTGCCACCCCTTCTGAAATGGTAACAGACCATCTAAAGAGCTTAACTTGCCTCATTTTTTGATAACAAAACCATTAAAACCTTTGGTGGATGGCAATATGCTATGGATTTTCCTTTAATATGAAAACAGAACAACCAAAATATATTTCCTTGGAAAAAAAAATGGAAATAATACTTCTTGAGCTCTCTAAGTAGGATTGCAGTGAAATAATAAAATTAGATTCTTACTATGTCCAAAAGGTTATGGAAGAAATCGAGTGAGTGAGCTTTCCTGATCAAACTCATAGGACTACAGTGTTCAAGTGTTACTGCAGAAACACCATCAGAAGAAGAAGAAACACAATTATATGCTAATGAGACCTAGATATCATTCAGCACACGCAGAAAATCCCCACTCCCTGAAATGAACCAATTAATAAAATAAAACATTGTATGTTACAACATTAAATATTATAGTCTAGTATATAGACTTTGTAATAAGACCAGGTTTTTCAGAATTCTTGTGCTTGTTTGTTACATTATCTGGAGTTTCTTGTATTAGTAGTAGCTTTAAATCCATAAAATTTAGGGAGCTCATGCCATTTTGCTTTTCCTTTGCTGTCTTCATGTGAGAGTTTCTGCAACAGAAGTAACAGTTGGAGGCTTGTTTTAATGTGCTGAAAATTTAAAGTGTTCTAATAGAGCTAATTTCTCCTGCAGAAGAGCAAAGACAGCCCATAAACTAATAGTTTTGCAGTAAATTTGTCTTTGCTCTTTTTGTTTTATCAGAAAGATGCCTTTGTTGTACAGTTCTTGGCATCTTTTCTGTCATGAATAACCCTACACTCATTTCTATCCTATTTAATTATCCACTCTGGCTTAAAACATAATCAGCATTAAACCAGCTGTGCAACCTTGAAATAACACCATTTCAATAATACATTGATAAAAAAAAAGAGCAACCAGGCTATTAATTTTAATAGGAGCCCTCCCTTCTGACTACAGCCTGGACGCCATTTCAGAAGCTGTAACCATTTACCACCAAGCAGCAGCATCCCTGGTGCACTCATTATAGCAATAGATCCATTCATAGCCTGGCACTACGACTAGCTAGACGGCCAACCTGGGCCAATAAGTAGCCTTTGAGGTGTCAACTTCCCTGCTAATACAGTCGAATGACTTGTGGAAACACTGATCTGTAGCAGAAGGAAATGTATGTGGTAAATAATGAAGCGGCTTAACATAATTTCAAAATTTTTTGTCAACTAAAATCTGCAACAAGAAAATTATAATTTAATGCTGTAAGAGACTTAATCGCTCCATTCCGTCCATTATGAATTTTGTCCAGAAACCTTAACTGCTAAAGAAGTCAGAATCTAATAACAGCATATATCCTCTGGTCCCTGAAGCTGCCAGGAGATAAAGAAGAAACCTTAAATGAAATACCTGGATTCAGACTTGAATTCTTCTATGACACATTAAAAATCTATCTATAGGTGCTATTATTCAGCAGGCCAAACCCATACTAGTGAAGTTGCAGTAAAGATAAGCAAAATTTTAAAAAATTATAGCATTTTCCTGTTTAGTATATTTGCTGCATACTAATACAGACCACTCAGGTGGAAACTTTACTGATCTCAAGTTCGTACTCCTCACTCAAATGACCTACCTTGAATGTGCACGAAGAACTGATATTAGAAGTATCAAGGCAATCACAACTTGTCTCACTATCACCTACAGTCACTATACTGGTGTCGTGAGCAGCATGTAGTGTGAATTCTCACAAGCTTAGTAACCTGCCAGGGCTTCTATACATCACTGAAGAGGTTATGCACAGTGGTGATCATGACACTTTATTCTTCACTCTGGTGAGCAGCAAACTTGCAGAAAGTAGTGCTGGTAGATTTGCACTTGGTTCGTAGTTCCGTACTTGGTTCATTTTGTATGGTAGAAATACTGTCATCCTTTAGGGATAAAGACCTTTCATTCTGAATTACGTGTAGCTACAATTTGTAAAGCAAGCATATATTACTCGTGTATTATGTAAACACTTAGTGATTTTCATAGGGCAATGCAGCTGTGAAGTGCGTTAGCTCTTGCATGTCAATATATATTTATTTAATATAGGGCCAAACATACATAGATGAGCCCAGATGGTAGAAATATTACCGAATGTGTAGCCAGAAGAGCTACAGAAAGTTCACAGTGCTCTGACAAAAACTGACAACCATCTATAAACCAAGTGGTTTTGGATAACACAGAATCACAGAATGTTGGAGATTGAAAAGGACCTCGAAAGACCATCTAGTCCAATCCCCCTGCCGGAGCAGGAACACCTAGATCAGATCACACAGGAATGCATCTAGGCGGGCTTTGAATGTCTCCAGAGAAGGAGACTCCACAACCTCTCTGGGCAGCCTGTTCCAGTGCTCTATCACCCTCACCATAAATAAGTTTTTTTCTCATATTCAAGTGGAACCTCCTATGTTCCAGCTTGAACCCATTGCACCTTGTCCTATCACTGGATGCCATCCTCCTGACACTCACCCTTAATGTATTTATAAACATTAACTAGGTCACCCCTCAGTCTCCTCTTTTCCAAGCTAAAGAGACCCAGCTCCCTCAACCTTTCCTCATAAGGGAGATGCTCCATTCCCTTAATCATCTTCGTGGCTCTGTGTTGGACTCTTTCCAGCAATTCCCTGTCCCTCTTGAACTGAGGGACCAGAACTGGACACAATATTGCAGATGCGGTCTCACCAGGGCAGAGCAGAGGGGGAGGAGAACCTCTCTTGACCTACTGACCACCCCCCTTCGGATACACCCCAGGATGCCATTGGCCTTCTTGGCCACGAGGGCACAGTGCTGGCTCATGGTCATCCTGCTGTCCACCAGGACCCCCAGGTCCCTCTGGCCTACACTACTCTCCAACAGGTCAGTACCCAACTTATACTGGAACCTGGTGTTCTTCCTGCCCAGATGCAAGACTCTACACTTGCTCTTGTTAAATTGCATTAAATTTTCCCCCGCCCAAATCTCCAGCCTGTCTAGGTCTTGCTGAATGGAAGCACAGCCTTCTGGCATGTCAGCGACTCCTCCCAGTTTCCTATCATCAGCAAACTTGCTGAGGGTGCACTCTATTCCCTCATCCAAGTCGTTGATGAATATATTGAACAGCACAGGTCCCAGTACCGAACCCTGGGGGACTCCACTAGATACAGGCCTCCAACTAGACTCCATCCCATTCACCACAACTCTCTGGCTTCTTTTCTCCAGCCAGTTCACAATCCATCTCACTACCCGATCATCCAGATTGCACTTCCTCAGTTTAGCCACGAGGATACTGTGGGATATATTAAGGACTATGGTGCTGTAACTCTTCTCCGAATCCAACTGTGCAAAATGCAATAGCGAACACTTTTTTATAAAACCCACAAATATCAAATAGACACTTTTCTCACCTATTTTGGTACAACTGCATTTTCCTGGCTATTTCCCCACTTCATAGACAACATTACCCTTCCTAAGGCTGTGTAATTGACCATTATAGATGGTTTAAATGCAGTAATCCTTAGAGCATGTTGGAATAGCTTATTTTCCAATCACAGAAGGTACTGTTGGTTTCAGCTAGGCTGGCATAGAAATAGAGTGATTTCTTATGACTAGTTTTGATGTAATCTGTTTATGAACTGTAGTGAAATGGCTGCTAACATGAACAATGTCTTCAGGCCAAAAACTGGAAGCAACCAGAGCGGTTGTGTCCCTAGCCAAATGGCAGTACATATTTCCTTATGGCCTATAACTTATTGTATTCCTATTTACACAGTAGATTGCTACAATATATGAAATGCGACAACAAAGTACATCAAATTCGTTTTTCTGGGCATAATTTTGGAGTGATGCTCTCTACAGCATCTCATTATTTTTCTGAGATACCTCTTTGTAACAAATTTTAGAATTCAACTGAAAGCTATCAGCTGGTATCTCTCATTTTTTCACCTGTAATTAGATTTAGCCAGAGTACTTGTGGATCTCATACATCATTCCTTTGTGCTAGACTTACCCCAAAATATTTTATGTGAAAAACAGTTGCATCAGTTTGAACTGCCCAATTTCTTTTGTCTCTATCCCAGAGTGAGACGAGAAGGTTTTGTCACATTTTGTAAAACTGATATGATGGAATAAAGAATTGCTGAGAAAGGATAGAAAACCAATGTTCCTCAGATGCTGTTCAGCACACTCTGCACTCTCACCTCAACCAATTCCCACTGAATGCTTGGTATTACTAGAGCTTTATGCTGTGTACAGTGGATCTAACTCTGAGCTGGACTGAAATGGTGTAGTTCCACCAACTTCTCCTAAGCTACAGTAATTTATGTTAAGTCAAGATTGGGCCTTATTACCCTTTAACAGTATACAATTTTTAAATGCTGAACATATTTTTTGAGCTTTATATTAAGATAAGGCATGTGTTTTGGTGAGCATCTGAGCATCTTGGGTGGCTAGAGACACTTAACTTTTCTGCACAACTGACTACCCTCCCAAATCATTATGGTGGCTATAACAGCACTACTTGCTTGTTGTGTCTTATTGCTTAAAGAAATCTCAACACATTTATGCCAGAAAAGCAATAGATTATATCAACTGCATCACATTTTTTTACCTTGTGCATTTGCATTTTTGGATTTGCTAAATAAGTTCTAAAGTTTAATAAACCACAGCAATAAATTTAGAGATGGGTGAAATCTACCGGTTGCTGGGGTTTTGTAAAGCTTAATGGAAATATATGTTTCGAAGCTGTGCTCACAGTTATGTTCTTTTTCTACTTCTTTTTCTTGTTAAGAAAAATAGAAAGTAGACAAAGAAATAGTTCTAGTAAAAAATGTTATGCACTATGTTGGACACTGCCTTTGACAGCAAAGTTCACAACATTTTCTGTACTTTTAATACATATCGTTGGTTACTTTATTTCATTCCAATCATTATGTGTTTTCTCTAAACTACATTTAAGATGCTGAAAAAGTTATTTTTTCAGCTCGCAGCAAAATGGACTGTACATGCAGATGCTTGAACAGCAGCACTGTAGAAATGTCAAACTATCCTTAATGCCGTATGTCTACATTACATAATATTATAATATAAATTCAGAGTTTATTTGATTGACCAAATATTTTCCTCTTCTTATGTGCACTTAATTATTGTTGGGCTTTTCTCAGCCATGGAAGTACCTGCTTTGTTTTTATGTTTTGAAAATAAAATTGGAGCTAAATTAAGTGAAAAACTGTAGGGCACTATTAAAAATAAATGCTGCAAAAAAATGTGAAATGTTGATTAAGATCAAATAGTAGGCAAATAAATTACTCAAGAGCTGTGCAATAATTTTTAGACTTCGTCTATTAACAAAAAAGACACCTAAGTAAAGGAGATTCTAAAGTTTAATTGGTTTTACTTACAAAATTCTATATAGAGACAATAAAAAGGAAAAAGATTTTAACACTTCCAACAGAAGTTCTGCCCTTCCCATTAAACTTATTCTAAGAAAAATATTGCGTTTCTAATCAATTTTGCTCTCTCAAAATTAGAAGGCAACCCAATTTAGTTGGTAAAAAGGTGACTACAGATGCAATAGAGACATGAATGACATCTAAGATATCTAACAGCGCTGGTTTCAATACTGAAAGTGCCAACCAGAATAGTACCATCATTCAAAAAATAGGTATTGTCATAAAGGGAAAATTACTGGACTAAAAAGCAGTATGGATAAGAATATCCTAAGGACTACTGGGATAAAATACTTAACTTTACAGATAGAGACTTAAAAGGGAAAAAAACTAAATTAATTTTATTTGTTTTCATCCTTATTTTTCCAAGAAGATAAGAATGCATTCCAAAAAGAGAAACCACTCTAAACATGTATTCTAATAAATGTGAACTTTATGCTTATGTGGTGAGAAATTGTTAATTCACTGTCTATCAAAAGTCTAAATGTAGCTAAACAATTCTAATTCTTAGTAAGAGTCCCACTTGCTACTTGCTCTATATGGAATCAATCTTTTCATGGGATACACATAATGTAATTCAAATCATTGATTGTTCCTGTACCACACTGAAAGAAGTGAAATATTTTTGAAAACTGATCCTAAATTTTAAATTGTACTGCTCTTTTAAATGCAATTTGGATTACACTTTTACTTCCCTGGGGAAGATCAAAAATTGTGAGAGATCTGCAATCTTTCTAACAGAGATTTCATACAGTTTTAAAGCAAAAACTCAATAAGATTTCACAACTATTAAGCCACTGTTTGGCATGAAAGAAAATGCTCTGATATGAACTGCTCCTTTCAATCCATAATTGCAGAAGTTGTTATCAAGTTTTCCTTTGTCACTCTTTTACATTTTTTACACTTTCATATCCTTTCATGCTGGTATCTTTTGGGAATAATAACTCCAGTTTGGTTAATGAATTACTTTGACCAAACTTCATGCTTAGACCAGAAGAAATTATTGCTGCTATTAGTAGCTGTGCTAATTTCTATTTTAATCTGTAATATTTGCTTTTTTTTTTTAGTTTAAGTAAGATTTATTGTTCATCTAGATCAGTAGATGTCAGTACCATTTATCAGGAACTATTCACTAGAAGAAATTAATCCTTACCATCCAAGAAAATTCCTTGTCTAAACTGACACAGTGCTTCACAGCCGTTGAATGCCAAGACGAGCAAGACTAGCAAACAAGAAAGAATGAAAGTGCTGGCAAAACTTCACTACAGGTAGAGATCCCTTATAACTCTTAGTGTTGCAGTTATGCAGGATTATGATTGTATTGGGTTTGCATGGCAAGGTTTTGGTAGCAGAAGGCCTACAGGCATGTCTTCTGTGGGAAGCTGCTGGAAGCTTTCCCTCTGTTTGATAGACCCACTGTCAGCTGCTTCCAAGACACCCACTGCTGGCCAAGACTGAACCCATCAGAGACCATGGTAGTGCCTCTGGGATAACATATCTAAGAAGGGGGAAAAATTGCACAACATCAGCAGCAGTCAGAAGAGAGGAGTGAAAATAGGTGAGAGAAACAACTCTCCAGACACCAAGGTCAGTGCAGAAGGAGGTGAGGAGGCGCTCCAGGCGCTGGAGCAGAGGTTCCTCTGTAGCCCATGTTGCAGAGGCAGACCATGGAGGGTAACAAAGGAGCAGAAACACACCTGCAGCCATGGAGGACCCCACTCTGGAGCAGGTGGATGCCTGAGGGAGTCCATGACCCCATGGGAAGCCCACACTGGAGCAGGCTTCTGGCAGAGCCCATGGCCCTGTGGACAGAGGAGCCTGTGATGGAGCAGGTTTGCTGGCAGGACTTGTGACCCCTTGGGGACCCACACTGGAGCAGTCTGCCTGAGGGACTACACCCCGGGGGAAGGGACCCACACTGGAGCATTTAGTGGAGAACTGCAGCCTCTGAGAAGGGCTCATGTTGGAGAAGTTCGTGGAGGACTGTCTCCCATGGGAGGGACCGTCTCCCATGGGAGGGACCCCACACTGGATCAGAGGAAGAGTGCGAGGAGTCCTCCCTATGAGGAGGAAGAAGCGGCAGAGACAAGGTGTGGTGAACTGACCACAACGCCCCTTTCTCATCCCCCTGCAACACTCATGAGCCTTTTGTTGTATTTTCTCTCCCTTGTCCAGCTGAAGATCGAGAATGATAGAGCAATTTTGGTGGGCACCTGGCATTCAGCCAGGGTCAACCCACCACAATGATGAATTCTCCTGAATGAATCACTGGCACGGATGCACTGGAATATTTTGGATGGTCAACAGTGTTTCATCCCTGGCAAACCCCCGCAATTCTACAAAAGATAACATTGCATCAGGTTGCAGGAATAATTATTACTGACAATTAATCAGAATATAATGCTTAAGAGATTTAGCTATACACGTGCATCTTACCAGCAAGAGAAAATAAGTCACTCTGTGTTGATCATGCATGCAACAGGTACTTGCTACTGAAAGTAGTAAATCTATGCCAGTTTTTAAGATTCAATGGTTGAATCTCCCTTTTTAAAAATGAACATTCCATCAGTGAAATCAACTGAAGTATCACTTAAATGTTTTACACTGTTCTTCCCTCAAAACAGTATTTTCAAAACATCACAGAGGGATCTTTGACCACCTGAAAGAGACTTATACTATTGCAAAGATCCTAGTTGAAATTCTCGTCCTAATGAAATCAGTGAGAGTGAGAGTTTTGGCACTGATTACAGTGTGGCTATTATTTCCACATAGTCCAGGATGTCAGGCTTCAGAAATGTGCAAATCAGAAAAACAAAGTTATAAAAACAGACTTTGTAAAAGAAATAGTAAGCCACCCTTGACCACCTGTCTTGCACTGAATATGACACTATAACGATAACACTCTGCCCTCTATTCTGCGTTGTGACTATCTCGGACAAGGAGAAAGCTTGCACTTACCAATAAGATGGGACTTTAGATTTTCCCTCATGTCATGCCATTCTTGCTCCTGCATTTTTTTAGCCAGTACTATATTTTTAATTGCAAAGTGAAATAGATGGTGCCGTAATTTTAAACTAGGGCTTTATGCATTTAAGAGCTGGCACAGGCATTTTCAGGAAGATTCCTGTGTATATTAGCTATTCTGTTTAGGCAAAGAAAAAGGCCAAACTGAAATTCACTTCTAATGAGCCATGTGTTAATGTCAGGGTCTCTGCTGTCCACTCATATGCCATAGAACATATCTTGACTTTGTAATGAGCCAAACAGTTGTCTCTTTATAATCTCACTTAGCCTTCTGTTAGGTATCTGTTTCCAAATTTTACAACACTATAGTGGAGGTTGTGTGCTTTCATGGCTAAAATCCAGTTGAAGATGTACTTGTTTTAAAATCTCTCACATTTTTTCAAAATTATTGGCAAGCAGTTGCCTTCATATCCTTTGCAGTGAAAACGTTTGACCTTACAGAGTCCAAATGGCTTGTTGCCTAGTTTTGACCTACTTTGTACACTAATGGGGAAGAGATCAAAACCAGATGACAGACATCAAGGCAAACGGCCAGTGGCAGAATGGTTGGCCCGTAGGCGGAAAACTGAAATAAATCTGCCAAGTATTACTTATCTCAAAGGAAAACTACCTCAGGCTGACTGCTTTTATGATTAACTCCTAAATGGTTACTGAGAGCCACCAACAAAATTTATTTTGAAATTTGACAGCTTTAACCTTTTTTCCTCTTCTAAAATGGATTTTCTTGCGTTAGTTTTAGAAAGAAATGCAGAAGAACCACGGTTTGATAGCTGAACATAAAGGCAGACAGATCTTGAGAAAACAAGAATATGGCTGTATGAGGACATAGTAATAAAAATAAGTAACCTTCCCATATTATTCTTAGAGCAAGGATGGTGTTAAATAATTTCATTTTCATGGCACTTTAATCAAGCAAGTTGGTAGTGTCTCTGCTGGATTATTCTCTCTAATATAACCTCAAGCAAAAGGTTTTAACTACAGACATGGCAAAAGGAAAAGTATTAAAACCTAAAATTAATAAAGCTTCTTTTTCTTAATGAAAATAAATTAAATTAGACTATGTTTCTGCTCTATGATTGTTTATCACTTCTACTGGCAAACAAATTTCACACTCAGAATAACAAATAATAGAAGGGTTATTCAAAATTAATAGCTTAGTAAACAAACATTATTGTCATAATTAAAAGTCACAATCCAGTCTCCATAAAATACACTTTTCTTTAAGTACCCCCTAAACATGTTTACGTTTAGATGTTGAAGACTAGACCACAGCAGACTGCAATAAAACTGTATTGTTCTCTTACTAATAGAAACAAGGAATAAAACATGGTACACAAACCACAACCACAGTACATTGACCCTGATACAAAAAAAAAAAAAAAAAAAAAAAAAAAAAAAAAAAAAAAAAAAAAAAAAAAAAGAAAAAAAAAAAAAAAGAAAAAGAAAAAGTGAATCAGCCACTTAGGTGGGATTAAACCAAATGTCCTAACAATTTTTTTCCAACTTTCTGCTAACATTTAGGTACACAAATCTAAAAACACATATTTACTAATTATAATGCATCACCAGAGGCAAACATGCAGCTGACAGTCACCAAAATCCTTAGGTCACTTAGATATCCTGCAGGGTGAAGGTGAACAGAAATATTTCACCTGGATCCAGAGATCTCAGCTCCCACTCAGAGTTCAAGGATCATGATGTTTTAAAATGCTGTTCTGAATCAGAGACCATCATTTCCTAAATGTCTCTGAGACCTTTTGTTTTTTGTGAAGATTGACCCTTGGCAATCCAGCTGTATGCTTTTCTGGCTGAAATAAACCCCTAATTATCAGCAAACATTAAGATCTAATATCAACATCTGTTAACTTGTAGAATCTCTGAAAGCAGCTTGCAGAGGTGAAATAGTGTGGAAACAGTAATCTTTACAATGGGCTTTGGGTATCCATTCCTATCCATAAGCACTACTGGAGTTCCTGATATTCTACAGTTTTAATTATGTTTGAAACATTGCTATGGTATTTCACAATAACCTCCTGCATAAGCCACTGATAATTTTGGTTTCACACTATCCTTAAAGTGTGATAATGCTGTGGTGGTATTGCTTTGTACTACAGATAATTTGTTAAGCAGCAAAATAAGATTATCACAATAAAAATGAAACATAACAAATATTAACTGTTCCTTCTCCAATTTTGTTGGTATATTTTAAGTCTTAGCTATTGATGTGACAAAACATGCAGCGTTTTCTTAATGTGTTCACAAAGGAGAATTTTTTTCTGTTTCTAACAAATTTGTGGCTGTTAGATTATTTTCAATCTCCTTCCATATTTTCTGCACTTTTCAGTACATTTGGAAACAATAAAATGTGTAATTTAGGAAAATCTGAGTTTTCCCTGAATGAGAATAGTGGTGGAGTAGTCACAGTGAAGAAGTACATCAGCATTGCTAGCTTAAATTCTGACTTTCATCAAAACTGTACAGAATTAATTCAGGTATTCTTTAGTGGCTCTGCATTGTGCCGTGTAGACCAACTCCTAAAGAAAAACTGTAAATCTATTCAAAGACGTGCTGAGAAAATAGTAAGCAAACTAAAATAAACATCTGGGAGGAAAAGTGGCTCATCTATGAATTTCTCTGATGTACTTCTGCTGAATTTAGCTTGACTTTGGTGGTGAAAGGGGAAATGTTACACTTGCCGATTACAGGATGCACAAACCATTTGGCTAGAAAACATGGACCTCAACACATGCCATTCACCCTTCAGATGGTAAACAGACTTGTCTGAGTGGATTTTTTTCTCACATAAAACTTTCATAGAGATGTACGTTTTTAATGTTACTTTGAAAATTGCTACACAGTTTACTTATGAACTGTTAAAATTCTTAAAAATAATATTCTGGTATCAATAGGGCTATCTTTCATTTGATTACATTGTATTATATGTATCAATATATTATAAAACTTTATAAAAGAAAAAGTTAAATGGACATTTTTAATTCAAGCTTGACATAAGCCCACTCTCTACATTCTGCCGCTCCATTCTCTAGCTTGTGTGAAGAGAGTTAATTATTGGCTCCCATCAGGTTCTTGATGATACCTGATCTCACAGATGATAAAATCCTTGCCACTAATATTTTGGAATACAGTAGCTCTCTCCTCTGCTGTCTGTAATTGAGACAGCTTTGACTCCTCTGTCCAGCATATAACATCTTCCAGCTTTCCATGCAAGAAGTGCAAGCATATCTCTTTTTGAAGGTGACCTTAATTTTAAGAATGACAAAACAATAACAAAAAGTAAAATCTCTGTGGAAAATTAGCATCTGCTTCTAAGAAATTTCATTATAACCTACTAAATGGCAGCTGTTCCTGCAACACAGGTAGGGAATACCTCACTGTTTAAACTTGAGACATACACAAAATGAATCTAAGCATATGTACACTCTGTAGGAAAAAAAAAAATACAGGCAACAAGCTTCTGTAAAGGAAAGTTCATGGACATATTTTGTGTCTGCTTCAAAGTTAATGTTTATCCGAATACATTTTGTTATTACTTTATACTTCCTTTTTAACAATGTCTTTCAATACACCAGTTATACTGATTCTTCTGATATATATGATGTTAAAATAGAGGTCAAAGGTAAGTTTAAAACATGAACAATTTATCAAAAATATAAAATATTTTATTTAGATTTGTTAAATAGATTGGATGCATATTGCATAGTCTGTCAAAATGACATTATTTTCCTTTTAAAAGAAAGAACATTTGTGGGTGGATAAGGATTTAATTTTATTTAATTAAAATAAAGCATTCCGCTTCTGTCAAGATTTTATTTAACATTAATTTAAGCAAGAAACAAAATTGCATCTGCAAGGACATACTCCTCTGAACTTAGCTTTAATGTTCATATGAATGTTCACATGAACAACATAATGTTCAGTTCAAAAAAATCCGATTAAACATTTTGATCTTATAAAATATATATAAATTTGTATAACATTTATTGAGATTAACAGATTCTCAGTACCAGCATTTCCCAAGGAGAAACATTTCTTCAGAGGAACTGCTGATCAGATCTATGTTTAATTGTTTGCTTTTGCAGTAGTTCACTTACGGTTGTAAATCTTGGGGTATTCTGAAGCAATTATGGTAATCTGCTCTAAATAATGTCGTAAGTATTTTCTTCATTGAAAAAATGAGCCTTCTTAAACTACCAAGACAATATTAATTCTATACACATATAATGTTGTGGATAGTGTTACCACTGATTTCTTGTATATATAGCTTTCCAAGTCATTTCTCATGGTACAAGAACAAATTTAAGTTCTTTGACAATCATGTCAAGGTAGGAATTCTAAATTACGTGACTTTTTTACAATTCCAGACTACAATATGGTGACTGGTTTTGTTTGTTCGTTTGTTCTTTTTCCACAAACATTTAAAAAAACTATTTCATGGGTTAAAAAAATCCAGTTCATTGTTCTTATTTGGAAAAGAAAAAGAAAGAAATTGGAAATATGATATTTTTCCTGAGAGGAAAGCGAGTTTATTCATCATTCTAAATTTTCTTACAGAGTTAATTTGAAGAGAAGAAGCTGTATTAACAACTGAAAAGTTTATCCTCTTCTTTTAAAGTGGAATGTTTCTCCTGGAAAAGAGACATTGTTGTGAGCTGCTGTTTGTGAGACAAGGGATTGCTTTGCAATCTGTTTTGTAATTTTATTTCATTACTATATATAAATAGAACATGTATATATTGACCTGTATTGCCAACAGGTCAAGGGAGGTTATTGTTCTCCTCTGCATTGGTGAGACTGCATCTGAAGCATCGTGTCTACTTCTGGGCTCCCTGGTATGAGACATATGGAGCTACTCTAGAGAGTCCAATGAAAGGCCACAAAGATGATGAAAAGACTGGAGCTCCTGTGACATAGGGAGAGGCTGAGAGAGCTGGGACTGTTCAGCATGCAGAAGAAAAGTTTCAGATGTGGATCTTATCAATGTGCAAAACTACCTGATGGGAGGGAGTTAAGATGCAGGAGCCAGACTCTTCTTGGCAGTGCCCATTGGTAGGGCAAGAAGAAATGGGCAGAATTTAAAATACAGGAAATTCAATCTGAACACAATAAAGCACATTTTTACTATGAGTGTGGTCAAACACTGGAGCAGGTTGCCCAAAGAGGATGTGAGGGCTCCATCTGTGGGGATGCATCTGGACCAGATGGATCAGATAGATCAGATCTCCATCTAGACATGGTCCTGGACAACCTGTTCTAGCTGACCCTGCTTGAGCATGGAGGTTGTATTGAATTATCTCAAGAGGTCGCTTCCAACCTCAACAATTCTGTAATTTCCAGAACTCCCTGATCTCTTTCTGAGAAAAAAACAATTAAAAGGGATTATTCTTAAAGGAGAAGTATCACTGCTGTCAAAATATACAACAGAAACAACAACAGTTTATTATTATTGTTTATAAGGCATGTGAAACGTAAAAGATGTTGAAAAATTCATACAAGCCTAAGTTCTTCTTTATAGCGTAGGGAATAAGAAGATAACTTATAGTATATACCCTTATAGTGTACATCTACAAATGAGTAAATTCAAGCTCTGGAGACTGGAAACTGATCTTCCAAGCTTCTTAAAATTATTTGAATTTTTAAGACTCTTAAATGTATGTCACTCAATCAATTTCCAACACAAAAAATTTATTCTTCTGGATTTTGCTAGGTTTGATATTCATTCATGGTTTTAAAATGCCAGCTCAGTGAGAATACAATAGAATACAGTGAGGTACAATAATAACAAAATAAAGTTGTTCAGACTGAATGCTGATTTCAAGATTAAAAACTCTGAATCTGGTTCATGGGCAAAGTAGACAAATGTGAAATGCAGACTAGAATAAAAATATATACTATTTTGTCTCTTATTAATTTTGAAACAAATTATGATTTCAGTAATACTCTTGTCACTGCACAGGCCTTAGTAGTGTGTCGCAGGTGAAAGTAAAATGACGAGAATTCAGCCCACTCTGTCCAAGTCCTACAACAGAAGGTTGCTATATTGAGCAATACCATGACTGATTAAAGAAAGGGTAACTTCTCTTTTACTTGTTAGAGAATGCTAGAGTAAATTTTTAAAATGCTAAAACCTGGTGTGCTTAATCAGTATTGGCTTGGGATCTTTATTTATTTATTGTAGATATTACCTACTTTTGAATTAGACATTTTCCTGTTCATTTGAGCCTTCAGCAAGGCTGAATTTCCTCTTAAACCTAGTGCTAGCTCCTTGTTCACTCTTTGTTTCACATTTTTTGTTTCAGTGTCTTACATAAAGTTTCTAAATAAAAAATTTTGCTATTGTTGCATTAACCAGAACACCAAAATGAACCAAAATCTCAAAATCAAAGTATTTTGAAAAATGCATTATAGTCCCATATTTGTACTAAATCCATTGCCTCTCAATAGAACATTAAAAATATTCATTCTTCCATTTCATTCAAATTTTAAGAATGGAGAAAATGTTTTCTCTTACCAGGTAATAGGAAAACATAAGCTACTCATGTTTCTTCATAACACTTTTCACAAGATGCTTCTAGCATTATTGCATTTCCTGAAACACTCATTTTGAGTTTTATGGTCTTTTATATTCTCCTGCTGTTGAAAGATGAGATTTTTCCTCCAGATCTTTTGTGTTTGATGCTTAACCATGATCTGAAGATAAACATTCCTCCTTCCTCAGTCATAAAAAGCTGGCTGAATTAAATGATACATTAAATTTAGGGGAAATGCCAAAATGTCAGATTTTTTTATGGACAATTTGGATTCTGTAAAGAAGATACTCATGCTGTCAATTCGGTTAGACAGTACAGTCCTAGGTCCTTGAAATTTCTCCTGGTCAGTAAAAATTGAATGTTTTTCTTTACATTTCATTTTTAATTAGTGGATAATTGTCACTGATGTGGATTTACTTTGATTCCAGGTTTAGGTAAGAGAAAATACAAAGGAAACAGTTGTAAGAATGTATTTTCCATGTTCCTCTGTCTGTGCACAGAGAAAAATGCACCAACAACTTCTAGTACTTTGCAGATACTGCCAAGATATTTTTTAAACAGCATGTTAATAAGTAAAAATAATACATAAAGTCTCATTACTTTAAAAAGTGCTACAAAATTTTGCATAACATTGTTCAAGAAATACTCCTGAAGTATTTTCGTCTTCTTCAACTATTAGATATCATAGAATCATAGAATCATAGAATGGACCTTAAAGATCATCAGGTTCCAACCCCCCTGCCATGGGCAGGGACACCCTCCACTAGACCAGGTTGCTCAAAGCCTCATCCAGCCTGGCCTTGAACACTTCCAGGGATGGGGCATCCACAACTGCTCTGGGCAACCTGTTCCAGTATCTCACCACCCTCATAGTGAAATCTGTTTCCATTTTTCTTACCATCTCTTCTATGTCTCCTCATCTCTAAGCAGTGTCATATTATAGTACATTATTATAATATAGTATGTGAGAGTTCTCTAATACAGAAAAAAAATCATATACAGATTAATATTAGTTAAATAAATGTTTTAATGCAATTTCCTAGGAAGTCTCTTTCTAGTGAAAAATGGAAATAATCAGAGGACATACCAAACTTCTGTGTAGCTGTAGACTCTCTATTAAAATAATAGGCATTCATAAAAATAACAGGAAAGCACATGGTACTAAACATGTTGTACAAACTTGGACTTGTTTGACCATAACAAAACTGAGATAGTCAGAAAGACAGCTCAAGGCTTGCTGGACATGAGAGCAAAAGTGCATTTTGCTTCCCCAAGAATAGGGGTACAGTCCATATCTTGAACAGGGTAAGAATAAAGCAGAAAGAGAGTTGCACAAAGCAGACAGAGAGTTCTAAAGATTTGATTTCCTGTGTTATTACCATTGGATGGAGTAAAGGGGCAGAGAAGTATGGGGAAGTTTAGAGTAGGAATGGAAGGCATAAGTGCTGCTGCTGCTGAAAAATTTTGTCTCAGAAATAGATTCTGCTCCAATCTTAGTGGCCAGTCTATTTTTCCAGAACTCTACCACAAGGTTTACTTTTCACCCTCTCCAGTAATTTGACGGTCTTTGTGACTCTTTTTTTGTCTATATATACATCTTTCCTTGCTTAGTTCTTACAAAATTCTATGAGAAAATTAAAAAGTTATTAAAATTGAACCTCCTTTTCTTGTACAGTGTACATGCTACTCCTTTGCAAAGTGCACAAAGGACAGAGGGCAAAAGACCAAGCTGAAACTTTTAAGCAAAGGGATTTAGTAAAGAGTAACAGTCAGCTTGTGACCTGCATGGAACTGCCTCACTGGAAAGGTTAGATCACCTCAATACTACACTTACAAGAAGTAGCCCATATTGTTCAGACCCATGTACTCCAGGGCTGCCTGCACAAGACAGTGTGTAGACACATCCTCGTCATCTTTTACCTAGTACAGTCAGCTTGTAATATCTCTGTAGTTAGTTGAATGAAAACCTATTTTCATGAACATTTTTTGCCCTTTTCTTATTTTCAGTTGGTTGTAGATGCCAAAACAGATTTCAAAGCAGATGCCAAATCTACAAGGTTTGAAGAGTATACAAAATCTGTCATTTCTAAAATGATCGAGTAAAGACTGAGAGAGGTCCTAAGTGCATTCGCCCCTGAACTGTGACATCTGAGAATTATTAGAGAATCTAAGTCTATGCCTCGCTCCTTTATTTCTACCAGTGACTGCCCTTGCCTCTTCATACTATCCGTCTTTGGGTTGGTGAAGGAGTCTTGTGATCTCCAAGACTGGAGAAATTTTTATAGGCAGAGTAAATATCTATTCTCCTGTTTCTAAGACTTTGACATTGCTAAAAAAAAAAAAAAAAAAAAAAAAAAAAAAAAAAAAAGCTGTCTCTAGAATTACCCTAGTAATTCCTATCCGGAGCCACCAACTTAAATTTCTTGCCTTGCACAGTGGTGAATATAATAAAAGCTCAATATACAGAAACTTGTGTTTCAGACCTTGAATAATTTCCTTTAGGTTCTAGCAATTCTTCCAAATCTATTTAGGTGCTATGCAGCCTTTTCTCTTTGAGATTTTCATGTTAAAAATGTCCGTTCTAAGACTGTTAGCTGCATCATATTAAATTATTCACTTTCATAGTTCACCTTTTGTATATGTCTCAATATTGCATCAATACTCTTATTTAATTCCTGTACTTAAACACATGAGTAAATGTAGGTATCTGAAAAGACATATTTAAATAAAGGAAATTACTGACATTGAGAGCTACACTTACAGAGCTAAACAAAGCATCAAAAGATATAATATATTATACGTATGCAAGCACATTAAAAGTCTATATCTACTGTATATGCCTTATGTAATAACTTGAAATCTTCTTTTCATTGTATATTTGTTCTAGTTTCATTTATTAGTTCTTTTTATTGTTATGAAGAAAATTTCTAAGCAAAAGTTGAGAATGTACTTCAGAGTTGTGAGCTTTTCATTTTTGTAGAGATATTCATATGGTATCTGTCTCAATTTTCAGATAAAATCTTGAATAAATTAGGAAAGGTTTTAAAATGTTAATGATGTAAATATAACTCATATAACAATCAGAATACAGTGAGAAGACAGTTCAATGTGAAAATAGGACTGTATAATGAGTACAACCATATATTTGCATCTGGTAACTGCTTTAAAAGAGCTTTGAGAAAATACTGGGCATGCCATTAAAATGTACTAGGTGGGCCATTTATACCAGCATATTGCTTATTGTCACTAGAAATCCATTGCAAAAAATAAGTTTCCTCCTGATCACCCCAGCAAATGCTTGTGCTATTTTTAAGAGTTTCAAGGAAAACTGGATTTCACTCTGGTGTATTACTCCCCCAAAACTTAAATAAACGTGATGACAACTAAACCTTTCCAAAAGCTCCTGCCTCCCAGAATTTCATGCTAAGAACTTACATTCTCTCCTTTGTTGAACATCTGTGTGACCTACTTTCCTTTTACTAACTACATCTTATTCTGTGACTGGGGATTGGTAGTTATACAGCACAGGAACAGCAGAGGCTCCATTTAAGACAAAAACCTACTCTTGAATTCAATGTCACAGCAGAGTTTCATAGCAGTGAGGAATTACCTTGACAAATGGCCCTGACATTAGCGTTTTCATGACTCTACCTTCAATGTCATCGCATCACAGTGCAGAGTGCTAAAGTAAGGCCACTGCTACCTTCCTACAACATATTAAGTTGAAGCTCACTCTATCTCTGGATCCCATAGGCACAATAAATGGAGAAAATAACACATTTACAAACTGATAAAACCCAGCAAAGCTAATAAAATCAGACACTTTATAGCTTGGTTAATAGTGTCCTTTGAAGGGCATCAAATAACATGTCATGTACTGTTTTGGGGAAATCAAATTAGGTACAGCAATGCTCCCTCCAAACTACACATTTGAAGAGGCAGGAGATACTAAAGCTAACCAATTCATAGTGATAGAAATTTTACAATTAATATCCTGTTTTTGTTAACATAGATGCATGTTGTTTTGATAGGAGCAGCAATCATCTATCAATTTGTTCCAATTTCAATAAGAGAGTTATTTCAAAATTTTAGAAATATTTCAGCTATTACAGTCCCTTTCCTAACATTCTGTGTGATAGTCTATTGAAAGGACATCGTCATATGTCACCTTAGCAAAAAAAACTATTTTTGTTATTGCCAGACAATAGCTACATTATTAATTTGTTCTGACTCAAAAAATTAAGACAAATCCTTTTTATTTTCTGATAACACACTTTATGCAGCCATAAGAAAAAATATGGATTACCTTTGTTCCCATGTTGCAGTTTAAAATAATACTTCAATTCCACTTTTCTTTTAATCTGCCACAGCTGGATTTTGTTGTGTTAATCTTAAATACCAAGCGTCAGATTTAGTTTGTGTTGAGGCTTAGCTACCGGCTCTAGCTCCCTTGATCTCTGACCACATCCCTCATTTTAAAAAAGTCTAAAACTTGTTAAGTAGTATAGAAATGTGGTGCAGGGTGCTTTGAAAGGCAATAACACTATTTGTGCTCTGATTCTATCAGATCTGACAAGCTAATCAAGGTTAAGCCTGGAGAGTAATAACAGAAGAGATTTCCAAGGACACGCTAGACTAAGAAACAAAGGTAGTACTCTTCCATTTTTGTTATTATCTGAGAAATTATGAAGGGAATATCAGTCTGCTTTAGAGCAGAGACTGCCGTTTGGGGTTTGGGGGGTTTTTTTTAGTCACGTAAGGCTAAAAACTGAGACCTGGAGACCTGTTTGCTTTCATCACTAAAATATACCACAGAATATAAAATCTTTAAAACAGATAGTGTGTGTTCTTGACCCAAGGAACCTGCAATAGAAAGGCACAGCAAGTATTTCTGTGGAGCATAGTAAATGATTTTTAAAAAGCAAAACCACATAACTGTATTTTTGAATAATGCAACTGGAAACCATAAATGGCAGGTGGTACCTTACATGGAGGGTACGACACACTGCCTTTTCTAGGATTTTGGGCTCATATGTTGTTGTCATGTTCAAGCGATGTCTGCAGATCTATCACCTACAGTTTAACCTCATTTCTTGAGAAACAGTGGTCACTGTTATGAACTCAGGAACCTTTGCTAAAATTTTCTGTGTTGTTCCATCACACACACAATAAAACTACATCACAGTGAAACTGAACAAATAACTTTCTGGTTTTAGTTATCAAGCTGCTTATAAGTAATTGGGTCAAGTAATAATTGTCAGGGATAGTCCTAACTCCCACCTAGCTGTAGAGCAATTGATGTTTGTGGTCATTTAGCCATTCCATTCCATCTTTGAAATGGCTGCATATGTCAGGTATTGAAATAACCTTTATTTACAGGAAATTTTGGTGCATTTATAAGAAAGGTAATATATATATATAAATATATAGTTTTCTGGTATTGGATAGAACGGACCAAATGACAGTACAGGCAGTCATTGGCAGGCTGACTCAGTGACAAGTCAGATAAAATCTTACCATAATATTAAAAAACTACCTTTAGTAGTTGTGAAGAGACTTATCTGAATTGTCGTATTTTAATGACTATGCTTTCATACTTCAAATAAATATGTTGGAACATTTAAACAAACATTTCTTGCCTAGTAGGACCTCTTCTGAGAACCAAAGCAGCCCTGTTACTTTTTTTTAAGAAAAGGAAAGAAAAGAGAAAAATTTTAATTGTGAGATCTTTTCACCTTTTTTCAACTTTTGAACTCTTATGAATTCTTCATATAAATGGGGCACTGGCACATTTACCATAAGTAAGCAGTCAGATTTGTCACATGAATTAAATAGTTGTGGTGTGTTTTTATGAGATCACAGCATGTCTTGTTTTACCAGAAAGATTGCTGCATGCTTTATGGTTGCATACTTTCTAGGTCAATGTAGTTCTTATACAGCTGATCAAAGACTGACTGACAGGCCTTGGAAGATAAGAATAAGCATTTCAGGAAGTGTTATTTATCCCACCTAAGCATATGTCTGTTAAAGTCTCAGTCATCCTAACTAAAAGTTCATGTATGCTGTATTAATGTCCAATACTAATATAACTAAATCAGTCAGTCATATTCACACTGCTTTATGTTTCCTTTAATTAAGAATAGAAAATAGGTTTGTGTAAAACAGAAGATAAGAATTTAAATTTCTATTCTGAGGAAATTAACCATTCAAAAACTTTGTGAATTTGACTCTAAATATGACTGTCTTCTAAAAATATTGGGTACAATGAAGGGCCAGGAAAGCTAGGTCTAATCTCAATTCTTCAAGAAGGGAAATCTCTTAAGGAATAGGTTTAACCTAATAAATTAAAATCAACTTCCTTTTCCCAGTCTGTGAAATGATAATGATAGCCATATTATCTCATATGTTTCTGTTGTGGCTCTTTGTTAAAAGTGACAATATACATCAATATTTGGGCAAAGTAATAATGTATAAGAATGTACATTACCTTCCTCTGTCCTTTCTGCAATAGCAATTACCTTCTCTTCTGCTCATTTTTTAAATTCCCTTTTGTTCTGTGCGCATCAGCTACCTTTCTGAGATGATCTAAAGGATGCAGAACTTATTTACATAGCTATGTTAGATAAATAGGCAAATAAATACATGATAAATAACTAAACATCCATAGAAATAATCAGTAATAAAGTCTAGATGATAGCTAGCTGAATTATTGCTTCCAACTTGTGTTTGACTATTTTTCACCAACAAAGATTTCAATAGCTGAAGGTATTAATGCAACACAAAAAACTTTTATAACCAAAGTCCTTATGCCATCAGAGCTCCAACAATATAATGACTAATTAAATACTAAGCATATAAGACACTTCTTTTCAAAAGTACCCAGCAGTGCTTCCTAGAGTTAAGATGAAATATACCAATTTTCCATTAATCCTTATTTTTGCTTCACCTCTTTTGAACAGTATGTTCAAGATTTTACCTCCCAGAATGTTTAATGTACTATATGGAGGCAATCAATATGAGAAGACCACAAACTTCTAAACAAAAACTTTCAGAAGAGTGAAGAGAGATTAATTTCCTAGAATCTTCTGCAAATTTTTATTTTCTGTGGTGTTCTGTCTTTTTTGCATTGTGTGCTTGCTAAATGTGTTCTAAGGATAACTAGGATTGTACCTTTTGTGCAACATTTGTGACTTGCTACAGACAGAGGTTATTATCTATGGTCCTGCTATTGAGAATGGCTTTTTTATCAAGAAGATGTGTCTTATTGGGCTTCGTGGCTCTTCAGGTATTCCAATGTTATAACTTCAGTGTCACTTCTAATTTGTCCTGTTTCTTTGGATATTTCTACAAAAAAACAGTTAATAGTTAAGGCTTTTTTAGTGACATTCCTACTCTGTCTTTCTTCTGTCCTGTGTCTGTTCTCATCTGACCTGTGTTTCAATGCATCTTTGCTTGTTGCCTTTTTTCATTGTTTTGTGTGCCAATTTAACGTTGAACACAGACATGCTTATCTATTCCTAGTGGACTGTAATCCTCCACTCTGTTATTACAGTCTCCTGCCTGAGTTTCCACACACTTTTTCTTCCAGGCAGCAAAAGTTAATCTCTCACAGGAAACTTGTGTGTCGGTAGGTACAGATTTACTGAGTATGATGAGAAGGCTTCATTTGCCCTCATCTCTAACTTCTTAGGAATCTAAAGTCAACTTACATATTAACAACATAATGTTTAGATGTCAAGTTCAGGGAGACCAAACAGCCTTTGTTTCTCCTTATCCATAGTCCTGCAACGCAGGGACATGAGCTGTCACAGTTACAACCCTCTCCTCACTATGCAACATGATGTTATGAGGACAGACCTCTCTTCTGCTTTTGCTGGAATCAGAGTTTCATCTGCTCCCATTCAATTCCATTTTCTGTGGTGAAATGTTGACCGATAAACTGTTCCCTTGTCTATGTTACCATTGTTATCACTCCTTCAGCAGCTAACGCTACCAAATAGCTGTTTCTATGACTTTGAGGATAGGTAGGGGAAGATCAGATTCCCACTTGCATATGACTTTAAAATTCCTCAACAGTATGCAGAATAAAGTGGATAAAATGTTAATTGTCTGTAAAGAACATGTTATCTGTGACATCATTTTAAAATTACTTTTGTCTTTCAGGTTCTTGCGTGAATGTCCTCTAGAAATTCTAGCTTCCAAAAATCATTAAGTATTAACAGGGGTTTTTTTTGTAATGTTTTCTGTTTGTGATTCCTTGTGTCCGTAAAACCCCTTGCTGTTGGTAACTGTACATGTTTATATTCCTGGCTTCTATTCTGCAATGAAAATCTTTTTCACTAAGCATTGACATCCGTAGAGAAGACATCCCTTTAAGTGCATTTCTGACTCAGGTTTATCTTGAAGTAGGAAAAGTACCGTTCTTTTATTTAGTACAGCAGGATTACTGTCCTGTCACTGAAATCTGGTTTATACATCATCTCTCATCAGGCATAGGTGGGTAATATCATTCAATACTTCTGTTTTACTTGAGATTAACTCCAGAGCCTGATTGTTCTCTTGTGTCAGCTTCACAGAATCATAGAATCATGGAATGGTTTGGGTTGGAAGGGACCTTAGAGATCACCTAGTTCCAGCCCACCTGCCATTGGCACGGACACCTCCCGCTAGACCAGGTTGCTCAAAGCCTCATCCAGCCTGACCTTGAACACCTCCAGGGATGGGGCATCCACAGATTCCCTGGGCAACCTGGTCCACTGCCTCACCACCCTCACAGGAATAAATTTCTTCCTATTGTTGTCTTTGTTCAGTGCTTTGTCAGACCTAGCTGATTCTTACCTTAGAAATACATCTGTGTAAAATTCCTTTTTGAGTTCATTGAGTAAAATTCATGCTGTACTGTAGAAAACTGAATATAATTTAAGGACTTGGCCTTTCATGTCATTATTACAGTATTAATCAGAGGGCTGGAGAACCTCCCCTATGAGGACAAGCTGAGAGAGTTGGGGTTGTTTAGCCTGGAGAAGAGAAGGCTCCGAGGGGACTTGATAGCAGCCTTCCAGT
The DNA here is from genome assembly GCA_011057875.1 of Pterocles orientalis. Lineage (NCBI taxonomy): Eukaryota > Metazoa > Chordata > Aves > Pterocliformes > Pteroclidae > Pterocles > Pterocles orientalis. The sequence continues at coordinate 1,086,605 of WKFP01014785.1, read as the reverse complement.
ACCTGAAGGGGGCCTACAGGAGAGATGGGGAGGCACTCTTTACCAGGGAGTGTAGTGAGAGGACAAGGGGTAATGGGTATAAGCTAAAAGAGGGTAAATTTAGACTAGACATTAGGAAGAAATTTTTCACTATGAGGGTGGTAAGACACTGGACCAGGTTGCCCAGGGAAGTTGTGGATGCCCCATCCCTGGAAGTGTTCAAGGCCAGGCTGGATGTGGCTTTGGGCAACCTGGTCTAGTGGGAGGTGTCCCTGCCCATGGCAGGGGGGTTGGAACTTGATGATCTTTAAGGTCCCTTCCAACCTTAATCATTCTATGATTCTATGATTCTATGATTCTATGATTTTAGGCTACCATCTCCTGGAGAAACTGGTTGCTCATGCCTTGTACAGGTGTACTCTTCACTGGGCAAAAATTGGCTGGATTACCAAGCCCAGAGAGTTGCAGTGAATGTATTTAAATTGAGTCAGCAGCTTCACAAAGTTGGGCGGGAGTGTTTTTCTTCTTGAGGGTAGAAAATCAAGGCTTTTATGCTGTTCTGCTGTAGTTAGGCAGTTATTCAGAGTATGGTACTGCTTTATCAGGCAGTAATCTTTGACATACTAGGTCTGAAGTATTGGAAGAGATAAAATTCTTCTCCTGAAGTTAATTTATAATTTTTACTACTCTTGGCTTCAAGAACAACTCCCCACCCTTCACCAAACCTTGTTTATGTTTTTTTCCTGCTTTTAAACTGGGATGTCATTAACATTTTCCTTGAAATTAAGGCTTTATTCCACTTGCACTGTTTTAGGTTGTTTACATTTTTTTTTTTTTTAGATTTCATACCACCATGCTTCCAACTTATTAGTCACAGATCTGCCTTCTTTATGTTCTGGTTTCCTTCTCAGCACCATATGTGAAAAGGTCTTGAGGAACATGTAAATGGCATCTAAGTGCATACCAAACTCTTTTAGATAACAGTCAAATAAATCTGTTATAAAAACTGTAAAAACTCTGTCACAGCTATAGATTTGAGTTCCTTATGTATACTTCTAGTTTAATAAGATTTTTTTTCTACTCTTTCTCCACCTCTCTTTCTTTCTTCACCCTCCTACATATAGGTTTGACTTGATCTACTAGTAGTTCTTAAAAAAACCCAGCTATAGCTGAGCAGTTTCCCATCATCTAACCTCTGCCAGCTGCTCAAAAGGTTATGGGATTACATTTGTACAAAAGTTTTGATGTTACCAGTGGGGACCTAAACAGCTCTGCTTTTCAAATAATGCCCATATCTGTTCCTGTTTTCCTTTGGAAAATGACAGTGAGACATCACTTGCAATTCTCTATGTTGGATGTAATCTGCAATATAACTAATGCATCTTCATTAGAGTGACAGCTCTCATGAGATATTTTGTGTGCTAAAATCTAGCAGCAAGTGAAGCAGTGATGAGGCTTGGAACGTATCCCAAATCTGTGAGGAGCATATATATTTCACTATTTGTTCAGCTGGCAACCGCTTATGTGAAGTCATTTGGGCAACCGCTTATGTGAAGTCATTTGAGCACTCAGTTTAAATTATAAGGTTATGATAAACAAAAAAGTACCTAGTTAAGTTCCTAAGAAATTTATTTTTAAATTATTCTGGGCTCTTGTGGACAACTACATGGTTCACAAAACTAGCATCATCTCTTTGTCAAATATCTCATTTTCTCTACGATCAATAACTGGAATATACCTTACAACAGGGACTTAGGACCCCGTCCTCAAAAATCCTTGGATGCTTCACTCAGTTCCAATACTACAAAGTAACCTTGGCTTTTGGGCTAAGTGAGGCATGAGTGGTATATTGGCCTTAACATTTATATTTTTTTTGGCAGACTCAAAGAAACAAGCGAGATATGTGAAAAAAATATGTACTGCTTTGCTACTGGTCTCTCCCATGTAACACATAAATAGAACAGAAACAGTTTGGAGAAACTTACTTACACTCCTGTTGACTGCATGGTGTTTGGTCATTAAAGTTTTATTTAGTGAACAGGATGCAAAATTGACTTGAACTTTAATTTCTAGAAGGTAGGCATTATTAACCAACAGGAAATAAATTGTAACATCCCTAATTTAATTTCCTTACATTCTAGTCTGCAATTTCTCACCATTTGTAAAATAAAATAAACCATGTGTCATTTTCATTCCATGTGAATGGAAGAATATATCAGGCATACCTGTTGTCTCACCCTTCAATGTTATGTGATGCTCTTCTTGCAGAAAGTAAAAAAATGTATTAAAGTCTAACCAAGGTGCCCTCAGGTTGACTTGTGACCTGAATGTTCATACTGCTAAACAGTGTAATAAAGTTTATGTTCCATCAGTGTGTGAATGTGCTCTTTGGAAGTGTTTTTTCTTCACGCCTGAACAATCAGCAATAAAGAGAAGATATATAGCATGTGAAGCAGATCCCATCCAGATGCACCCTGATGTCCTTTCTCTGCCCTGTCAAATAACGGATGAGATTGTTACCGATGAGCATCGACTTCAGTTTTGTGTTCAGTGAAAATGAAATTAAAACACCAGCAGACTTAACTCTCCCCTCTCTTGTTGTAGAGGCTTTTTTATTCTTTTTTTTTTTTTTTTTTTTAAGAAGAAGATAGTAGGCAGACATGTTAGAGGAAGAACTTCACTGTCAAACAGCACCACAAAACATGACATAGAACATAAAGTGACGGAGCATGAACTTTGCTTAGTGAAAACTCACAGATTATTTGAATAGCAGATGCTAGCTGCCGTGCCTACCACAACAGTTTTAAAACTATCAGGGGTATGATTTCAATGTTTAAACAGTAAATTCAAATGTATGACAGGGTGATACATTAAACCCTTAACCTCTCAGATGAGTATCTGCTTCAACAAAGTTCAAGAGCAGCAGGTATTCAATAATCAGAGCAACTAAAATTGGTTACTTCAAAATAGGTCCATGGTCACAAGTCCTTGCTGGATGCAGTTAGAGGCGGAGAAGGTGCTTGTCCAAATAACTTACCTTGCTTGTAGCTGTTCAATGTAAATCTGATATTTTTTTTGGTGTTTGTGTTCCACATTGACATTACAGAACACAGAATTACTTCACACCTTCCCACTCTCCCCTAAAAAAGAATAAATCATTTAGATTTTTTTTTGAAAGCAACACAGTGTGGCCTCCATCAAACCCTAAGAGCTGATCGTGACGTCGGTGTATTCTGTTGTTAAGAAAAGGATCTTTCTGTCTGAGACACATGCGATAACAAAGTAGTTCCGAAATAAACACTCTGCTTTTTCTGTATGAAAACCTATGGACAGGTTTTCCTTCTGGCTACCCCTCCCTGCTCTTAACTCTAAGCACACACTTGAGGGAAGAGTCATGCAGGGAATGTTGCTGGAATTTTTTGTGCTCTTTCTTAAAATTTCTCTTCTGGAATAGAATCTGGAAGAGCTTGATGATTTTGGAGGATCTGCCCTTAATGATTATAATAATTACATATATTAGACCCTTTTTTCTCACTTTTATCAATAATTAACCATTTAGCTGTATTCATGACAAAGAAATTTTATGCAGAGATTTGTGAGTGAGTCCAGAAACGGCAACATTCACCCCATTCCTCCTAACTGACTACTTATTTTTGAACTAACCCTTTTTCAGAAGCCGAGATGTTTTAGGAAACATTTTGGTTTGTTTCCATGGCCATTTTTATGAAGCCTGGGAACAGAAGTCCTGGAGATTTTGTCACATTTCAAACTTTATTCGTAGGCTAGAAGTGTTAAGAGTAATGCAGGTAGCTTGGGTTAGTAAGTGAGCATTTGGGAGTTTAACCAAATGAAAGCCTGTGTTCTAAACCTTCAGAGGTTACAAAGGGTTGATTTCAGCCTTGCTTGCCAGGGAAAACTGATCACAAATCTACAAAAATTGAATCCACCTTGAACAATTATTCACACTATTAACACTTCTAAGTGTTAATTCAGTCATCCAGTTGGAGAATTATGGACTATGGGTAGGAAAAACTTGAAGTTCTTGAAGGTAGGAAAGAGATCTTAATCTCAAAAGTATATTCAGACACCAAGTCATTGATCTGGTTGTAATGAATACCTTTTTTTTTACAGAAAGCTAATACCTGACCAAATCTCATGAATATACGGGAATGTAAATATATAAACTTGAAGGTTCAGCTGAGTCTTGAGTACAGATCAAATACCAAAAAGCAAATGAACCAAAATACAAAGTGATAAGAGTTGTCAAAGACTCAAGAACCCCTCATCTGCATTTGCATAGATCACATATGCATTGACTGGTTACACAGGAGCTGAAGTACTTATTTTCAAGTACAAATGAACCCCAGGTAAAGTCCTCATAGGTATTTTCCAAGCCCCAATTAAGCTTCATCTATGCAGTATATCCATACAGAAACATTTAGAACTGAGGGGGCATGCTGTAAAAACAAAAACCTTGATCCTTGAAACTAATATATAGCAGAAATAGAAAGAATGGAATCATAACTGGAGTATACAAGAGAATACCTTGTTATGAGGGGGAAGGACAGGCAGGGGAGACGAGGAGGGGGTGTTGCCCTCTATGTCAAAGACCAGCTGGAGTGCATGGAGCTCCACCTGGGGTCAGATGAGGAGTCAACAGAGAGCCTGTAGGTCAGGATTAAAGGGAGGGCTGGGACAGGGGCCATTGTAGTGGGGGTCTGCTACAGGCCACCTGACCAGGGAGAGCAAGTGGATGAGGCCCTCTACAGACAGATAGGAGCAGCCTTACGCTCACAAGCCCTGGTCCTCATGGGGGATTTCAACCATCCTGATATCTGCTGGAAGAACAACACAGCACAGCATAGGCAGGCCAGGAAGCTCCTGGAATGTGTTGATGACAACTTCCTTCTCCAAGTGATAGAGGAGCCAGCCAGGAGAGGGGCTATGCTGGACCTTGTTCTCTCCAAAAAGGAAGGGCTGGTGGGGAATGTGGAACTCAAGGGCAGCCTGGAATGCAGCGACCATGAGATGGTGGAGTTCAAGATCCTCAGGGCAGAGAGGAGGGTGAACAGCAAACTCACTACCCTGGACTTTAGGAGAGCGGACTTTGGCCTCTTCAGGGACCTGCTTGGAAGAATCCCATGGGATAAAGCCCTGGAGGGAAGAGGGGCCCAAGAAAGCTGGCTAATATTCAAGGATCACTTCCTCCAGGCTCAGGAGCAATGCATCCCAACAAAGAGGAAGGCAGGCAAAATTGCCAGGAGGCTGCATGGATGAACAAGGAAGTCCTGAGCAAACTCAAACAAAAAAAGGAAGCCTACAGAGGGTGGAAGCAAGGACAGGTAGCCTGGGGACAATACAGAGACACTGTCCGCGAAGCCAGAGATCAGGTTAGGAAAGCTAAAGCCCAAACAGAATTAAATACGGCCAAGGACGTTAAGGGTAACAGGAAGAAACTTCTACAGATATGTCAGCGATAAAAGGAGGACTAAGGAAACTGTGGGCCCCCTCCGGAAACAAGCGGGAGACCTAGTGACCCAGGATGTAGAGAAGGCTGAGGTACTTAACGAGTTCTTCACCTCAGTCTTCACTGGCAAGAGCCACGGCGCTGGTGGATAGAGGAAGGGCAACAGACATTATCTACCTGGACTTGTGCAAAGCTTTTGACACAGTCCCACATGACATCCTTGTCTCTAAGTTGCAGAGACATGGATTTGACGGAAGGACCACTCGCTGGATAAGGAATTGGCTAGATGGCCGCACTCAAAGAGTGGTGGTCAATGGCTCAATGTCCAAGTGGAGACCAGTGACAAGTGGTGTTCCACAGGGGTCAGTACTGGGACCAGTGTTGTTTAGCATCTTTGTTGGAGACACGGACAGTGGGATGGAGTGCACCCTCAGCAAGTTTGCTGATGACACCAAGCTGTGTGGTGTGGTGGACACACTGGAGGGAAGGGATGCCATCCAGAGGGACCTTGACAGGCTGGAGAGGTGGGCCAGTGCAAACCTCATGAAATGTAACAAGGCCAAGTGCAAGGTCCTGCATGTGGGTTGAGGCAATCCCAAGCACAAATACAGGCTGGGCGGAGAGTGGATAGAGAGCAGCTCTGAGGAGAAGGACTTGGGGGTATTGGTGGATGAGAAGCTCAACATGAGCCGGCAGTGGGCGCTTGCAGCGCAGAAAGCCAACCATGTCCTGGGCTGAATCAAGAGAAGCATTAGCAACAGGTCAAGGGAGGTGATTCTCCCCCTCTACTCTGCTCTCGTGAGACCCCACCTGGAGTACTGTGTTCAGCTGTGGGGCCCCCAACATAAAAAAGACCTGGACCTGTTGGAGAGAGTCCAGAGGAGAGCCACAAAATTAATCAAAGGGCTGGAGCACCTCCCCTATGAGGACAGGCTGAGAGAGTTGGGGTTGTTCAGCCTGGAGAAGAGAAGGCTCCGAGGAGACTTAATAGCAGCCTTCCAGTACCTGAAGGGGGCTACAGGAGAGATGGGGAGGCACTCTTCATCAGGGAATGTAGTGGGAGAACAAAGAGTAACGGGTATAAGCTAAAAGAGCTTAAATTTAGACTAGACATTAGGAAGAAATGTTTCACTATGAGGGGGTGAGACACTGGAACAGGCTGCCCAGAGAGGTTGTGGAGTCTCCTTCTCTGGAGACATTCAAAGCCCGCCTGGATGTGTTCCTGGGTGATCTGATTTAGGTGTTCCTGCTCTGGCAGGGGGATTGGACTAGATGATCTTTCGAGGTCCCTTCCAATCTCTAACATTTTGTGATTCTGTGTGTGGTGTGGTGGACACGCTGGAGGGAAGAGATGCCATCCAGAGGGACCTGGACAGGCTTGAGAGGTGGGCCAATGCAAACCTCATGAAATTTAACAAGGCCAAGTGCAAGGTGGTCCTGCACGTGGGTCGGGGCAATCCCAAGCACAAATACAGACTGGGCAGAGAATGGATAGAGAGCAGCTCTGAGGAGAAGGACTTGGGGGTATTGGTGGATGAGAAGCTCAACATGAGCTGGCAGTGTGCACTTGCAGCCCAGAAAGCCAACCGTGTCCTGGGCTGCATCAAAAGAAGCATTAGCAGCAGGTCAAGGGAGGTGATTCTCCCCCTCTACTCTGCTCTCGTGAGACCCCACCTGGAGTA
>WKFP01014785.1:1055174-1079457 GCA_011057875.1 Pterocles orientalis | reverse complement strand
TGCACTATGCAGATGGTCTGACTAGATCATCATAATGGTTCCTCTGACCTTAAAAATCTATTTGTCCTTTTTCCCCCTGCTCAGATCCTCTGTTGTCTCCCACACACAGAAGGCTTCCTCCCTTTCACCACCTTCTACTCATTCAAACACACCAAGGAAGGTTCTCTTCCTCCCAATTAGTCAGAATAAAAAGTCTGCTGCTATTTAAACTCATTATTTGGCATATTCACAGTCCATTTTACACTGTCTGCCCTTCTGATTAGAGCAAAACATCTTTTCTGAAGGCACAACATGATGCCCCTCCAGCCTCTCCCCCATAAGCCTGCAAGACTGTCACTGTTAAACTGGCAGACACTTCTTCCACTTTCACTGGCAGCCAGAACAGCTCACCTTTGCTTAGACAGACCAGTTTAAAACAAACAAAAAAACAGTTCATAAATCAACATTAATTCATAAAAATCAAAGGCACCATACTTTAGAATTCAGCAAAGTTTTCTTTCTTCTGTTATCTTATAATTACACAGAACTCTTAACCCTCAAAGTATAATGTAAGATGGCACCACTGTAGAAGTTGCAAAAAATATGTATCTGCTTGGTCAGCTGGAATATTTCATGCCATTGTTACACGACATGTTACTTGGTTTTGTTGTGTCATGTGCAAAATATGGGAAGTAGGTATCTCCACAGGAAAAAGTTAGGAACTTTTAGTCTTCAGCATCTGTACAACATAACAGTTAAACAAAAATCCATTTACAAGAGTAATTAATCTTAAGTATACTAAAAGTCTTGACCTAAAAAGGCATAATTGTACTTTTTTTTTTTATTAGATATATCTAGATTTATATTTTCTCTTCATTTTACCAAAAGAAGGCTTTGACTTCTATTTTTTTTTTTTGTTAAAAAAAAACCCCACATTATTCTTAGCAGAGCTGAATTTAACCATGTGGGAGTTATCAGGTTCCTTTTAGACACATCAGGAATGGTACCTAAAAATGCAGAATTATGATCACAAATTTTATTTCTGAGAAAATGAAGCCTGAAATTCACATCCCATAATACGTTTCTAATGACAGCAATTAGGAGGGCAGCTGGAAACAAACAAAAAAACCCACAAACTCCAACTATAACTCTTGTGTGTGTATATAAATACACACAGACTTCATGTTATCTGCAAAAGCAACAGACTGTGATTCAGCAGCTGTGCAAGATTCATACATACACAGATAATAAGAACAGTAGTTTACAGCAAGGTTTTCCACCCTCAAATAAAATTCCTGCCTGTTTCTATTTCCTTATAAAACTTACACTACCTCTTCCCTCAGTATTCCACCTTTAGCTTCCTCAAGTCTTCCTCCAATTTCATGCAGGGCTTATATATAAAAATTTCTTCTCCACTACTGGCTCTTTTTCACTTTGCAATTGAGGGCTAAACATGCAGGAATACAGTCATCTACATTCTTATAAAATGAGCTTGTCTGACAATTTTTTAAGTGCAAGATATGCCACACATCCATTTTCACAGTCACATTATTTTATTCCAGACTTAAGTTAGGTTTAGACGAGATCCTAAAGCAATCTGCAATCGCCAGTAAACGTATTTTTTCCTACTGAAATCACCAGGAAGGGAGGGGAAGCTGTTAATCAATCTGGTCAATTCCTCATTAAGTTATCAGGTACAGAAGCCCTCAACTGATTTGGAGGGTCATGGAGAGTGAGAAAACCAGCTTAGAAGATCATTACCTTTTGTCTTGAGCTACACAAGCATTCACAAACAGCAAAGCACTCACTGCTGACTACTGAAGAGTTTCACTCCACAGTTCTGCATTAGAAACAGACCAATATCCCAACTCTATTACATAAGTTCACTAGAAATAACTTACTCTTAACCTAGCTAAGTTGTTCCCACAGTCATGCAAAATTTCACTCATTTTCTAGCCTCGCCCCTTCTCACCCCAATTCAAACACCCCCGAGTACGGCATAGATAGCGAGCATCCCAGGTAACAGCCTGACCCCCAGAACTGCTCCCCTGCTCAGCCACTCTCTCCCCAAAACCATCTGCTCCTCAGAGCAAGTGCTGCTCAAGTGAAAGGCAAGACCCCACTTGCCCTGCCACAGACCAGCTGGGGAGGCTGTGCTGCTTCTACTTTCAGTGGAGACTGATGATGCCATTATAACATATGTTTTCTACCGATGACACCATTACAACATATGTTTCCCACATCCAGCTCTTCAAGTGAGTACTACCCACATCACTGTAATGCTAAGTCAGAAGGGAGTGAAGGTCTATGCTCCATTTCCAGAATACAGAGAAAATATTAGAACTTCTCAAAGGCCTGAAATATTTCAAAAGTGTTACACAGTGATTTTTTCACTTAATTTTTGCAAAGAGATCAGTAAACAGAATTATAGGGCTTCTCCTATTGGTAACAAGCATTCGCAATCTGGTAACACTTCCAGTTCCCCTAGAAGCTAGTGTGGTTATGTGAAACAGCACATGCACACAAAAACCTAGTACTATCACATTTCAGCAAAATCAAATGAAACTAGACTGGTTAAAAATTAAAGTCCCTGCAGGAAACGTCATTTTGTCAGTATTTCTCAGGGAAACACCTCTTATCTGTTACAGCAGATAAAAGGTATATTAGCAGCATAGATTTTTATCAAATCGATGTAATTCTCTCACACATTTTTTTTAAAAAGGAATTAATTTTGTTGGAAGATTCCTTTCACTGACATTTTGGGAGACACATTAAACATGAAATTATATTAGGTCTACAAACTCATGCCACTAGATGGTGTGCACAATTAAATCAATTTTGGCAAATGTTGAGGCCTAATTACCAACATGTGAACATCCCATTTAGATAAAACCAGTTCCTTTGCATCTTTAACATAGGTGTTTACTATAATGTTTAGACTAAGGTTTCACCCTCAAAGTTTCATTCTCACAACAACATATTTAGAAAACAAGTCCTTTTTCAGGGCTATTGTACAGCTACCACTACGAGTATCTTCTGGCTGAATAATAAGATGGAAACTTTCATTTTAAATCTAGCAAAGTGCTGGCTTTTGTTAATGAGAGCACCACTGAGGTGCCAGAACCCAAAGTAACACCCTGTAGGTAAGAGCAGCAGCCTGATCGACTCCAGACACAGCTGTGCAGTGGGAGCCTGGACCCGACGCTGGGGATGTAGCAGGTGGCCAGGGACACCTTGGACCACCTCACCCAAGGGCCACCAATACACGCTGCAGGCACCCTGAACAAGCCTCCAGCTGACATTTCAGACTGTTAAACCCAATTTCAATTATTCCAACACTACTATTCAATTAGTTCTCTTACTACTTCAGCTCTGTTAGCGCAACAGTACTCCTGCAGCACATATTACCAGAATTTGATACTATAACAGGAACATCACTTTCAACAGAAAGGCCTTTTCCTCTTCCCTGCCCTAGCTACAGTTTCACAGAATTGTACGTTTTGCAGTGCAGTTTTGCAAACTAAACACTACCATTTTACAAGAAGAGCCTATTTTCCATTTTCTCGGAAAAATGCAGTTCTTTCCAAATATTTTCCTCAGTGATTTACAAATGTATTCTTCTTGAACTTCAGAACGTAATTCATTAGTTCTTTTATCAGTGTGTCCAGAAACACAAAATACAGCAGATCATCTTTCTCACAAATACTTGTATAAAATACATTATGGTGGCAAAATTCCTACGTAGTATAAACCTTGAGAAATATGTATAAAAATAAGAACAAAGTAAAAGCAAACTATTTAAGCTTATTTTTCTCATCAAGTTAACTCCTTTAAACAGAAGCAGTTTTTACTTATTCTCTCTCCTAAGCCAATAGTTGCATTTCGTATCACCTGTTAACTTAAATAGTTGAAACACTGCAAGATTGTTGCCTCCCCCCACTCTTTTTTTAAAGTCAAATCACCGAACTCAATAATCAGTAACTAAATCCTGCAACCCAAGCTCAGTGAAGTGCTACCCCCCACCACCATCACCACCTTTGAACACTACTCTTCTTCAGGTCCAAAAAAACACCTTCGGGCTCATTCTGCTACTGCAACACAATGACCAGTTCTTTCAGACTGAAAAAAACGTATTGTATGCTGGAGAAATGGGAATTTGGGTTTCTTTTCACATGTATAAACTGGTGAGATAGAAGCCTATTTATGCAAGGCGACTCATGCTCATTTCACAGTGTTACAAAAAACAAAACAAAACAAAAACCCCACAAAAAAACCCACACCATAAACCAAACAGCTGAGAAGAACTATACACTACAGGAACAAAAGTAGAAATAGCAGTATATATATTCTCCTCACTAGGAAAAAGGTGTAGCAAATTACATGAGTGAGAATCAATTTTCTTTTAGTTACCTTCTCTGAGGTATAAATGGGTAACAAAATCTATTGGTTTAAATCAAATGTTCCTTGCTCACTAATTTTTATCAAGTGAGAACTGGCTGAAAGATCTTAACATATTTGTTTAGTTTAAACATAATTAGGTTCAACTATTTCAAATTCAAGCACCTTTATTTACTTTGGGCCACTTAAATCACTGTGCGTATGATCATTTGAGAACCTGGTACAAATTTGATCTTACCTATTAGTCATTTAATCGCCTAGTACACACAGCATACTGAGGTACTCAGGCCAAAGTGATTGTCATCGTCCAAACTTCAGCATACTGAAGTTACCTTTTGCTGTTTCCTACTTCGAGGTCCATGTCAGACTCTTCAACTTTCCGATGCAATTTTTCCCCATCAGTTTTCACTCCAAAACAGGCACAACAACAATTAAAAGCCATTTTTAACAGCTTATGGGGTTTTTTGTTTTTAACTTTTCATTCTTATATGACATAGCACATAAGAGTGAACAAGCACTCAAAAAGGCATGTTTATTCATGCACAATAATGGCTAAAAACTAAGGCCATTTTTTGAAAGTGAAAAGAATTAAGTATAAGCTATTAGTAACCACTGTAACATATGCTGTGCTCATACTACTCTCCAATTAACCTGGAGATGAATGGTGGACTACATAGCTTAAAAGCTCCAAGAGTTTAACAACACTTTTCAATTTTATCAGCATAAGACAGCTTGATCCAAAAGGTGGACCCAATTAAGCTCCTCAGTTTCACTCACTGGATCACAGCTCCTAATGACTTTTTCTACCGTAAAATCCATATTCTGAAATGGAATGGGTTTTGTTTAGTTCAGTTTGGTTTGTTTTCTAACTAGAGCCAGATTTCTGCTTCCAAAGCATAATACATTAACAGAAAAACATAACTTCTAACAGCAATCCACAAAGAATCCTTGTATACTCTCTGTAGGCACAGACTTGGACTATGTTTAGCATGGACCAAATGCTCAGGAAATGCACAAAGGCCATGCGTTAACGTGTTTTAAGTGGCTATTGGGAAAGGGAATAAGTTGACATGCATAAAGTTGACTGAAACAGTTTCCAATTCTACACAGAAAGGATTTTACAAAGAATCTGAAACGTGAAGAGTCCATATTTAAAGAAAAAACAATTAATTTCCAATGTTATTAGAGAATACAGATAGAGAAGTTTTTATTCTGACAAATGAGATGTTACAACTTTGAGCATCCAGCAGTTTCAGATCAACTCGAGGCTGCAATCAAAACATCCATTAGAGTGCTCCACGTTTCAGAACAAGCGAGCAAGTGGTTGTCAGTGCAGCCAGTAAATCACCTGATCCTATTACAAAATCAATTACTGCAGCACATTTCTATTGCTACACAACCTGATAATGGCAAAATGATTATTGGATAGCTACTGCAAGGTCACGAAAAACTGCTAAGACCATCTGAAATTTGTCTTTTTATCATGCGAGTCCAAATTCTACAGCATCCTTTTGATGGTATAGTTAAAATTTAAAATATAGTTACCTTCTTCGGCTGATTGAGACATTCAATGGATAGTCTCTGCAACTGCTCTGATGTATGACTGCAAGACAGAAGATTGGAGCAGCAGGTCGAACAGCCCAGCCTCTTCATTAAAGAAGAAATAATGCTGCAGCCACAGCCACACATTGACTTGCTCATCAGATGAGTTTATTCTTAAAGAAATTAAAGAAATTACTGTCCCATAAACACTCAAAATTGACCAGCTGCCTCATTCTGCAGCTCCCTGTCCAAAATTAAGACTGCTAAACAGAAAGAGAGGAAAAAAAGTGTTTCTCAAAAAAAAGTCAGCCAGTCTCATCAGCAAGCCGTGTACATTTTTCCCTTTACTCCTCTTTGCAAAGTAAGCTGCTTTGAAAAGACAGACAGCTGTCTAACACAGGAGTAAATTCAAGGATAGCAATCTCTCCAAGCTGCTTGCTGACTATTCCTTCTGTGGCTCTTGTCACTTCAAGTCTGTTTTACCCTCCCCAGCAGCACAGCCTATCCAGCCTGGGCCCTGTCCAGAGGAGGCTACACCAGCAGCCGAGAGCCCCACCCCACACAGCCCCAAGCACTCGCCCACAGCATCCTCCGCTTGCCCACAGCATCCTCCATGACCTGACGAGCTCCACTCCTCACAACCACAGTACAGAGCAGGTTATTTCACACGTTCAGAGCTGCCAACCTTTTGTAACACCTCTGCTTGAAAAGGACCTTCCAATTACACAGGAGAATAAGACCTGCCTGACTGCTACACTCCAAGACTATTTGCAGCGTCTGGGAGGAAAGAGAGAGAGAGAAAAAAAAAAAAAAAAAAAAAAAAAAAAAAAAACACAACACATACAAACCAAACAAACCCAAACACACAGTCTTCTAGAAAACTCAGAATGCATGAGAAAAATGCTACCCAGGTCTACCAAATCCCGAAATAAGAATGGCTGCTACAAAGCTACATGAAATTTAAACCCAGGAAGAAACAAGCGTGAATTAATTTAAAGTAAATGTCAAAAGGTACCACAATCAAGTCTCACAGCAAGTTCGAGGCAGATCATATAAGCAGCTTTAATAAAGTCTTTGAGAAACCCTTCACTCTAAGAAAAATAAAAAAGGCAAAACTAATTCAAACAAGCGATCAGACAAACAGGTCTTCTAACCTTTAAAAAGCAGCATACTCTGCTCAAAACATAATATCGAATATCTCTCTAACTTAACACACGCAAGTAACTTACTGCTGGAAATGTATTCGCATTTGCAAGAGAATCTAATGCAATAATATATACCTCTTTTTCCTTTCCATAGAAAAGAAATGCAAGTAGTATTGCAAAAAGCTCATTGTAATTCATTGTAAGATGGCATGCAATACTATTTCTAAAAGTAGAAGGTCTCACATTAACACAATTGCTTAACCTGATTACGGGATAATCTGACTTGAAATAATTGTCACATCTATAGAGCTATCAGTGCTTGTTCCATACCATCCTCTTCAGCAAAAGGTTAAGAAAAATGCAAGTGATGTGAAAGCAGCTGAAATGAATATAGTCACGAAAAAACTTCTCATTTTCACACTGCATTGAAAGCTTAATTTCTCTCCTGCTCTCTTTTCCCTCTTTTCCCTCCCTCCCTTTTACTCTCTCTCTCTTTTCCCCTCCCTTTTCTTGGTTTAAAGCTGAACTGAGCCTCTCCCTTCACCTTGCTCTGCCCTTTTGATATTCATGCTTCTATTAAATCAATTTCCAGTACTATCTATATACAAGCATGCACAACAAATTGAACAATAAAAAAACCCCTTTGGTAGATAAAGACTACAGATGCAAACAAGCAAAATAATGCAGTAACCTTTTACTCGCCTGCTGGAGGTACTGTCTGCTGCATAGAATTTTAAATCCTCATCTGCAGATGCAATTGAGCTGGTATTGCCAAGGACTGATTTTACACGGCTATTCATCGAAAGAGCACTTTCTATATAAAATTTAAATTAATATCAGGTGAAATTACTTAAATGGCTTGAAAAGAACTAACTTCCAAAAAAATCAGCCATAGCTCCAACCAGCCACGTTTCAGATATGTCCGACACATTAGTGAAGAAAGTCTTACTGCTGATGCATGCTTGCCAGCAATGTGCAGGACGTGGAAGCAGAAAGAGCTAATGAAAAAAAATTAATACACCGACTTAAAGTGCAAGGATCATGCTCTAATGCTCAACATTTCCCATGTCCTGCATACCACAAAAATCTCTTTTCACAAGCATCTATTGTTTATAAAGCTAAGAAAATGTTGCTAAAAAGCAATCCCACATCCCCCTACTTCAAATCCTCAGTAGACTGCAGATCAGTTCTAATACAAGTATTCTTACTGTACCTGTATTTCTGATAAACAGAAATACTAGCTTTTTCCTTTGGCAGCACACATTTCAAGATCACACTGATATATTTCTTAACAAGAAACAGAAAAAAGGAAAGCATCAATATTTGGGATAATGGTTTCAAGTCTAATGGGGTTACAAAGTACAAGGGTACTTCACTAGAATTTGTATTATTCTTGATAGAAATGAAGCACCTGCAGTAAAGCCTGCTATTCATTATTTATTAATTTTTCCCCTCCTCATGTCGGTTTCCTTAATGTACTATTGATCCCAGAGTGCATGCAGACAGAGCCAGTGACTGACCGTCACAGGTTCATAGAATAAGTATCTGCATCATAAATTAATATTTTTAAGAATACCAAGGTAATATCACTGCAGTATTTTTTCCCCCCATCTATGGACAGAAGCAGAATTGAAGACCCACTGATTGTGACACAGGTAATAGAGATTAACAAACTTTCTCCCCCCGCAAAAGCATCCCATAGTGTCATTTAAAACACAAAGGCAGACTGGCTTAACTTTTACATTGGTGTTACTGCTACATTTTGTTTCTTTTACTTTTCTAATGTCTTAGAAGCAAAACTTTCAACACATCTTTACTCCCTACAGTATGTTTCACTTGAAATTAAAATTGCTCGCTATGAACCTTTTTTGTTACTTCCCTGTTTCTACGTGAAGTATTAAATGCATAATGTTCTCCTTCATAATATTCATTGACAGGACAGAGTCACGAAGAGAACATCCTCAGAATTGTGGTTACCTTTCAGAATACCAGCTATTTTTATCAGAATACCAGCTATTTTTATCATTGTATTAGCTCTCATGACTTCAACAAACTTAGTAAAATCCAAACTTAAAAACACAGTGGGATTGTTTATGGTTTTAAAAAACATTTCTCATACTAACAAAGCTTTCTTACAGTATTATTCATTACAAGCCACAGACTTCTTACTTAAAAAAAAAATGCAAAGGAGATATGATTTCATGCTAAGCTAAGGCCATACTCTCCTGAATGCCAAATCTCAGTGGGCAAACAGCCAGACACACTCTTCGTTAAAGAGCCTGGATGAAATATCACTTGGACACAGAGAATGGAAAAGATTGTAACTATGAAAAGAGTTAAGTACCAATTAAAAAAAAGATGTGCAGAATAATATACTTCACTTAATTGTTTGCAAGGATATACATATAGAAACAATATGTAAATTATGAAACACAGTTACTGAACAAATAATCAAATAAATACAAGTTTGAACTGGAGGAAAGCTTTCCTACAAAAAGAGATTCTTGCCAAATCAGCGTAGCACATGATTAGTAATACACAATTAGGGCAAAACCACTATAGTATATACGATTCATTGTAAAGTTTGAAAGTCAAAGCATATTGCTAAAACCTAAACATACAACACACCTAATATACAGTAAGATAATCAAACTGAAAAAAGCCACCAACAGGTTTATTTGTTACATATTTAGAAAACAGCAAGAGCATGCAAGATAAGCTATAGTTCTAAAGGGTTTAGAAGGATGGAAGATACTTTCCACAACAGATGAACAAGTTGTGCAATTTGTACAAGCTCGTGCAGGACAAACACTGGCTGCACCTCCTAAAACTCCTAAATCTCATACCTGACCTTCTTTGTTCATGACGAGTTTTCTAATTTGGAAAATAAAACATATAAACAGCACCTCTCTCCAAAAACCCAATGGCAGTACCCTTCCCAGCTTCACCCATAGAGACAAAAGGAAAAACAGTCCTAGCGTCTGTAGTACCAGGATGTCTTTTCTTGAACTCTTCTGGACATCAGTGGACTTGCCACCTTCCCCTGTGCAGCACAGCCATGACCCAAAACCTGGCTTTCAAGAGCACAAAAGCACTGCAGCACTGGGAGGTTTGGGGCCCGTGCTTCACTCATCTGCTCTGAGGTTGAGTCCACACACCACTGCCATTCTAATTTCTTAACACCATTCACTGCATGAAATGCAGTAATGTGCCCAGCTACCTGAACTGACAAACATCTCAATATAGATACATGATCATCATTAGCCATCCAAATTAGAGGCTCCCTTTGCCTAAAATTACATGTACACTGACTTCTCATTAACTCCATACTGTGTTCATATTTTCAGCATTCATTTTGCATGCCGTCCATCTATCTGAACTCTCTGTTGGAGAGAAAAAAAGGTGACAGGATACCAACTCGTTCTGTATAATTTGTACAAGCCACTCCACCACTTTATAGAATCATAGAATGGCCTGGGTTGAACAGGAACTCAAAGATCATCTAGTTTCAACCCCCCTGCTGTGGGCAGGGTTGCCAACCACTAGAGCAGGCTGCCAGGGCCCCATCCAGCCTGGGGCATCCACAGCTTCTCTGGGCAACCTGTTCCAGTGCCTCACCACTCTCTGCATAAAAAATTTCTGCCTAATCACATACCAGACTTGAGATGTGTTTATTCCTTATACCCGAGACTCACATACCAACTGCGTTTCTTTGTTTCAACTTTGCTACACTACTCCTCCCAGCTGAAACATCATTTGATATTTATTGCAAGTTGACGCAGCAAGGAAGAAAAAGTTTTTCATATATTATTAAAGTGTTCTCAACATTTATTCCAACATACTCACACACAGCCTAAAAAAAAAAAAAAAGTTAAAAGGGTGGGAAAAAATTAACATCTGCACTCTTAAATTTAATCACTCCAATCCCCTAGATCTGCATAGTATGGAAAACTGTAGTAAAATTTTTGAGAACCTCCTGTATCTGCTCTTACGGAAGGACCACATGTAGGCTAGTCTCCCTACTCTCCTGGCCATGCAACAGCCCCAACAAAGTCCTTCTTGCTCCAGGTGTTCAGTTTCCTTTATTGCAGGCAAGCAAGGAAACAAGCAGAAAGAGATCGCTCGCATTTCTGTGACTGGGGCTGAGTGAGTCCATCAGCCACTGGTCTTGCCTCCCTAGTTAACTTCCCTGTACTTGACTCTCCAGAGGAGTCATATTTACCTCTTCATCTGGACTGATCACCCAAGTAAAGATCACGTGCCTTGAACAATTCCCAGCATCTGCTAAAGAAGAAGTCCTTTCTACCATCTTCCAGCTATATGAGGGAAACAAAACCACAATGAGTTGAGTCTAATGAAGGCAATCAGTGTGGGGCTTGTGAGGATGTGTCCTGAGAGAGCAGAGATGGCAGAGTGGCAGATTTCTGGTTGCCTTTTCTAGTGGGCTTAAGGACAACAGATTTCATAATTTGTCTTGGGAGCTAAAATCACTTAGCTTAAGTAGTGCTGTTGATAGACATGTGGTTCCTGGCATTAGATAGGAAGCCTACATTTGAGTCATGAACACAAGTGGCAGCAGCCACTCACATCAAATTAGGTATGGAGCTATTACAGCTAAATACAGGGACATCTGTACAGGACTTGTTCCTCTCCCTGTCCTCCTGAATGCACTTACGGCTCTACCGAGCAGCCTCTACTTCCCTGTCTCTTCTCGCCTCTCTCCTCCTACCTAAAAAGCATCTGTACAAGACAGTTTTCTACACAGCACAGGAAAACACCTGGAGACTATAAACCAACTCAATACAAGACGACAGTAATCCTTCAAGTAAAGAATAAATTCACACTACTGTATATCACCTACTCATTTTCAGTATGCTAAAATATTACCTCAGAAGTGTTCCAAGTTGTTAAAGATATCCACACATGCCTGTTTTTAACAGCTGGTGATTTTCCGTCTCTAGAGTTCTGGGAAGCACTTTGGGATAAGCACTGAGCTGACTGCCAAGTCACAACCCAGTATCAAAATAGTTAAAATTTTCCTGGGAGGTAAACCTCAGTGCAAGCACTGAATGTTTCTCTCTTTCAGTGCTCTTGTTTCAGCCTATCTGCTGATTTAGGAAGGAAACACTATCAATTTATGCTTGGTACTTCTTTTTAGAGGTGATAATTATGAGTGCTATCCCTTTTCAAACGAAGGCAATGAAAAAAAAATTCCAAAGTAGTGTAAAAGAAAACTGATGTCTTCTGGAAAGAGAGATGCTGCTATAATGCCTTAGCCTGTAACAAATATCACAGAGGAAGCAAGTGCCTCACCATTTGACTGCAAATTTCAGAGCCACCCATTACTACTGACAGAGATGAGGACGAGGACAACCACTTCTCAGAACAGCCACACTGTCACCACTGACAACATGGTAATTTTTCCACAAGAAGCACAGGATAATAATTAGGCAATTCTTGCTACACCCTTGGAACAGAATGCCTCTTACCTAGCGAGGCTGAAACACGAGTCTTAAATGGTGGTTTTCAACCCCTTTATGTAGAATTGCCACAAGTAACCTAGACCAGAGTTTGCATCTGGCCCCTGGTCCCCTTGTCTCCCTGGGGCAAATGGGGAAAGATGAGCAGTAACATTGCCATTACATTAATGTGTCATGAAAGCCTGATGTTTGTAAAAAGTGTCAGGCCTGCTGTACGAACGGGCAGTGGAGTCAGTCTGCCCATACAAGGAGGTCCTGCCAAGGGACAAGGAAGGAGAGATCACTCTTCCTTCACTGCTACTGGAAGTAGCACCTCATCATCCAGCAAGGTGCATTTCTGGGAAGAACAGGCAAAAGAGGAGAAAGGCTCTCTGGCAAAACAGTCAACCTATTGATACAGAAATTATCATGTCCCCACGTCAAATCACACCTGTTGTGGTTTTGTGTGGTGGGTTTTGTTTGCTAGCAGGGGTGGAGCTACAGAGATGGCCCCTGTGAGAAACTGCAGGAAATTTTCCCAGCTCCAGGCTAGACCCACCTCTGGCCAGGGCTGAGCCAGTCACTGCCTCTGCAAACAATATATTTAAGAGTGGACACAGAGTGTGGAACAGTGGCATGGCCCTGGGCAGGGCCTGGCCCGGCCAGTCCATCAGCCACCTGCCCAGCCCCAGCTCCAACCCAATCCTCCACCACAGCCCCTCCGCCGCACAGTCCTGGCCCAGCCGGCCCAGCACAGCCCCTGCCCGAGAGCCGGGAGTTTCTCAGGAGTCAGGGAAGGAACTTAGGGCAGAGAGAGGAGTGGGCTGTGAGAGAGACAACTGCACAGACGTGAAGGTCAGTGGAGAGAAAGGAGAGGAAGGACACTGCAAAACAGAGATTCTCTTTCTCATTATGTTGCGCTGGTTTTATTAATTGTTAACAAATTAAGGGTTTTTTGGGTTTTCCCAAGTCAAGTCTGTTTCTTGCCTGTGACCATAAGTGGTGAGTGAACACTCCCTGTCCTTGCCTCAGCCCACGAGGTTTTTGGAAAGAGGCTGCTGTGGTACTTAGTTTGCTGGATGGCCTTAAACCACATCACCACCATAAAGCAAGACCCGTAATTCTTTTTGTTCACTGTAATTTCAAGCCATATTCAGAATTACTGAATTATTTTTTAAATATAACTTGCTCTCATCCATAATCTAGTTCTTCATACAGCTGCAGACAGAAGTCGGCTTTATGAAATTCAGGTTTTTGGCATTATTTTCTGAAAATGCCAAAAAACCCCAAACAAAAATAACACCACACCAAAACCAAGAAATATAAGATTGATCCACATCTGAGTGCAGCAGAATGCAGACCTTCACCTTCTGGTTAACTGACAGGAATATTTCAAATAAGACACCTTACAAGCCAATTTCAAAGTTCACAAGAGAAGGACAAGAGCTTTATAAACATCAATGTTCCCATTATATTTCCTGTTAAATTAGGAACCACAACAACAATGAAGCTATTCTAATTCTCTACGCTTTTAAGGCTGCAGGAAACAAGTGGATTCGCCTTTATCATGTTTAAGATGTAGAAGACTCAGACTGGCTACTTCAAAGAGAAGCTTACAACAGGAACATAACCATTATCAAATAACAGACATTTTTTGCCCCATTTCCCCACTCAAGTCTCACTCTCCACCTACAGCCTTACAGTAAGGCAAAATATTTACTATAAATATCACCTTCTGCAATACCGTGTCTGAAGTCCTTATTCACTGCCAAATGCATGTTCATTACCCCTTTGGAAGTCACGGTCCAGATCCTTCTGCACAGCCTTACCCACAGCTACAGTTAATACAATCTACACGAGTGAGTCATCTGGAAAAATGCTAGCTTAACACCAGAAGGTTATGAAAGTTTAAAAAGATATTTTTAATTTAGACAGAAGCTCATCACAACACACTGTTATGTTCTATGCCCCCATTAACTTTTGGTGAAAAGCTGAGGCTTCTTAATAAGGAGAAGCTTGCTACATTTAACAGCAGAAAACATTAACAGACGTTAATGTAAAAGGATGAAAAAAGTGCCTTGCCTGTTCACTTTTTCATACAAGATCATTGATTCGGTAATCTTAGAAGGAAAACTGCGTCCTCCAGCTAAAAAAAGTGAAGGTAATCCAAAGCTATCAGTCAGAGAAAGTGAGCATTTTGCAAATCTTACTTCCTAGAGTGTACTTCACATTTCCTTAACAATAACTAAGTGAACTTCAACTCTGAAAGTGAAACAGATAAAATAAGAAGTCTGATCCAACTCAAGGTAAACAGAAATTATACTCTTTCATGAACTTCCTCCTAACAAAAATAAGGTGGAAAAAAAAGTCCACACGCATATAGATACAGTGCAAAATATATTAATGAAAATACATAGTATGTCAGTTCTTGAACTGGGTTGAGAAGTAAGGAACAGCCTACAAGGCCATTCTATATTTATGACTGCTATATACTGTGTTTCTTAATACATCTTATAATACTTTTATCCATTCAAACATCAGAGACTGACACAAAAAGGACTGAAGAAATAGCTAAATCTTTTCTAAACTATCAAATACATTTGTATTTATCAATTTATCTACAGGACAGAAAACAAAAGACTGTTAGCTTCTCCCTACCTCTTTATGCCATACCATCTATTTTCTACACAGAAAAATTGACCTATTTGTCATGTATGAGCTTAATCTAGACAACACAAGTAACAATAGCAGTACAGATGCTTCAGTACAAGCTCTAAGTGTCTGACAGAATGCAAAACTGAAGCACTCTCCTTCTTTAAAGGCACTAGCTAAACACACTAGCATAGGCATATTAACTCCCACTACAGTCACCTCTTGAATTTTGCTGAGCTAAGTAACCCAGTGTCAGTGTTCACCGCAGGGAGGTTCACCTGAGGCTGCTGCATTCCAACAAGCACTGCCAGCAGAACCACTTCCACTAGCTTCAAAAAGATACTTCATTCCCCTCAGGTGTTTCCATCTGCATGTCATCCCTGGCCTTGTGTTGGCACAAGAACCCGTGCAGACCGCACAGACATTTTAGATGTTCTCTATACAATTAGTTTTAACCTGCAATAGTTCCGAAGTCTAGTTCACTGCACAAATGCTCCAAAACTTGTAAAAAGTCAAGAGTCAAAAGCTGATCAGAAGAATTTATTTCAGTAGCACTGCCTACTCTAAAGTACTCAAAAACCACAGCCTAACACCAGTTTTGCTCATAGAAGCAGTGTTGCTTATGCCAGGTTACGCAGCCTTGGATCTCTCATTTCAGACCCCTTCCCTCTCATACAGAGGGGAATACAGAGGTATCATTGTTCATTTAGTTAGACAGGGAAGAATAGCAAAATTGATTTGAATGAAAAATAACTTAGGAAGTTCTTCATAAGATGGCCAATCTAGATCACTGTGCTACACTACAGGACTTCCACCAACATAATAGAGGTGGACGGTAAGGTGGAGGGAAGAGTAGAACAGGAGTGATGAAGGGGGCCAGGGAAGGCTGGGGATATTGCTGTTTGAGCCAGCAGGGTTATAACAGGAATTCAAGCACAACCAAATCCATGGATGTTACATGCCATGCTGATTAAATCATTTGTTGCTCCACTCCTCTCTTCCTTGCCTATAAAACAGGACTAATGGTTAGTATGCTTAAGGCTCTCCAGTAAGGTAAAGAAATTAAACAATAAGCTATTTACTTACTATATTAGTAATGAGGAAATAGAAACAGAAGGGTACAATTCTGCTTGACGGCAGGGCAAGAAAAAACAGCTAACTGGAGAAATAAGAAGTTTTCCTTCCTTTTCCTTCTTTCTTTTTCCAAGTATAGGAGAAATAAATGTTAAGGTTTTTGACGTGATAGAGCCAGCTTGCCAGAGAAAGAAGTGCTCAAAACTGAGAACAGAGCCGCAGCAACAAACCTTGCTCAGAGGGAGCTCAAGCTGTATGCGCTCTAACATGCTGCTCAAAGCACTCCAGCCCTTTAGTCATCCTTTAGTTGCCTTTGCATTTTAGCAGCAAGTGGACCCACAGCATGAGAGGGGGAGAAGAAGTTACTTGCAACTACTAACCCTAGCTATACAGGATGATTAGCCATCAGCATAACATCCTAACCAGACTTGCATTACGTATTACCAAAACAAGATTTTACTTCTAAATAGTGACTAGTTCTTGCAGTTTAAAGCTCATTATTTTTTTGTATGTTAACAAGCTTTAATTAACATCAAGATGTGAAAGACCAGTTAAATAGTGAGGTCACCTGTGCGTATACTGGGAGACAAGTTTTACATAACGCATCTCTGCAACCAGTTAACAGTAAGCAGCTAGTGCAGATGAAGCAAGCCATAAAGAGTCATGTAAGGTTTAATAAGTTAAAATTATTTACTGGAAATAGAAATAAGGATACAAGGATCTCACAATATTCACATCTGATTACATGCCTTTTAGTGGTGTTTATTTTTATAACTAAGTATTAAATTTCTCTACAGTTCTGAACAACTTTGGTCCCAGAATATCCAATTTAAAAGCCATCTTTAGAATATATGACTTACTGGTTTACAAATGTTAGGAAGTACTTTCTCCCTAAAGCAACACCAAGATGAACTGATCAGTGTACAAGTATATGCAAGAACACTAAATGACAACCACTTCCCATTCTAGGTTGATGAGCAGAAAAACTAGCAAAAGATACCTAGCAACTGACATCCTAAAGAACAAGTAGATTATCATTCCTGTTAAGATGACATTCTTTGTTCCAGACTTCAGACACAGGTTTGAACAAGCTTCAGGAAACCATTTTCTTGACCTGTGACATACAGAAAAGTTAACACACTCTGCAAAGCCTTGACAATCATATTTGAGCTAATTAACAGGACAACTGCAGGCACCATTAAAAAAACCCCAGAAAACAGAAAACAATACTACAATATGACATTATTATTACCATAATTGATTAACAGTACGAGTGGAACTTTTATTGAAGCAGTTCTATGGTGTTTGCCTACAGCGAAGAGTGTTTTTCTTGAAGATTCTCCACCTAATGGGATCTTTACATAACACCCAATAAGCAACACACAGGTGACACAACATACTTAGTACGACACATCCCAAGCAACCCATTCCCAGCTCAGTTTCCTAAGGCTCATATTGAAGAATGTAAAACTTACAGAATAGCACAGCATCTTGTTAGACCAGCTGGTTTGTTTCGTTGTTTACTTTATTTTTCATTGTTTGGGGGTTGGGTGTTTTTCCTCTTTTATTTAGTTGGGAGTGGGTGAGAGGTAGACAATGACACCAAGACCTTTTAGGACACAAAAAGAGTCTATTGCTGTTCATTTTGTATAGTCACCATTCAAATACAAACCTAATTTTATTTCAATTGTTGTAGCACTGTAAATAGAGCACTTAAGGACACAGTCAAGGTGAAGTGTCAGTTTGCTCATGCTTTTTGTCTGCCATAACATCACTAAATCACCTTCAATTACATTAAATACTTTAGTTAATTAATCAGTATAACTAATCATTTGCCATTTACACCTAGAATTCATACACTAGAAAATTCTGCCCCCTCCCTTTTCATTAGCTGGTATAATAAGGGATATTTACCCTTCTTCCTCCTCCTCCTGCCCCTCACTGCATAAGCAGCCTGGTCTTACTTTCATTCTTCTATCCCATCAGAGCTGAGATGCTGTTATGACTTGCTGCATCCATTCTTCAGGACGCCTAGTATATCTCGTGTCTCATGCATTCCACATCACAAAAATTTTAAGTTTTCTAAAACTCTTAGGCACTAAGCTTTCAAACCAGCATAAAAGAAAACATATACAATCTGGGCACAAATACTGAATTTCTCAATGACTAAAATTTAAATCAAGACGACACAAGGAAGAGTTCTCTCACATTGTTTCTTGGAGCTTCTTAATCAGTGTTATCTTCAGTGTTTTAGTTTTACATAAACATCACACTTCAGCAACTAGGATTGACTTTATTAAAACACACAAATAATATTTATTTGCAATTCTATGTTATATTTACTCAGTCAATGACCCTTCCCACGAAGGAGTGCCTCTGTCCCTCCCAGTACTATGTTCTACACCTGGATATGGCACCTGCATCCATAGCCCTGGATCACTGCAGTGCAGTTCCCAGACTCTTTAACCACCTGACTTTGAGTATTCCCACTTTCAATGGTCAGCCCACCTTTTACCGCAATGCTCTTCAGAGCTGCCACACAGCCTGCCACTCCAGAGTGCAATGTGGACCTCTTAGAGCAGATAACCTCCAACAATTTTACACACTCATTTCAGGACAGTCTCTGAATCTTAGTCTCCCTACCTAAGTATTAGCATCTCTGAAGCATGTCAGATAAGCTGAATTTCTTTGGGAACTCTTCATGTCATCTTTAGGATCGCAAAATCATATTTTCTTAGCTTTCTGCAAAGAGTTTCTATTCCTATCCACCAGTTTTTCTACTCAGTGTTTTAATCCAATATATGCAGTGTAAATAAGTCTTCATGGAACATGTCAACCAGTCACACATCGAACCCATTACCCAAAATATTGTGTCAGTGAGGAGCAGAAAACATTGTATAATCACTTCTAGGTACAAACAAAGCCTATAACTCTATTTCAAATCCTCCCCCTTACAGTTTTCAATTGCAAGATTTTATCTTTATTCTAGCATTTCATACAAGTTTAAAAAGTTCATGTAAGCTTAAGGAAGCATTTCCCTTAATTTTTTCCCAAAAGAATAATTTTCTACTAAAATTTATATTCTGCTAAATATTTTATCATCCTCCAGTAGCTGGCAAATCAGCATATACTTCAAAACTTCAGTTAAAGAGACAGCTACAAGTAGGCTATTATATATTCACATATTTTGCGCAACTGAAACTGAATTATAAAAGTAGCTTTCTGACCCAAACTAAATTCATGCTTGTTTACCTTAAAAATACCTGTCTGTAAGCTGCAGCAGTTGAGGAACTGCCTCATAAGCAGCTCAGTCCACAACGCGACTGAGATGTTCTGTAATATCATTAGCTGTCTCAATTAAGACCACCCCTGCAGGCAGTCTCAGGACGAGCTTAATCTGCAAACTATCCTGCAAAAGGTCTTCTTTCGCCATCCCTGCAAGCAGATGGCTGTAGCTACCATCAAGACAGTTAGGTCATCTGGTGTCAGGGCAATGGCTCTTCAGTGTTGTCTCACTGGAAGCAGGTCACCCTCCTCAAGGCCATTCAAGGAAAAGACAGGAACAGGAGCACTCTCCTCACTGACACTAAAGAACGAAGGGCTGGCTATCATATTAAATCACTAGCTGCAATGTTCTCTCACAGAAAGAGAATTTGACAGCTAAAGAATACTTCGCATGATGTTCAGGTCTGGAACTAAGTGGTGTAATATGCATGAAGAGCCCCCCTACAAATGTACTTGTGGGTTCCCAAAGAAAAATGGAAAAAAGTACACAATGGTACTAATTTGTGGTGTTTGAAGTGTTAAGGAACAGAATTCTCAACTCAATTTGCAATTGGTATCTAGAAAACACCCAAGATCTTTCTGTGGATAATAGACCGGTGAAAGTACAATTTCATTTAATTATTCAACATGCATCTAGCTCAAGATTTGAACAACAGGAAACATTACACAAAAAAAGATAAAAATATTTTTAAACTAAGTTCCAAAGAGGGGGGGAACAAAAAAACCAACCACAACACTGATTAATCAAGAGCTGCTACAACTACTTAAAGTAATTACCAACCAAAAAAGCATTATTTTTTGAATGACTGCCCCAGGAGATCCTATTTCAAAAAAACATTACGTATTTTCACCAAGAATACTGGAGGGGTGGAGGGGTAAATTCTCATAAGAAAGCTACTTTTCAAGCTAAACCAGAGACAATTGGCAACTTGCTGGACAACTTTACCTTTGCATCTTTTAATTAAACATGTCAACTCATCAAAAATATGAGATCTCTTTCAGAAATAATAAGTGTATTATTTTAAGTGTCCTTCGTTTTACCGCTAAGTATTATTGCTGACAACGTTTACAATGCACACAATTCACATATAGAATAACACAAGCACACAAAAGGTCCAAACAAGGATCAGGCTTGATGGACAGATGAAAGTACATAGGCTGCAAGAAGGGGATGGTATTCCTAAACTGAGTGTGACCCTTGGCCCAACCCACCAAAAGCAGCTCCTTTTAAAAAGCTCATTCATTAACTACCAACAGCCAATTATTCAAGTGTCTTCCAGGAGGGCAGCGAAGAGTTTTGCAAGTCTAGTAACGGCTGGCTGGCAGCTGAAGGAAAGGATGGGAGGTGTCTGTGCTCCCTTCCATAACTTCAGTCTCCTGTGGGACCAAGATTCAAAGGCTCTGGAGTTCAGCCTGCTTTGTATTAGGTAGCACAGACCAAGTAAGAATCTTGCAAAGATTCTAAAATTATGAAAGACTAACGGCAGACAGAACGATAAACAAAGAATATTTTACCATAGTTTTACCCCACCCTTTACTGAAGACAAGATTATCTTCATATATCAAAAATTCCAATTAAGTTTACCTTTGAAAGCTACAACTCCTGTGAAGACAGACATCTTCCTATACTAATTCATACCAGACAGAGCAGCTTATACTGTACCAGTGCTCAAATTTATATGCTTGCTACATACAGAAGGTCTATCCTGCAGAGAGTCTCTCGGGCAGACTCTTCCCGGAGGCACAAAGTGATGGGACAAAGGCTACAGACACAAGTTGCAACAACAGAAATTCTGACTACATGTTCTGAAAAAAAAGTTTCATATCACAGGCAGTCAAATATTGAAGTGGACTGTCTAGAGAAGCTGTGGAACATCTGTCCTTGGAGATATTCAAAACTTATCCTGAATAGCAACCCTGAGCAACTTCATCTAAGCTGGTTCTGCTTTGAGTGAGTGTTACAGACTGATGTCAATTTTTGCCTATAAAAATGAGAAAAGGGTTGTAGAAACCCTTTTAAATTTTTTTTTTAGATAGTCTACTCTGTCTCTCCACTGTTCTTCTATTCTATCTCCCTATAATCAGAATTGAGGCTATTTTTTTAATGTCAATAGTCAATGACATCTAATTAACAAAAATTCCAATCTCAAATTTCATACAAAAAAAATTCTTTACTTGCTTTTATAACAGAAGACTCACAAACCTTTTTAAAATCTTATCAAGGGAACTACACTGGTCTCAATAGTTTAATGATTTACAGCTGACTGTCAAAATAGGGAGAAGCCAAAAAAAGGTATAAACAGTATTTGTTTTATATAATCCAGGTGAAGGAAGGCAACATACAGATATGAAGCCAGACGATCTAACAGGTAAGAACAGAGGCTATCAAGGTGTGAAGCACATATCAGGAACAATGCTCAAGCCACTTCAAAGTTTTACATCCTCCACAGAGTATGGAGTACATACATTCTCAGAGCCAGGAGGCTTCTCCTGCAGCTGTGCACGTGCACTGAAGCACATCCTAGCACTCCACCCAAAGCAAAGAGACAGGAAGTGCAAGGTATTTCCAATACATTTGGCGCTCCAGTACACTGATAGGAGTCAGTGGAAGCCCAACCCTCAACTCTCCATTGGATTAGTCCTCCAGCACTGAAGCTTTGACCTCTACTACTGACTACAAAGCCAGATTTTCATTCTGCCCACAAAAGGAAAAAAAATATATATTAGACTAGTTTAGACTTAAGCGACCTCAGGAGGTCTCTAGTCCAATCTTCTATTCAAATGATGTTTCAATACAGAATTCAGATCAAGTTGCTCAGGGTTTTGTCCAGTCAGGTCTTGAAAACATCCAAGGACATGGTGGAGGATTTGTACTTTGCAGTGCAAGTCTGTTGATGCATATAGACACTTATCAATTAAAGATGTAAGAAAAAGGGAATATTTTAAGGAGGACTGAAATGGAATTCAATAAATGCTACTGTCTGTGCAGTCAGAAATGCAAGAGAAAGTCTAATGAGTAAATTATTTTTAAAAATCCAGTGCCATTTTTAACAATATGAAGTGTTTTATATTTACATTGTATGTATATACACATACACACATAGACACAAGCATTATATATACACAAGCAACAGCACAGAAAATATTTAAAACATGCATAAAGCCAAAACCATTTGATGGCAACAGTCATGGTATCTCTTCCACTGACTCCTGGAACAACGGGCCAAACACTTTTGAAATGGCTTGTTGGACAAGAATAAAATTCAGCATACAGCAATAGTCTGAGCTGATACAGCAAGATCAAGATTGCATTTGTAAAGGCCTGGTAAAAGGATGCTGCAGCAATCATAAGGGCAGATGATGAGAGCCGAGATGAGAGGTTTGACTACGTGGATAGAATACAAATGCCTCAGATTTTCTGCAAGAAGAATCAGGGTGATGGCATGTGCAAAACCACAGGAGCAGTTTCTTTGTTTGTGGAGATACACTGTTTTTCAAGCCTGTATTGAGACAACATGAAGCGATGTTAGATGAGAGAGAACACCCTATCTATGTCTCTGGCAGTCTTTCTGTCCAGTGGGCTCCTATAGACACACAGTTCTTTATTGCTGATCCTACCAGTCAGGCATAAAATGACCCCTTCCCACCTCTGTAGAAAATGCAACAGGGTGGTGTTTCTCAGAATACCACTTAGTCTGGCACTGCTGTACCAGCAAACAGAAGCAGAGAAAGCCACTGGGAGGAGCTGTAGCCATACTGGATTTTAAATCCTTGCCATCCACTCTGGAGACTGCAAACCTGACAAGAGTTACCACTCCTGCACACCAGGGTCTGCCAACCAGACAGAAGCTGCCTGCTTCAGTGCACAAGCAGCAACTGACCAAGCACAGAGAACTGATCTACATTTTATAAAACAGAAGTCAGACTTTTGTATGTTAAAATTTGTGTTCTTCACTAGGTCAGTCCAAAGTTTCATCTGAAGCTATACTGTCTGAAGCAAGTGTAAAGAAATACATAACTCAAGTATGAAAAAGGTACCAGCTTCCTTGAATCCACTAGTGTGAAAATCAGTTTTTCCACAGCACCACTTTTGACAAAGATTAAGTACTGTAAATAAAAAAAAACACCATTAAATCCTATTGATGTTTATTCCTTCACAAATCAGACAAAGCATTTCAGTCTTCACGTGTTATCTATGAATAGAGGAAACAACAACGATCAGAAGGCTGGAATGGCAGCTTACAACAGGAGACTGAAGAAACTAGAGTTGTTCAGTTCGAAGCAGTGCTTCTCCACCTTTTTTTGTCACTGAGCCTAGCACAACACAGAAGAATTAGTAAGGTTCAGCATGACTCCTTTCAGTCCACATCCCCAGGCCACAGCCACCCTTCCCTCTGCTGCTGCCACCTCCTCGGCCACCCATGCAGGAGAGCTCCTGACCCCTACAGCATCACTACAGCCAGGCCTCGGCGGTGCAGCTCTCCTCTGGTCAGTCCCTTCACAGCAAGACGCAAGTTATAAAGTATGGGCTCCTGAGCCCCAGCAAGGCACCACAGCTGATACACAAGCCACCTCTGAGCATTTTATGGCCCAGAGTCAGAAACTGCCCCAGGCAATGATTTCAGATGCAGTTGTCTCAGTGCCGGATGCCCGCACCCATCACACTGACTATGCCACAGTGTCACACAGATTTGTTAACCTCTGGCTTAGACGACAGGAGTGAGAAAAGGAAAATAGCATTCTTTAAAA
>WKFP01014785.1:1005697-1046259 GCA_011057875.1 Pterocles orientalis | reverse complement strand
CCAGCACTGAAGCTTTGACCTCTACTACTGACTACAAAGCCAGATTTTCATTCTGCCCACAAAAGGAAAAAAAATATATATTAGACTAGTTTAGACTTAAGCGACCTCAGGAGGTCTCTAGTCCAACCTTCTATTCAAATGATGGTTCAATACAGAATTCAGATCAAGTTGCTCAGGGTTTTGTCCAGTCAGGTCTTGAAAACATCCAAGGACATGGTGGAGGATTTGTACTTCGCAGTGCAAGTCTGTTGATGCATACAGACACTTATCAATTAAAGATGTAAGAAAAAGGGAATATTTTAAGGAGAACTGAAATGGAATTCAATAAATGCTACTGTCTGTGCAGTCAGAAATGCAAGAGAAAGTCTAATGAGTAAATTATTTTTAAAAATCCAGTGCCATTTTTAACAATATGAAGTGTTTTATATTTACATTGTGTGTATATACACATACACACATAGACACAAGCATTATATATACACAAGCAACAGCACAGAAAAGATTTCAAAACTGCATGGATTGGCATAGAGCCAAAACCATTTGGTGGCAACAGTCATGGTATCTCTTCCACTGACTCCTGGAACAATGGGCCAAACACTTTTGAAATGGCTTGTTGGACAAGAATAAAATTCAGCATACAGCAATAGTCTGAGCTGATACAGCAAGATCAAGATTGCATTTGTAAAGGCCTGGTAAAAGGATGCTGCAGCAATCATAAGGGCAGATGATGAGAGCCGAGATGAGAGGTTTGACTACGTGGATAGAATACAAATGCCTCAGATTTTCTGCAAGAAGAATCAGGGTGATGGCATGTGCAAAACCACAGGAGCAGTTTCTTTGTTTGTGGAGATACACTGTTTTTCAAGCCTGTATTGAGACAACATGAAGCGATGTTGGATGAGAGAGAACACCCTATCTATGTCTCTGGCAGTCTTTCTGTCCAGTGGGCTCCTATAGATACAGAGTTCTTTATTGCTGATCCTACCAGTCAGGCATAAAATGACCCCTTCCCACCTCTGTAGAAAATGCAACAGGGTGGTGTTTCTCAGAATACCACTTAGTCCGGCACTGCTATACCAGCAAACAGAAGCAGAAAAAGCCACTGGGAGGAGCTGTAGCTATACTCGATTTTAAATCCTTGCCATCCACTCTGCAGACTGCAAACCTGACAAGAGTTACCACTCCTGCACACCAGGGTCTGCCAACCAGACAGAAGCTGCCTGCTTCAGTGCACAAGCAGCAACTGACCAAGCACGGAGAACTGATATACATTTTATAAAACAGAAGTCAAACTTTTGTATGTTAAAATTTGTGTTCTTCACTAGGTCAGTCCAAAGTTTCATCTGAAGCTATACTGTCTGAAGCAAGTGTAAAGAAATGCATAACTCAAGTATGAAAAAGGTACCAGCTTCCTTGAATCCACTAGTGTGAAAATCAGTTTCTCCATAACACCACTTTTGACAAAGATTAAGTACTCTAAATAAATTAAAAAAAAAAAAACATTAAATCCTATTGATGTTTATTCCTTCACAAATCAGACAAAGCACTTCAGTCTTCACGTGTTATCTATGAATAGAGGAAACAACAACGATCAGAAGGCTGGAATGGCAGCTTACAACAGAAGACTGAAGAAACTAGAGTTGTTGAGTTTGAAGCAGTGCTTCTCTACCTTTTTTTGTCACTGAGCCTAGCACAACACAGAAGAATTAGTAAGGTTCAGCATGACTCCTTTCAGTCCACATCCCCAGGCCACAGCCACCCTTCCCTCTGCTGCTGCCACCTCCTCGGCCACCCATGCAGGAGAGCTTCTGACCCCTACAGCATCACTACGGCCAGGCCTCGGCGGTGCAGCTCTCCTCTGGTCAGTCCCTTCACAGCAAGACACAAGTTATAAAGTATGGACTCCTGAGCCCCAGCAAGGCACCACAGCTGATACACAAGCCACCTCTGAGCATTTTATGGCCCAGAGTCAGAAACTGCCCCAGGCAATGGTTTTAGATGCAGTTGTCTCAGTGCCGGATGCCCGCACCCATCACACTGACTATGCCACAGTGTCACACAGATTTGTTAACCTCTGGCTTAGACGACAGGAGTGAGAAAAGGAAAATAGCATTCTTTAAAAGCAAAAAGCACATGTGTATGGAGGAAAGAAACTAAGTATTTATTCTATCTACAGCAAATATAGAGGAAAAAATTGAACTGAGCGGCAGGAAAGGTGACCCAGCAAACACTGAGAAGAAGTGGCCAAAGCAGTAGGGCAAGCCTATAGATTACAAAGTGGCAGAAGAAACTGTCTGGAGAAACATGGACTTTCCTTCACTGAAGACTTAAGAAAAAACATTCCTGACAGACATTGGTCTAGATACAGTAGATTTTTGTCTTGAGGAAGAAGGGTTTCAGTGATCTCCCCAAGTCCTGTCCGGCCCTAGTTTCTCTTAATGAGCACATGTGACAATAACAGGAGGTTACCACAATTTCTAACAACATTTTAGACAGGACCGACTGTCAGGTCTCAATCAGCATTCCGGTAAATACATGAGGCCTTAGCAGCACAGCTGGTAGTGCTCTCTAGTGGAGATAAACGAGAAAACGCTTCAGAGTTCAAAGCCACGGTGGCTTCCAGAAACAGAAAATAAACTCATTTTGGTGTATTGCAAAGATCTAATCTAAATAATCATAATTCACTCTAAACATTGCTGAAGAGGCAAAAGCAGACTGAACTTCAGAACATGTGTTTTCTAAATATCTACAAAAGATAAAGGTGCTTTTTTTCTTCATCAGCTCAGTACATTGCCTCTTACCAACATACTTCACTACAGGCATATGAAAGAATAAGGAAGAAGCTGGAGAACATTATTATGCAATATTTAAAGTGTGCTTTACTATTCATATCCAAAAGCAATAGATACTACAGGTAACTACTGCAAAGTTTTAAGGCAGATGGATGATAAACTAGAACATGGATGAAGTCGAGCCCCTCTAGTGTACTCCTCCATTACTAACATCCCGGTTGCTGTTGATTCACAAAGATCACAACATACAAACACAGCACAGTACTTTTACTGTATGCCAGTATTTCAGTGGCTTATGTGCCATTAAATTAGGTACATAAAGTTAGAACAAACTTATTCTCTGTTACTGTTCTAAGGCAGTACTCTCCATATCTATTTTCTGACCATGATTTACAGAGCAGCCTCACAGAGGAACACAGATGCAGATACCTGCAGAAAGGCAGCTAAATTTATAGTACGGGAATGTGCAGTGTCAAAAGAGATAGGATGCCAGGAAGAGCCTAGCAATCAGCCTAGTCTCTGATATTAAGGAGGGATTGCAGTTTTATTTCCTGTTCGGTTTAGTTTGCATAAGATTAAAGAATGGTGTGTCAAAGCAACTCTTAACAGTCCCTGAGGTCTTTCAAATTCTTTGAACAGTCAATCTAATTTTAGCACCAGCCATGGAAAACTAGCTATTCTGTTTTCTTACCATGCACCAGCAGACAGAATAAATTTCACTTTCCTTCAAGCAGAACATCGCTGAAGTGGATAAATATGAGGAAATTCCCCATCATGGTCTTGAATAAGAGTCTGTACCAGAAGCATCTAGTATTTTTCTATGTTAATATGGATGTGCAGCTAATTGTGAAAGACACAAACAGAGTTTTCTGCTCTACAGCACCATACCTGTCATTGTACTGTACACCCAGAACCCAAATGGACCCCTTTGAAGCAGTTGGTCCATTCATCTAGACATACATGATTTCTCACATATGTAAACTCAGCTGATCCAGGCCTTTGTTATTTTAAGAGTGAATTACCACAAGGTACTGGATAGGCAGACAAGTCTGGGACAACTTTGAAACTACTCTCAATCACAACATGTGTCAGGTCCTCAGTAACTCACACTAAGGCCACCCAGTCTTTTGTGCAATACTCTAGTAAATAGAGATATTCGGATTAACAGCTAAATCTGTGTCTGCATCCAGGTCTGTATGCAGCATTGTTAAAGTATCCTGCAAGATTTTTCAGTTCTGTGGCCACTTAAATATTTTTATTATAGTAGTATCCAAACAGGAAAATAAATATTGCATTCATTACAAGTATCCTCCTATTTTAACTGGATAAAACTCTATTTATAATCCATGCCAACAATTTCCAATAGTTTGAGGTATCATATTATCAGTATAATACTAAGTTCCAATCTCACAAAACCAAAAGAGAGAAAGTATTACTATAAGTGTTAGTAAAGCCTGTAAGTCTAAACAAAGAAAAAAAAGACTCAAGAAGACACTAGGCACCTTTCAAAATAAGAAGTTTATCAGTAACCTTATCCATTTCCCACAAACGAGACATTATTATCATTTCCAGATCGACTATCAACTCAAGTTTGGCCCATGACATAAAATTCTATCTGACTAATAAGAAAGAATAATGGAACCATTTATTAGAGAAGGAAGGGCTGTTTGCTTTATACTTCCCATTTGTTTGCTAACAAAACATTCTGTCTGACTTTATAAAATAGCAGCACTCAGAATGAACAAACAGAAAAGAATTAAAACTTAAATGGGATACAGTGCTCTCTCCCAGTAACCACCACTTCAATAAGCACAAAAAAGGGTAAAAAGGAAACTGACATTAAATTGACCAATCTTGTTTAAAAAGACTGTCTTTGCTAAAATAATTCTGCTTTAACAATCTAATCTGAGGAGTATTTCCTTCCAAAAATATGGATCTCCTTTATACAAATTCCCAAACTTACAACAAAGGAAAAAAGTCAATCATTTCTAATGTAATACTGCATGTTAGACCCTCCTGCTGGCTGCCGTTGAGATCAGCATGATAGTTGTTGAAAGATCTGCAAAACCTATACTGAGAAGAAACAAGACATCAGCCAGGTGATGAGCACCAGAAGGACATTCAGGTGCTCCACATACCAACACCCACCAAGACATGGGTTCCTGAAGCTCTGCTTCTGCTCTTGGTCAGGGACTGTAATTCTACACACACAAAGCAGAAGGATCCCATTCCTTCATGCAGTGCTAACAGGAGTATCTGTAACATGTACTATTTTAGAATCAACTAGTTCGCTGCCAGCTAAGAGAGGAATGAGGAGCTTGCAAGCCAGAACACTAGATCTGCCTGCCAGCTACTGCTGTATCTGACCCAGAGGGATGCGTTAAGCTCCCCCTGCCCTTCACTACTACCTAGATCATGGACTCAAACTAAGATAGGCTTGCTAGAGCCATTTTCTTCCCTCTCCTCACCTTGCTTCAAGATCCCCTGGATGCTTGCAGCCTTTGTTGCCTCTGGTGTTTCCAGTCCTAGGCAGGCAATGCTGTATGGATTACACTCTGGTGATCTCTGCAGGCTTCTCTGTGCAGCCCACAGGCTCAAGCACTTTGTAGACAACTCAAGGCTTTGACTGTATCATACGATGGCATGTGCCAAAACCAGAATTTAGGCCTATAATTCTTCTGTCTTCACTTAATGCTGTCCAAAACTTCTTTCCAATTAATTTGACCCACTGAAAGATACACGTTTCTGAGCACCAAATTATTTCCAGGCTTTTATATCTACCCCTAAGACCACAGTACCATTATTCATATCTGAACAGTACACTGGAAATCAGAGTAAAGCACTAGTTCATTAAATGATGAACCTAGCATAAGAAATTTGCAAGCACTAAAAACCAGCATGTCTTCTCAGCTATTTTGTGAAATGCATTTCAAACATGAGAAACAAGCAACATTTTCAAATTAAGTATGAATAATCTATCTCACAGATAGTGATTTACAAGATCCAGATAGGGCATTTAATGGCTCTTAGGAGTCAACCCATATTCAAAAGAACAAAGGTAAGCACTAATATCTTTTATCATCAGAAGTCTGAGCATTTTGATGAAGATTCTTCAGAATTCCTTGCAGACTGGATTAAAAACTGTAGGCAAAGCCTTCACACCAGAAGAGGAGGAAAGGAATGAAAACTATTGTACCTGACATTTCGATTAGTAAACTCTACAGAGCTCACTTTCCAGAGACTGAGTCACATAATTGTACCTTTCAAACTCTAGCAAAAACAACTAATGCTCAAAGATCCTGCATTCAGTTTCTAGGTCTTAGCTTCCTTTGAGAGAAAAAAAGTGTGCAATTCTAGCAATAAGGTATCAACAGGAAATCATGTAGCAAGGCCTGCCAGCATACCCTTGGAGGAACCAAACTGTCACTGAACTTTCAGTAAATGCTCATCAGTGTCAACAAGCATTGATCCATTCCTTTGTTCAATTTTGTCTTTAAAGCTTTAAAAATCCACATGCAGGATCTGCCAGCAATCTGCTAGTCCTCCTCCAGCTACAGATACAAGCCATTCTTTGCAATCAGGTAGAGCTTTAATTCAAACATTCTACTACATGCAGGTTACATGAGAGCTTCAAGTTAAGTCGTACCTGAACAATGCTTAATTTCAGAGAGTCTTGAGCTCACATATTTATGCATATATGCTACCAGAGGTATGCTAGGTATTCCACAGTAGAGTTGAACACCGAACTGACATAGTTCTTACCAAGGCTAGAGGGTCAGCATTCATTTAATATCGTATGATATTTAATGCAGGCCAGTTGTATGGATTTAAGCAGTGGCCAAGTCGTCCCTGAATTTGTGATGGGTGAAGTAACAGGAAGAACAACTTGGGCCTGGGGAGTTAAACTGTTTGGTTTGTTGGTGTGGTCTTTTTCCTGAGGGAGTAGGAGAAAGGATATAATCACACCTTAAAATTTTACTGTGAAACTTTAGTGTGTACGTCGCACACACTGAGAAAGGCAAACACGGAGCCATTCAAGAGCCCTATCTTATTTTTAGCATAACTATTGCCCACAGTGCACTATACAGACATTCTTTTTTCTTCTCTCTGCCGTCAGCTCCTCAAATAAATCCCCTTTATTGGATTATGGATTAATGCAGCAACTATAGCAGTAAGCTGTTTCCATGAGAGTGAAAAAAACGCAAGATGTGGACCATTAAGAAGAGTAACTTCTCAGTTGGAGTTTGTGTGTCTGTCTTGGATATGGCGTACATTACAGGAAAACAATATTTATGTTTCATTAAATGTGTTTTAAACAATACCAACAGACAGAAATTTAGCACCTTAGAACAGATCCAGAAACATTGAAGTAATTAATATAAACCCCCATTTTCACTGAAACATGTCATGTCCAATAAAACTAATAGCAACTCATTTTAACTCACTGCTCCCATTAAGCAATGGTTAGTTATACATGTGTTAAAGACCACATTAACTTAAGAATATTACAGAAGTTACAGACCGCCATTTGAATGCAGAATGGTGAACTACTGGTGCTGCTTCTTTTCCACTAAGAAATAAAACTATTATCATATTTTCATCACAGACTATGATCCCCTGAAACAAAGAATAGTGTTTACCCAAAGATCTCAAAGCATTCTACAGAGGCAGCTAAGTACTCTCACTGTATAGAGGATGCGGCACAAAAAGGAATATTATGCTCTTAAATTAAGAGAATTTCGAAGAAAGACAGTGGCAGAAGCTAAGAATAGAAACCCCAGTTCTTCATGCCACTGCTCTGTCTACATTTCCACCCCCAAAAGGACTGATGAAAAAGGCAGCTATGTGAGTTAAAAATAACTTCTGATTAGCAAGGCAGTGACAAAGACAGGAGCCCTATGGAAACCGAATGAGCCAGAGCCTCACTCAAGGCAGAACTAGACTCTAACCTGGAGAAACTGAACACTGTAAGGCCAGGGTAACATTCTGCTCAAATTAAGTGAAATTGAGTTTTCCAGGACAACAATTTTGGTCTAGAGAACTGTGTTAGAAGCACTGATATTACAAAGCAAAAAAATCTCTTCTATTAGTCAAACTGATATTGCTGAAGAGACTAGGCACAGAAAACATACAGTTTTCAAAAAGACAGAGAACAAGCTCTAGAACAACTTCAAATTGAGAATATGAGCTCTGATTTCATCTGGGTTGTGTTAATTAATATGAGGTGGCTGAAAACCTGTGGAATGGAGAGAGATTTTTTCAAGGACTACAGAAAAAGTTTAAAAGCCTTTGTTGTTCATGAAGGGCAAAATAGACAATTACTATTTGCCTGTGAAATACTGAAGATCTCAAGGAATGGGCAAGTTTATGCCATTCCACAAAACCCCTCTCGAGCCCATGATATAGGCCACATAATCCCATACTTAAAGACACAGATTTGTCTTCTGATGGTTCCTTTAGGCCCAACTTGGTTAAACTCCAACCACCTGGTTCCTCTTGGTACCTTGCTTGCCTGAAAAAATAGGGTGGTTAGCTCTTTTCTCATCTGTAGATGTGAGTTCATTTGGGTGCTTAGCAGTTGTTTGCTTTCACTCCCTTTACCCCCCTAAGAACATTTGGTGGACTGTATTGAGTACATACATATTCACACAGCAGAATGTAAAGACTCACAGATTTTGTTAATTTCAGTAGGGAGAAGAACAAGTATTTACCACAGGATGGTGAAGATTCACTGACAAACTTTGTGTTTGTTGCTCTGCAGGGCCTGATACTACTTGATGCAAGCTCACCTACAAAAAGGTTGGCTCTGATCATGAACTTGATGGTAGAGGATTATTAGAAAGCTAGGGAAGGGGGTCAGAGAGAAATTCCTTCCACTTACATTTTCCACTGTAGCTGGTAATGTTCAATAATTTTCTGTATAGATTCCAAGGCATAATGCTAATCCACTACAAGAACTTTTCTTCTTGTATTGCAGCAAGTTCTTGCATGATGTTAAAAGATTTTATATATTAGAGGAATAATGTTCCAAGATATATATTTTGAAAGATTAATATCAAATGTGCTCTCCTTATTGCAGATGCAGTGATATTCAAGGGCTAAACAGTACATATTTTATTATATGTTGCAGATGGTTGCTGGTTTTAAAACAAACAGGTGTTAGTTTCTTCAATACATGCAGTTTGTGGACTGCTGTTTGTTATTGAGATGGATGCTCAGGAAGTTGATATTGATGCAGAAACACATAACGAAAAGCCTAATTGCAAAAGAGCTCTGGACAGCTAGAATTCAACAATCTGTTTTATCTCTTTATCTTTACTTAATCTGTCTTTCCAATGAAAACTGGACCAGAATCACCGGTTTTCTTTGACATGTACTGCTGGCATCAGTTGCCATCACATACTCAAGTTACGGATAGTGTGCAGTCATAATATCAACACACCTTGAAACCAATTTCCCAACAGCAGGCTGTTAAACACAAGTTTTCACATAGTAGGCTGAAGGGTTAAAAAGTATTATTCAAAGCTACACAACCTCTTCCATTCCACTACTCATAACGATACTTTATTACAGAATCACAGAATGGTTAGGGTTGGAAAGGACCTTAGAGATAATCTAATTCTAAGCCCCCTGCCATGGGCAGGGACACCTCCCACTAGACCAAGTTGCTTAAAGCCCCATCCAGCCTGGCCTTGAACACCTCCAAGAATGGGGCATTCATAACTTTGGGCAACTTGTTCCAGTGCCCTCACCATCCTCACATTAAAAAATTTCTTCCTAATGTCTAATCTAAATCTAGCCTCTTTCAGTTTAAAGCCGTTACCCCATGTCCTGTCACTACATGCCCTTGTAAAAAGTCCCTCCCCATCTTTCCTGTAGCCCCCTTCAGGTACTGGAAGGCTGCTGTAACGCCTCCCCAGAGCCTTCTCTTCTCCAGGCTGAACAACCCCAACTCTCTCAGCCTGTCCTTGTACAGGAGGTGCTCTAGCCCTCTGCTCATCTTTGTGGCCTCCTCTGAACCCGCTCCAACAGGTTCATGTCCTTTCTGTGCTGAGGACTCCAGAGCTGGACACAGTACTCCAGGTGGGGTCCCACCAGAGTGGAGCAAAGGGGGAGAATCACCTCCCTTGACCTGCTCGTCATGCTGCTTTTGACACAGCCCAGGAGATGGCTGGCTTTCTGGGCTGCAAGTGCACATTCCCAGCTCATGCTGAGCTTTTCGTCAACCAGTACCCCCAAGTCCTTCTCCTCAGGACTGCTCCCAATCCATTCTCCTCCCAGCCTGTATTTGTGCTTGGGATGGCCTCGACCCATGTGCAGGACTTTGCACTTGGTCTTGTTGAATTCCATGAGTCTGGCATGGGCCCACCTCTCAAGCCTGTCCAGGTCCTTCTGGATGGCATCCCTTCCCTCCAGCATGTCCACCACACCACACAGCTTGGTGTCATCAGCAAACTTGCTGAGGGTGCACTCAACAAACACTGTCCAAAAACCTCAGATTGTTTCTAAACAATTCTGAAGGCATAAGTTACCTTTTTATTTTGTACATCAGAGAGCTGAGGTACAAACTCAGTGGCAAGCCCAGAGTTGCTGAGGAACATTTGTGAATATCTGGCAGAAGGGGGTGCTAACATGGCGTCTGGAAGAGGTGGCTCCTTCAAAAATCAAGGCTGACTCAAGTCATTTTTTAGGCTCACAAAGGAAAGCCAAGTATTTTTTGAAGATAAAAAAAATATAAAGATACAAAAAAAAAAGATATAAAACTACTGAACCAGCATTGAAATGCAAAACAAGGGTGTGAGGGCAAAACTAGACAAGCAAGGAAGGAAAGGAACTGCAGCCAGAAGGAGATAGAGGGAGACAGCACCAAGAAAATAATGCACTAGAGAGCAAAACAAACCTCCTAGCACATGCTGAAAGATCACAGAAAAACATGAAAAGCTGGGAAGGCAGTAACCAGAAGAGGTAGGAAAGAGGGCACTGCATACAGTGGCAACGGACTACTCCAACCCATTTCCTCATGGGAAGGGGAAATGAAAAAGTGTGCTTTCCTGCTCTGTTTCCTCCATGCAAAGCCATACAAAATTTACATTAATGACATTTTGATGCTATACGGTTCAGAAGAAAACTAAAGAAAGTAAAAAATACTTCATCTAAACAGCACTGCTAAGTTATATCCACTAATCAGAGCATGATGGCAAGTCAGCTCCTCTCTGAACACGATCAGCTATGCACAGTCTGAACAACTTCTCAGTGCACTGTTTCTCCTTAGTGTATTCATACACAAGCTCACCCAGCCTCATTTCTAAGTTCAAAAACAAGTTTATAGGGAGCAACTGTCTCAAAAATAAAATCTAGATAAATTTATGCAAGGATAGGTTCACTGCTTGTCATAGTTTTCCCCAAGAAATTGTCTGAGGGAAAACTTGCTTTCCTGAGGAATTAGGAACACCTTAGAGCACAAAACTGCTCCATGAGAAAAACAATAATTCACTTTATTGTAATACAGATGGAGACACCATTGTAAACTACGCCCAACACATCACAACCACCAAGCATACAACACAATCCCTACAACAAAACTTGAAGCATAACTGAAGTGTAAAATATATTCCAGCAGCTGCTCCCACCAAATGACAATTGCTCCAGTGCAAATCTGAAAGCCAAAAGCCAGCCAGGTACAGAACATCTGAGCTGCACTGTACTCCCCCACCCTTAAAAACAAAAAA
Organism: Pterocles orientalis; assembly: GCA_011057875.1. Lineage (NCBI taxonomy): Eukaryota > Metazoa > Chordata > Aves > Pterocliformes > Pteroclidae > Pterocles > Pterocles orientalis. The sequence continues at coordinate 1,034,738 of WKFP01014785.1, read as the reverse complement.
ATTGCAGAGTATAATTATTCTCGTAGAGTGCTTTCATTAAAAAGAAAGTTCCTAATCCTTTTAATCGTCATTATAACTTCACACGTTATGTAATGTAAATACATTTGGCAAATCTATCTGAATCCCAGCTTCAACTGCAACACTATTATTACACTTACAGGAAGATGCTCATCTTTTACAAGTAAAATGATAAGTTTTTAAAGTAATCTGATAACTCCAAGAATGAACTGGGGGGCTGCAATGTCATGCCATCTGATTTAGCATCCTTTCATTACACCGACACCAACTTTGAGAACTAATTATCATCTTTAACAAAAGTCTAAAGCATGTAACTAATTTCCTCTTTGTCTTAACCATACAGACAGAAAAAATACTATTTGCTCATTTAAACAAATTCTTAGGAAGTAATTAAAGAAATAAAACATGGTCAATTAATTCAATAAAAGGCTATGGTTAAGCCACGTGTGTTAATCACTTAATAAAACAAACCAGACCACCAATAACAAAAAAGATATTTTTTTTTAAGACAAACACACTTTCCATTCAGAACATAATGAGTACCTACTTGACATGCTTCCTTACAGCTACAATACAAATACCTTCTTACTTCACACACAGATTCCATGAAAAACAGCCTTCAGAAAGTCAGTCTCGCCTTTTCTTGTTTCAGGTGGTTCACTATACTGAACCACCTAGCAAGAAAAGCAATAGGAGAGATACACCGTCTTTTGATTTTTATGTTACTGAACTCAAGTCAGAGAACTGCATTGCTCTTTTCCTCGCACACTTTCCTTCTTCACAAAAAACTTTTTATTGTGCTTTAACAGAAGGTCAATGGCTATCACTTCTCTACACTAGCACAATGGTGAATTGAAACAAGAACCCATAGCTGTTTGGACCGACAAAGCAACCAGTATGTCTAAGCCAATAAAGCGATTTGTTCATTAAAGCTACTAATAAAGCAACCTTTTGTTAGTCTATGAAACATCAGAAACCTCATAGAATGCATTTAACTATGCTTTCTTAAAAATCACCGACTCAAAAGTTCTAAAATCTTTTCACTTCTCCGCTTCCTTAAACTGATAATAAAAACCCTAGCCTTGACTTTTTAAAGGAGAGTAAGTGCAATGCAAACTTTAATGCTTATTCATCAACATAAAAGTTCTTGGTGAAGGTATCCCCCCTGCCAAAAGTTCAAATTTATCATATTAATGTCCTATGCAAATCTCCCTATGCAACACTGACAACCTACAACAAAGAGAGCACCATAATTCTGTACAATAACCAAATCACTCAATGGATGGACTCAGATTAATTTGGATTTTAAAAAAAAAAAAGAAATGAGAAGACCTGTAGTGAGCAAAGATAAAAAATGTAAGTGCTTGTGTCCAGTGCTTTCAATTAAACTGAAGCGGACCAAGTTTGAACCTTATTACCCAGTGCTACATGGCGTTGTGTGGGGGTTTTTGTAACTTTTCTTGATAAGCTGCTCTAACATGACTATGTTCACAAACTTCCTCCCAGCAATATCAGTATTTTTCCCTAATAACTTTAGCTGTACAATATCAGCAACCCTTGAAAGAATTAAAATGAAGCCTCCTCCCTTACTCACAATTTCTAAACTTGCTTCCAAGTGAGCTCCATTGTTCTAAGGTGCATCTTTCTATCTAGTCACCATCAACTAGGCAAAAAAGCCAGGCAGATTAGTTCCTCTAAACTACTACATTTAGCATCTGTGAAAGACATTTTTACCAGAAGTTACAGACAATTATCATAGCTATGTAACACATTAACACAGACAATAAAGCAAAACATGATCTGAGGGGAAAAAAGTATGTAATATGCACTCTATTACTCTCATTTAACAGCGCAATACCCCTTATCCTAGTGGCAAGCCAGTGTAGATGCAATCTGAAATAATTCTTCTGCTACCACTTCTCATCTGCTTCTTTTTATCAAGCATAGGGCTCAGGTTTCTTTATATGCACAACTACCCAAGCAAAAATAAATAAGAAAGTTTCATCCTTATTACTGCAATTTTTCAGGGACAAGATTCCCATTTGTTATACTGCATCCAGCATTTGAATTCTCAGCAAAAGTTCTTGTGGCAGAATGACCATAAAATATTTGTCCCCACTCAGAGATATTTACAATTAGCCAAGGTTCTGTCCTTTGCTATGCAGAAAAAATAATCTGTATTTATAAAATAAACAAGTCTGCTATCTAGGGCAGTGACAGCATCCCTCCCCCTACACCGTAACTTTCACTATCAAGCCATGAGATTATATCCTCCTTCTGGAATTAAGTGCTTATTCTAACAATAACACTTCAATTGCATGGGAAACTTTTCAATTAAACAGTGGTCAAGCAGTCTGATAAGGCACAGAAAGAAAACCGATAGCTGAAAAGAGTCATACAAGTTCTGCAGTTTTCATAGCTACTGCTAAACAAAAAGTTAATCAATGAGTAGTCAAGAAGCAAACAAACTACCACCGAATTTCATAACAAAAACAGACATGTAATTTTACTTAACTGTAAGGTTTCAGCCACCTTCTAAGGTTTTCACTTAAAGCTTTTTCTTGGACTTTGGAGTCTTTTGCCTACTACTGCACCACTGACATACATGTGCTGGCAAAGAGAACAGCGGTACAATAACTATTGCAAACACACTGTTTAGAATGAGTTACACAACACTTTTTCTATATCCTCCTGAAGAGTGAACACGACTTCTAAACAGCAATTAAAAATAAGTTTAGACATAAGGCTTTCTTAATTAAGTTTTGAATTCACATTTTGCTAATTCTCCCTGCCCATACCTGACCAAGTCTTTCAACAATTTTACAGTTAGGTGTTCATTTAGGCTTAAGCAGATTCATACAAGAATGAGACCTCCACAACATAATATGCTGCCTGATATTTGTGATCAACTGAACTTTTCAGTTTGCTTAATTTCCAAAATTAATCCTCTGCTTCAGTTCAATTCTACTTCTCTCACGTACCCAAAGTCAATAGAATTTATGTTCCTGAATGACTTAAGTGTACTTGAAAAACCCTGCTCTTCAGAGATTAACTTCTTGCTCTTCCAAATAAATGCAAAGTTAGAAGCTAATGAGAAGCTCCCAGTACTTTTTAAGATTGTGTTATCAATAAAAAATTGACAATCAGTTTTGCTCTGAGGCAACATAAGTATGTCACTCAGAAGTTTGACAAATTTATGTTTGTAGCTACTGATGCAGGAAACATTTTTGCAGACATGAAGCTTTTTACAGGTGTTCTTACAATCACATTTAAGCATATACTCCAATAACTGCAGGATCAGACCTGGATTTCATTGATCTATCTTTACCTGTACTCCACAAGAATTGATATGATAGCCTAACGGTAGCGGCAACAGCAAACTAACCACCAACTTAAAATGCATCACAAGTGTCTTCAGATGTGTCTTTGTGATAGCGATCAATTTAACAAAAAAAAAAAAATCTATTATTATTATTTAAAATCAGCTTTTAAAGAAACACTTTAAGTTACAAGCTACTAAAACTTTAACAAAAACTCAAGACATAGCTTTCAGAAACTATTTCTTACACATTTATCTTCTACAAATCACCTAGTTAAATAAAGGCTTTAGTAGCTGACAAAACACCAATAAGCACTTAATTTACTTTTCTTCACAAAAGTACTCATATATATGATGATGATTAAAAAATGGAAGTTGACAATGCACTATCAACACAGCAGACCAAAAGACAACTTCAATTACAGGAGCTGAATTTTTGTTTACTTCATCTAGTTGCAACAGTTGTAAAACCAACATAGGAAACCTGCTATTTATCATTTCAGAATGATCCTAGAGTTTCTTTATTATTTTTTTTATAATCCATATCATCAAGACACTGAAACTTAAGAGTTGCTAAGCTCATGTTCTAGCCATATTAAAAGACAGCCACAGGAACAGCTATACAGGAATTGCCATTTCCTGGAGACAGATGAGAATTCCTCATCCTTACTTTAGTACCCGTAATTTCCACAGGGTCAAGTAATTCTTCAGTAAACATCCCCCTTATAGCCTAAACTTCAGTTCCAGTTGATATCCTAGGGTTGACTTCAATCCTGAAACACTAGTAAGCACTCGTGCCCAAATAGCACCTCTCCTTTTCAATAAATAAGTAGTTAGTGAAGAAATATCTGTCTTCTTACAGATGTGCACTGTTTCACCAAAAATGACTTAAGTATATAAGAACTGGCACGTGAAAAATGGTCTCTTTCAGACCAAAGAACCCAATTTCAAGGGACTACACCAGAGGCAAGGGACACAAAAAGCAAAGGACAGCAACTAAAGAAGCTAGTAGGAGTCACCTTCAAAACACAAGTGACTCTTCAGGCAACAGCTAGTAGACCTGTGGAATTTGATACAAAAGGGTGCAACAGAGACAAGAAATTTATGTGGGTTCAAGGAGAAATTGGACAAGTTCACAGAAGATAAATCATTCATAAGTTTCTCAATAAATAGAAACGGTCTCAGGCTCAGAGAGTCCGTGAGCTGAAAGTAGTTGGAAAGCAAGCATGAGAAGAAAAGTATATAACGCTTATCTTGTTCTCAATGTGTTCTGTACATCCATTTAGGGATGTTTTTGAGATGGGTCATGTGAAGAATTAGGGAACTTCTGGGTTCCGTGCACTATACATTTTAAAAGAGAACATTCAAATTAAAATACAGAAAAAGTATTTTACTGTTTGGATCCCCCTCTCAAAACTGCCAGCTTGATAAAATATATTAAATTCAGATGTTTTAGTGAGCTTGACCTTTCATTCAAAATATTAGTTAAAGAGTTATGACACCTCTACTGGAACAAAATTACTGATTATTCTCCACCAAAACATCTACAGCAGTTTCACAGCTTTGCCTCCTACGCGCTGTGTCTGTGCAAGCTCTCAGTTGGCAGCAGAATGGACGACTACCAAACAGTCCTGGCTGGGACTTTTTCTCCTCAGAAAAGCTAAATGACTTCCCCTGAGCTGCGCTGACAGGATGCTTTCCTTCCTGAAAAGGGATACAAAAAAATAGATGGAAGAACAAGTCACAGGTGTCAGTTTGTTCACTAATTAGGGAGACCTTTATCCTCCTATTTGTTCCCTTTCCAATGCACATCTTGCAGTGCTTCTGTCATCTTAATTCAAGACCTCCTAGATTCTAAATTCAAAGTGTGAGAGAAAGCATAACCTGAGCACATGCATTTCTCAGCTGACAGCACTCCACTATACAATTTGGGGAAGTAAAACAGAGCTAGCAAAACATACACCATTAACACCTCATTTGGAGAAAGTCTGGCACTTTCGCATTTTCTCAGTTTATAAGCAGAATCAGAACTGGGTTATGTCAGAGGAGCAAGAAAAAAAAAATAATTTGTAAATATTAAACTAAAATATCTAATATTAGAATGTGAGAAAACAGTACTTACCTACATTTGTAAGAACCAGTAAATACGATTTAGCATGTTACAAACAAGCCTTTCATGCATCAGCAAGCTAGCTGAAACAGTTGTTTAGAGATTACTATTGTAAAACATACGCAGGTTGATAACAAAGAATATAAACAGCATGGTTTCTGGAAAGGAAACTATGCTTTTTTAGGCTAGTAGAATTTTATAACAACAGCAGTAAACTACGGAGAAATTGTTGAAAAAATTACTTTCAAAAAGCCTCCCCCAAAGTCTCAAGAAGCAATTAAGTAAAATTAGCGTTAGGGGAAAACATTAGTTAGTTGTGTTTGGATGCCAGCAACAGAGCACCATAAGAAAAAGCAGTAACTGGTCTGTTAACTTGCAAAAAAGGTTTAACAGGGGACCCCTACAACTACTTCACATATTCCCTAGTGGTCCAGAAAGCAAAAAGGGGCAAAATTCACTTACAGAAAAATTATCAAGTTTAAGAGAAGAGAAAGAACTGTAAAAAATTCAGACAGTTTAACCAAGTTAGATAAAAAACAAATATATGACAGACAAAAAGAACAATCGACAAGGCATTGCATGTTGAGCCGACTATTCTACTCACCAACTTTCTGATTTTAACAACAAATTCAGAAAGAGACACATCACTCTGGAGAGTGCACTGAAGAATTATATTCAGTAAAAAAAAAAAAAAAAGTTAGGATGTATGTAAAATGTCTTGGGGAGTATTACAATTGGTACTTTACAAACTGAATAAAGCATTTCAAGTAGGCACTTTGTAAATATACAGCCCGCCAAGTAGGCACATAATGTAAAAAATGGTTTGAAATGCCAATTAAACTAAAACAGTTTCAAAAAAGATGAAAGTTAAAGTCATCTTAAAAGGGATGCCAAAAAGCATCAGAAAAATCAGGTATGTTAACTATCTATAACTGAGAAATGCAGAGTAATGCGGAAGAAAAGATATAGAAAAAAAATTAAGAACTTTGAGTTCAACTGGAGTTCAATAATAAGGATATATTCAACTAAACTATAGGGGTAAAACATCATGAATAAAAAAGACACACTATGAAATTAATGATTAAGATGAGACAATATGTTTCCATACAACAATTGCTCAGATCCCCAAACTTGATTCAAATAATAAAGAAAAAAAAAAACAACAAACCTAACGTACTCTTAAAAAGGATTATACATTTTATTAAACAGCATAATAAACTGTGACAACGATTAAGACTGAACTTGAAGAATAGTGAACTACTAGAAGTTTTATACATGAAACTTTTCAATGGCACTACACACCTTTCCAAAAAGCAATTCTGAGAAGAAAGGAAAGACAAAAAGATATGTGTCCTATAATGAAATCCTAATTCTTCTCTGAAGATTATAAAAAATAGGCAGAGAGAATAGCACACAAATCTCTCAGCTGTACAATTAGTAGAATGCTTGAATATCATCTTTCTTCCTCTCTTTGGCAGCAACCAGCAAGCATACGTATAGCTCTGCAACAGTCACAGTCCACGCTGCCTTTAGCCCAGCTAGAAAACTAAAAAAAACTTGGTAGGTTTTCCGGGGACTAGCACTGTAGTCAGGCTGCAGGATCTGAACATATTGTAATAAGGGACATCACAGAAGATAACAGGACAGTAATGAGGACTCTGGTACTGCAGTGGTGGGATACAGCAGCAGACAGAGAACACCAATCCAGAGGAAACTAGGTTTTGTTAGCTCTGCTGCTCATAGAACAATTTGTTTCCCTTGTGTTTTACAGAATTGAATACTAATATTTCAGCACACTGTAGCTTTGATCACTGTGTTAAATGTAACTCTAGTGAATAAAAGGATTAGTTTGACCAGATTGGCACAGCTATGACTGTGATATTAAGAGAACTCCAGGGAAAAACCTTTGAAGATCAAGTGCATGCTCAATTTTGTAGGTTGAATTTGCAGTAGTAAACTGAAGGTGTTTTTTTTTTGTCAGGCATATAGTTTACAGTATGACACATATGACTTCTGCAGCTTATTATACAGATTATAAGCATTTTTAGATTACTTAAATGTGTCTTGCTGTGAAAAAGGGCGACCCCACTCTCCCCTTACCCAAAAGGCTAAGAAATCAGGCTGCCCTAGCACTGCCATTGGTTCACAACCAGCTGGATTTAAGCAGATAGCACAACCACAGAAGGCAAAAAGGGGGGGGAGGACCAAGATCAGCCATTTTGTTTCCAGCACATACTCCACACCAGCTTCAGCAGATCATCCAACAGCAACTGTGAGGTTTCAGGGCACAGTTAGGCTGATCTAATGGTCAGCCAGTGCCCAAAGATTTCACTACCAGCTGTGCATTCCCTGTGCCAGCTCTAACACACATCCCATGTCACACTGAGCCAACTCAATTTGATTTTTAATTCCCTTCTCCCTTAAATTCAGGGAACTAAAATGGTAGAAAACCAACAGCACAAAATTGATTAGCAAAAAGTCAGATTAAACCAATAGCTAGCACAGGAAGAGGTTGGAGTGTGAGAAGCTGTTTGGAACCATTCCTTTCAGCAGCAGCTTAAGCAGTTCAAATGCAACATGAAATGACAGCATGGTAAAGGACAAGCAAATATAACATCTCAGGAGCCCTTAATCTTTGCGAAGTTCAAAAAAATTTTATGAAGGAAGGGTAAATTGTTTCAATTTTAAGTTTCTCTTTTTTTAATCTTCACTAGGTGTGCCTAACCTACACAGTCAATTTTGTTCCCACCACACTGCAGTGTAAACAAACAATGGGAATGAGAAGGACCAAAACATTAACACTTCTTTTGTGCCACCAAACAAGCTTTTGTTTTTCCACTCATTCCCAGCACCCTTTCAAAAGGTTCCCACAGCCCGTGTAAACAGCATGCAAGCTGAGCAGGATGACTGTACCTACCTCCTACATAGGCAGGCAGCAACCGCAGCATGTAGCTCCCCTAAATAGCCAGCCACACATCCACCCCATGACATGGGACACCACCTACCTCTACCCTTCAAACAAAAAAATCCTGCCTGTGCTCCTGAGTCATACTGAGTGTTATCTAGTGCTACCGCCAGGCATAGCCAAACATCAGCAATGGCTGAGATGAAGTTTGACCCTCAGTTATTTCAGTATCAGCCCAGTTCTTCTCTGTTGCACATCAGGAATTACTTTATTTCAAAATAGTCACGCGTAACAGTATTCAAAGGACAAATAACAACAAAATAATTTGCAAGATTTACCACCATAATAAGCTATAAAACTGGGAATACAACGTAAATCCTGGAATGAAGAAACAGTATGTCCTGGAAAGAAATCAAATATAACTGTGAATGTCGAAGTTGTTTTGCTACAACAAGCCACGTCTAAACACCACTCCAGTTTTAGTGCACTCTCACTTTTAAAATTAAGTTAAACATCTAGACAAGCTAGGAAACTGTTATAATGGATGTAATCGGGGTCATTAACACAAACATACTTCTGTATTAAAGGTTTGAAAAATGGAAAGTTCAGACACCTGTCTATTGAGCCCACCTAAGATTAGAGCTCATGTAAAATATTCTTAGTAGGAACTATTTCACACATATTATCACTTCCCTGAAAACAGATAATGTCAAAACATAGTTAGAAATACTACCATGTTACTAAGGGGCTACCAAAACCTGCGTGCTACTCTTGCCATGTTTCATGAACACGAAGCAGCCGTTCAGGACCATGTGCCACACAGCTGGTAGCACAGAGGAAGTCCAGGACAAAAGTCCAGCAAGCTGGGAGTCAAGCAGCGACTAAGTCTAGCTCTTAACCAGACCAGAAACAGCAGAGTCAGAATCCACTTGCTACCACAGATAACACAACTAACATGCCATGAAAGCAGAGGGGTAAAACTGCCCCCTTCCACCAGAGGCTTGTCACAAGGGTGCACATCTGACACCCTCTTGACTACACAGAGAAGTTTATACATACACAGGTGGGCAGTCTGGGGTGGGAGAAAGCATAGCAGGTCAAATCACTGTCTTCCTTCAACAGGACTCTTGCAACAAGTAGCAAGTTAGAAGAAAAGCAATTCCCAAACATGCTGCTCCAGACAAAATGATAATTTCGAATTCCATCTTGCTGGAATATCCAATAGGGCCAGCTATCTAGGTATATGGAGAAAGAAACATTGTCAAAAGCCTCCTGGAAAAATAAAAACAACGTAAACCACACAAAAGCAACAACAAAATCACAAAACAAAACACAGCAACTTTGCCTCAGAATTATTTAAAGCAAGCTGAAGATGTCCTCAAGATCCATGAAAACTGTCACTATTGTACTCTGCAGTAAAGAAAAAAAAAACCTACCTGTCACTGCAGTGATCCACCCACTCACAGAAATGCCACGGATCTGAAGAGGTATTCATCAGCTCTGGCAACAACAGATGAAACTGCCACAGCAGAACTCAGAAACAAATGTTACAAATAACTTAGACAAGGGTATCTCCAGGATGGCAGTTTCAGGGCCCTTTTTTATTGTACTAGAAGATCTCCTGCTTTGAGCATCATTGCATGAATTAAAACAAAATAACAAGATATAAACAGCAAGAGAAGTAGGCACTGCTGGCAAACCGCAGATTTACTGACCATCTGACCCAAGCTCAGGGCCCCAGGTAAGACTGCTTAGCAAAGACACAGCAACTGGTAAAGCAAAGGTGTAGACATCCTGTCCTGAACAGAGAGTCAGAACTGTGCCAAGCTATGCGGGACCACACTTGCCACAAGAGATGAGTAGCATTTCTTCAGAGAGGCTTGACACCAAAGTTATAGTTTTGGTTATTATGAAGTGGTCATGGCCTTGAACACACCAAAAAAAAATATTTTAAAAAACAGCCTTATTAGGCAGTGGAGAAGTCAACAAAATGGTCAGGTCTAGCAAAGAAATGCTAGGTTTTGCAGCTACTGCAATAGCTAGTGAGCAACTTCTCAAGCATGAACTATGCTACAATGCTGAAAGGCTTGCACTCGCCAAGGAACACACTGAACAGCTTATCCTCCTAAAAAGGGAAGTTGGGAAAAAGTTTGAAATCTTTTCTTCCCTATTAGCTTTCGTTTGTGGTGTTTGGGCTTCTTGGTAATTTAGTAAGACAAGTAGCTCGTCCTGAAGTAGCCTGTTTGCTTCCGAAAGCATTGTGACTATTTTCATTCCTGCAGATGTATATGGACAGACATTCTACCCTATAAAGCATATCATGTATTTTACATAAAGAGAGCAATATCCTTTCACATGCAGTTTTTAACATGGCAAACTCCCTATCAGCGTAGGCAGATCCTGCAGCAGATCTAAACATAAAGTCTCACCTTAAAGAAAACATGATAGACTTTTACCCTGAAAAACACATGCTCCAGAAGTATTCACTAGCATCCGTGAGCACACAGACCCAATGTGTGCAGTAAGGAGACACTACACCAGTCAGAGAGGGCAGAGTCAAGCAGATAGTGTCAACAACACGCACCCTACGTTTTGCAGTTCCTGTCCTTCTGAAGTTCAAAGCAACTGCCACAACCTACAACAACACAAAACCACAGCTGAGTAAGCCTAACTCTGCATGACCAACTTCAGGAGTACTTCATTCCATCAAAAACATCCTCCAACGCTCTGTGTGCAGTCAGCTCTCCACCACCACCCTTAAGCTCTTTGGCAATTCCAGAAAGGGAACACACATGGGAAATCTCTGGTAACCTGTATCAATGTCAAGGTCTCCTCCCACCTTCCTAGCTACCCAGAGCAACATTCCTAAAGGAAGAAGTGCTGAAGAGGGACATCAGACCAAAAGGTTGAGTAACTGGAGAAGGGAACATAGGAACAAGCGTAACGATTATCCTAGAATCAGTTCAGGTTGACAATTTTCAGAGAGACCCATGGGTAAAGAGGGGGACCAGGGAAGGGAAAGAATGAATACATGATTACAACTTGGCATACTGAAGTGGCAAGACTCACTGATCGAGGTTTATGAAGAGCTCAGAGGAAACTACTGCAACTCCTCCTCCTCCAGTGTTCCCTTCCCCACATGTCCAGCTCCACAAGGCCAGGTCTTACCCACAGCACACGCACACCTCTCAGCTCCACCTGCGGGCAACTCTCCTGCCTTGGTAGGAGGCAAATCCTGTGCTTAGAAAATGCTGCTTCAACAGTATGCCCTGCCCTCTGAGTACACCTCACCCCAGCCTGCCGCTCTCAGGAGCTCACAGACTTCTCAGTGCTGCTTCTCCAGAGAAGCAACAGGCCACTCACGCCATCCATGTTACTGAAAGGTTTTAAAGAAGGCAAGCACTTCAAAACATTCACATTTTGGGCAACTTTGAATAGTCAGTCTTTAAACAGGAAGCATTACTTAACCTTCACTACCTCTGACCTGTCCTGCTATAAGCAGCCGTCCAATTTCAGGCCACCAGGCAAATTAAATTCACCCAGGCCAGCTTAGCCATCCACTACCTACTACAGGCTTCCCTCATACTGTTGGTGCTAGAAAGCAGTCTTGCGTGACCAGCCAGAAACACACGTCAAGCCATTTCAAGAAACACATTACTTCCCCCAACATCCCAATGACAGTCCACATGACATCTAGGCCACATCAAAATGTTAACCAGTATTATAACAATGTATTTGGGTTAAAAAATCCAAACAGCACACTCAACCTTTTGTGTGAGACTACTAAAGGGAAATCGCTTTTCTTTCTTTAAATACAATTCAGGTAAACAGCATTACAAAATTTATCATACTGGTACAACTCTAAATTACAGCCAAAACTGAAAGCGGTACCTACAGTTAAAACATCCTATGCTTCTCCATTTTAGAGCCTTATTTGTGGTTGGTCAAAAAAAGTAGCTATTTTTACTAGTTCATACTGCAACGGCCACCACTGATTATGTTGAAGGGATTCTGGAGAAAGAAAGAAAAAAAAAAAAAGGAGGAGCTGTTTGAGGGCAAATCTTGCTCTTGTAGCTACTTGTGAGCATGCACCTGCTAAAACTATCACATCAGAATTGTTCCAGCAAAACAGCATGCAACAACACACCTCGTCCTCCAGTGCAAAGCCAACCATCTCAGCTCAAGATGCAGGCAAAGCTCATCTGCGCTAAGCAAGCTAGTTTTTGGACAATAATGACTACATCGCACACTTCCTCTTACCAGACAAGCTGCGGGTGCTGCATTCTCTAGCCAATGGTAATTTCCCATTTGCTGGGGCAGTTGAAGATAAGATGTCTGCTGGTACATTAAGAAATGACACTATGGAAAAAAATATATTGTTTTGCCCTTGTACTGCAATTGTTTCAGAGAATACTAAGGAAACAAAATATTGAAGAGCTACTAAAGACCTCTCTATTTTGCAAAGATGGACAGTCTTGAAGAGATGACAACGCAGTTTTTGTCATGGTGAGCACAGGATTGAATGCAGTAATTCCTTTTTTATTCTGACATTTGTTACTTTTGAAGTACTTGACCTTGCAAACTATATTATTATATAACATGCATTTATGTTTCCAATTTTAAATTATTTTGATCAAGCTCTGAAAATAAATCCCATGTTTAATTTGAAATAGTGGAAAAAAACCCAAAAAACAGAAACCCCACAAACAGTTTTTTGAGCATAAACTTCAGGAATATAGGCTGCAAGTGGCAGTGCTTACAGACATAAATCATATGCATATTCCTAACAAAAAAATGGCAAGAATCTACTAGAAAACACTTAACTGCAATGTATACATTGACACAGGATGAACACTGGAGTAGCTGACCAGAATCGCTGGTGGGAAGAACTAGGCAAGATTCACAACATTGCAACAGAATAATTGCTCCTATTCCCTCTACCTGCCCAAAAAATGTTCCCTCACAAGTGAGCTGCAATGCCTCTAGCATTCATTAGAGTCAAAAAATGTCTTGCATATGCAAAGTTCTCAAAGGAGAAAAGCAAACATGTACTCTAATATTTAAGTAAGCACCCAATCAAGCCAATGTGTTTATTTACTGATTCTGGCTGATCAGAGAACAGAGCTAAAAATGATTACTTCATTATTTCACCCATAATCTATATGAAGCGAAAGCTGGAGAAACATGTTTCATTTTCTATTGAACACAAAACTGTGACAGGTGAGGACTGGACAAAGCTCATGTATTCTTCCTCTATACCCACACAGGAATTAGAAGGTATCCAACACAGCTGACAGCTCATATATTCAAAACAAGTCACTAAGCAGTGAATTGCTCACTCTTCCCTTGAAGATACCAAAGACGTTCACCCAAGAGGAAGCCACTAAGGGTTGCCAAATGCACGGAAACAACACACACACGCTGATAGCAACTAGAAGGGTGGTCCCGGACAGATGCTTGTAAGCACATAGTGCTGCCTACTGTCTGTCACAGACATCCACTGGTGACCACTGAGGGATACAGGATGCTGAGCAAAACTGACCCTTGGTTTAAGCCAGAAAAGCCTGTGTAATAACCAGTGGCCTCACCACCACAAAGCAAGACCAAGAAGTTTGGTAACAATAAGTTACCTTCTACACTTACATGGTTCTAGGTCTTCAGCATACAAATATCTGAAGTCTTTGCAGCCTTTGCTGCTGCAAAAAACGACGTTAAAGTCTGTGGAAGTGATCCTGGTAAAAAGATTTTTTCTATCCTGTGAATACATGGAGCATTTCAATACACAACCATCCATCAGTTTCCACAAATTCACTAAATCACAATACTTTCTGTAATGGAAGAGCATTTTCAAGAGCGATTACACATAATCCTCATCACCTCTTTCAAGAATTACCTGATATACACAGCCCACGTAAGAGAAGGCTGACGCAGCTCTGCAGATAGGGTCTTTATGTTACTTTTATTTCAAATGTAATGTACGTATAGTCAGTTACAAGTATGTGTTCTTCAGAAAAAAGATCCAGAAGATTAAATGTTTGTTAAATACATCCTGAATTCAAAACATGCTGACCAAAAGATACTTAACTAACTTGGTTTACTTTAAAGAGACAGAATAGCATTCCTCTCTATTTAATAACACTGCCAGGTGTAAATCACCACACACCATTCCTTTCTTTTACTGATTCAGACACAACAAATTTCACTGAAGTAATTAACAAAATGTTTGCAAAGTACTGCATGGTACATAACGGGGTGAAGTAAAGTCAATTTGTCAGTCTAAGAATATGAAGATAAAAGTGATTTCCTTCCCTAAATAAAAAGCTACTTATTCTAAAACCTTCTGTAACACTTAATGCAAATGAAATTCACATACTTTCTGATAAACATGTTTCCAGACACTGCAGTATGTTATTCAGCTTGAACAAAGGAACTACATTGATTAGATCGAAGCTGTAATAGGAGGAAAAACTTAAACCTTGACAAAAACCATTTAAATAACATAAAGTGATATATCTTCTTGAGATATTTATGAACCTGGAACACCAACAAGAATGTATAAGCATCATCAAGAGATGGAACCAGGCTGCCATTAACAGCTGGATGACAAACGATGGAGTGGGAAAGGGCAAATTTAAGTTCAGAACCAGGAAGTGACAAAAGCAAGTGTAATCATCATATCAAAAAAAAAGGACATATAGTGACTTTTAGCTCCTGTGGATATTAAATACAGCATAGCATTGACCATCTCCGTAACACTACGGCCTGAAGAGAATGCAACTTCCTTTCCTGACCTCTTAGTTTTGGGGACAAGAAAAGCAAAGAAGGAACTGAATGGAGAATTCAACTTCTTTTGCACTTCCCTCCCCCTTTTTTAAAACAGAAGCAATGACAGGAAGCTTCAGACATTGAGATATTTGGTCTTAAAAAAAAAGTTACCTGTCAGCCTTCTTGGTCTCAAAAAGAAATTGTGAAACGTCAGGTGCCCTGTCTACCTTTGAACTTCCTACTGATGTCTAGGTTTTCCCCAGTGTTTTCACAGCCTGTCTCTTTCTCAGTGGAACAGACAAGCACACAGCTGGGAACCAGACTGTAGGTATTCTCAAATGTGTAGCGGAAACAAACTAATGCACAGAGCAAGCTTACACTGCTGGAATTCTGGAGTATGTCTTTCCATTCACACGGATACATTTTAGACTTTCAGCCACTATACACTGCTGCTACATTTTATTTTTCTCTACTGTCAGTTCCATTTGGTACATAAAACACAGAAAAGCATGACGTAAGCAACTGACCCACAGGATGTTTGCAGAGTGTTTAATTCTTCTTTTGATGAAGAAGCAGACAAATCCTACAACCTTTTCCTTCAAAGTCTTTCTAGATTCCATCCAAAGAGATATGGAGAGAAAGTAGAGCTGAGGCTGGACTCAGCAAATGGTTTTTGCACAGCTATGATTTCCGGATCTATGTCTGCATACTGTCTCATCAAATAAACAACATTCAATCTCTTCTCTTCACTTTTCAGTACATCCTCTTCAAACGAAACTAGGTGTTGTATAAGTTTTAACTCCTGAATGGTACAGTTTAACACTGACAGACATAAATGTTCCTTCCCCAACTAATCACTGTAGTGGTGCTCTCTTCAGTCGAGCAGTTCAGATACTCTATTAAAGCAATCTAAGTTTTGCTGTAGTTTTTGCTCAGAGGGAAATTCTGCACGCTGCAGAAGTGCTATAAAGCAAAGCAAAACAAAACCCAAGTAAACAGGGTCCCATTCCCAAACGAGACCCTTCGTTCCCCAGGCTCAGAGAAAGGTTTGGAACGAGACCAGGAGCACTTGGTCGTGCTTCGTGAAGAAGCAACTTCACCGACAAACAGGAAGAGCCAACACCATTTCTGGCTTTTAAACTGTATTAAACAATGCTTTACGTGAAAAAAGCAACTCGTGAATAACGTTTCCCTGTGCCAATAACTGCAGTATTTTCCAGCCAAGTGTTATGTAAATGAGCAGCCAGGAGGCAGCCACAGGGTCTGTTAGGAGCCACTCAACCCTTTAAATTAAAAAAAAAAAAAAAATCCACAGTGGGAGCATGGGGGGTGTGTTGGAACCCCCCCCCATGCCTTACAGCACCGCCGCTTCCAGTCCCCTGCGCTCCGCTCCCAGCCTCGCACAACTTCCCACCCTGGCGGTTCCGCTCGGCTCCCCCGGGCGGGGCCGGGACGGGGGGTCCCGAGCCCTTTAACCGGCCGCCGCCTTTGTTCGCAGGGGGCCGGCGCTCCCAACCCGCGCCGCGCCAGGCACAAAGCGGGCGGCACAAGTTACGAAGAAAACCTCGGCCCTTCCCGGGGGCGGCAGCGGGGCTCCTCCGACTCCTCGGCCGGTGGCGGCGGGAGCGGGGGCCGCCTGCCCGCGGGGCACCAGACCGCGCGCAGCCGGCAACGTGAGCCGCATGGGAAGCGACGGCGGCACCGCGCCCCCCAGCCCGGCCCCGGGGCACCTAGCCCCCCCTCCCCGCCGGCTCCTCCCGCTCACACTCACTTTTCGGGACGGGCTCCGTTGGGCTCTCCCTGCGCTCCGGGCACGCACGTCTTCCCGCCGGCGGGGCGATGCCGGCGGCGAGGCGGAGCCCCCCTCCCCCGGCGGGAGGGGGCCCGCTGCCCCCTGGCCCGGGGCTGCCGCCAGGGGCCGGGTGGCTTCAAGGAGGCAGGCGGGTCCAGCCCTCCCCGGGCGGGCTGCGAGCAGGGGGTCCTTGGGGCCGGGCCCCGGGCCCGTTCCCCTCGGCGGTGGCTGTCCCGGCGGCTCAGGTGCGCCGCCGCCTCCTCTCACATGGAGCCGCCGCCTCGCCGACCCTCGCTGCCTCCCGGGCCGGTCCCCGCGCCGCCGCCGGCCGGGAGGCGAGTGGCTTGGGCCACGGCCCCCGCCCCGCGCTCCCTCTCATGCACTGCGGGCGCCGCCAGGCCCCGGCTCTAGCAGCGGGGGGGGGAGGAGGGGTGCCGCTAGGGCCCCAGCCGGGCGGCGCGGGGCAGCCGGGCGGCGGGGCTCGGCGCCGCGGCCGCTCTGCTCTCCGGCATGTGGGAGCGGCGGCGCGGGGCGCTGGGCGGCGGGACAGGGCCGGGCCGGGGGGTGGCCGGGCGCGGCGGGAGCAGCGCCCCGGGATCCGCTCGTTTCCTGAGGCGCCGGGAGGGGGCGGGGAAGGCGGGCGAGAGAGAGAGAGCGAGCGAGCAACGGCGGCGGCGCGCGCGGATGACAGCCGTAACCCAGCAACAGGCCCCGCCCCGCCCGTGCCGGCGCGGGGCGATGACGCCAACGGAGGACAAGGTGGAGCCGAGCAGGTAGCGCCGCGGCTGCATGGTTCAGCCCGGGACAAGGGGGCGGGGTCACGCGGCTGGGCCCCGCCCCGCACCCGCCTGCGCGCAGCCGCAGCTGGCGTCCTCGGCGCGCCTCGCCCACTCCCTCCGCCCGGGGCGGGGCGGGGCGGCGCGGGAGCTCAGCCTGGGACGGGGCGCAGGCAGTGCTCGCGCACCCCCGTGACGTCAGGCTGCTCGGGGAGGGCGCGAAGACCTTGTCCACGCGCACGTGCGCGCGGAGGGGTGAGCGCCCCCCAGGGGCCGCTGGGCGCGCGGGGGCCGTTGCTGCGCCTCAGCCGCGCGGGAGCTTCCAGAGCCCCGGGACGCGCCGGTCCCCAGCGGGACCTTGTCTCTCCCCTGGGGCTTCTCCACAGCGCCGCCTCAGGGTGCCTCAGGCTCAGAGATCGGGATAGGGGTTGTACATGGCTGTATCTAACGATAAACAAAAAAATAGTAATTGGAGGAGCCTCCGACGTTGGTTAGGGAGTTGTGCCCGTTACACGAGAGCTCCTCCAGGGTTCCTTATTACACGATGCAGAAGATAGGACGCTGCTGAGTGAACACAAGGAAAAAAATAAAATATTTAATTGCCGCTCATTAAGTACGTGGGACAGCTGCTCGCAAGATCCAGCCTGTGCACCGAGAAAAGCTTAGGCCCTGTGGGAAAAAAAAAAAAAAAGTGGTATTTAATCTTGTTATCATAAAAGGCATACGCGAGAGCAAAATTAAGATTACTCATGTAATTGATGTCTGGCATGTCTGCCTTTTGAGGGCTAATCTGCCGCGGCTGTGTATCTCGCAGGCAGGTGGTAGCTGCTCTGCCTGACCCCACGCCAGCTCGGGGCCAGGGGCTATGTAACCATGCTAAAACCCTTCTCATTGCCCACCAACTTTTTCCCATCTTCTATTCAGCTTTAATACCGCTGCTTATCCTCCATCATCTTATGCTGGATGCTTCTTTACCCTCATTTACCTGATTTCTCTCTCCCTATGTATTAAAAACATGTTTGAGCTTACTTGAGTCTCCAAACCTTTCCCTTGCCCCACTGGGACAATGCAGCAGAGGAGCACTGTCACTCTTCAGTGCTACGGCCAGGTCCCTTCCTCACCCGCCAAAGCTCCCCACCTCAGCCACTGCCCAGCTTATGCTTCCTGTCACAAATTGTCAGGGGGTGCTTTCGCAGGCAGCAGCTTCCTTCACCAGCAAGCCCTGCTTCCTCACAGAGCATCAGTCACCTTTCCCACACAATAACAAAGCAGCCCTGTAACAAGTACATAGATAAATATATAATCAGGTAATTAATTTAAACTGCATATTCCTGAAGCAGGCAGGAATTAAGCTGCCTGCATAATCAAATTCTATTATTTTCATTTTGTTATTTTTTTCCCTAAGTTTACAAAACTGCGTGTGCAAAAATGCACAAAGGAAAGAGCAGTGCTAAAACTTTTGCATCTACAGCATGGATCTCTGCCCCTTGAGCTAAGGGAATAGAGGTCTCAGACCTTAGCCACATCAAGGGGTTACTAGTTCCTTTTTCTTGGACTTATTGCTTATTCTTCTGGCTTTCCATTTTATTGTTGTGTTCTCCCTCTGCCAGTTGAATTAATAGCGTTACACATAGATCGGACATATCTGGGGCACTAAGTGCATATCACTTGCAGTGAAGGAAAAAGTTATCTGTCTAATCAGGGTAGATCACTGACAATGGCAGATGCGTCGCTCAAGAAAGAGAAAATCACTGCTCTGCCAGCACTGGTGATAGTCCCAAGACTGTATGTGGATTTAATGAAAATGTTACGATTTTTTATTAGTCACAGATTAAAATGGTTCAGCGCCTAGTCTTTAATGGAAATGTGTTCATGACTGACTCTACTTCAAACAGTCGGGATAAAAATAGCAGTCGTACCGCAGATCAATGCATTGGCACAATGAAACAGGGAGATTAACACTGTTGTATGCCAGACTCTAATGCCACCACACATACAATTTCAATAAAACTTAGTTTAAAAATAAAATACAGAACAATTTTAAGCGGAACTGTATTGTTTACAACATACAATCCAGCCAGAACACAAAACCGCAACCAGCCAGAGGTCATTACTGTGCATGAAACAGTGCCAGAGCTAGAGAAACACTGGTTTTATGCCCTCAGTCTAGAGGCTGAAGGGATACCTGCTGACTGGCTGGATGTATTTTCTTCCTGTAGCATTTTTAGTCTTGATGGACTACCATTTGCACAAGAAGTTAGTATTAAGCTTAATGGCAAAACTGCATTCTATCACTTTTTATTATGCTTAAAATGCACGTATAAGAAAAACTGCACTGAAATACATTAAAACTTCCACACGACCTTAGTAACTGAAAAGATTACATGCTAAAAGCCATAGAAAAATTAGATGATGGTTTGAAAATGTGAGTTAGCCAAGAGAGAGGGCACATCCATTAGTAACAAATCTACAAGAAAAATTGTTATTATAGGAGAAGGCTGACCTTGTATTGTGCTATGTCATCTTTAAAATTACATAAATAATAAGGTGAAATAACCAAATGAAAGAAGCAAATTCAAGTACTAAACGATCATTTCTAAAATCTGTTTCATTTGTGCATATTTCTGGTTTTAATAGATGTCTATGATAAATTTTGTAAGCATGAAGTGCTGTTTGGAGATAAAGGGAAGAATAAAGTATTTCCTTGTGCAAGTAAACGAGGACCCAAATAAAGTTAATGCTGAAGGAGGCTTTCTGTATAAGGTTTAGTTCCTTTTGACTAATACAATTTAAATTTACATCCTTGTTTTTTTTAAGACTATTTGCCCCAAGTGTTTAGAGATAGAAATATCCTAATGGCTTGCAGTGCAGTGCCTCACACTGCCTGCAGGAACAGGAATGGAAACTGGCTGTTGTCTCAGATGGGTGTTTCGGCTTCTCTAACCTGCCTATACCTGAGGCTCCATGTGTCCGGGTTTGGGACGGGAGAGGCAGGCAGCCCATGTATTGGGGTCACACGTTCTGGTTTGGGGAGGGTTTCTGACTCCTGTGAGGAGAGGGTCCCACTAGACACAAAGCCCTGTCTTGCGGCGTGGCCACATTTTGGATCCCCCCTGCCAAGCGCAGACCAGCGCCGTGGGGAAGCTGTGCTGCTGTGCCGGAGGTGTAGGAGGAGGCAGGCAAAGGAGCAGGAGATGCCGGATCAGCAGCTGTCTTCATCACAGCATGTTCTGCTGGGCAAGAAAAAAATCTCAAGAGCAGAAAAAAGGTAGCAAAATGGGTAAGATAAGCAAGTGACAGGAGCCACACTTTTTGTTGTTAGTGAAATATAGATTGGTTCATCTGTCTTAAGCTTCACCCTACTAGCTGCAGTGCGTATGTTGCACATAGGGTGTCAAAACCTTCATACTGAATCTACCAATTCGGATTGCCTGCTGCCACTTCCTAAATGGTATGAAACATCCTATCTATCTGCTTCATGTAAGGATCTGACAGACTTCAAGTAGAGAAGCAAAGAGCAACCTTACCAGCAAAGTCACAGTTAGTTCTACCTTTAATTCCTAACAAATGAAACAGCTGTCCTAGCTGACCTTGGGAAGGTCATTTTAAATACCCTGCATGATGGAACTGAAACCTCCTCCCTCCCACCAGCTAGACATTTGGTTCATATTTGTTTTCTTGCTATTCTTTTCAATAATGTTTTTAGAGTCACTGGTAAGGCATAATTCATGTTTCTGCCATGGTTTTACTGAGTACTGTAAAAAGCTGTGTGCACCAGACTTAGACAATAAAATCATGGTTGTAGATGGAATCTATTGCATTCAAACAAAATATGGAAGATACAACAGTTTCTTGACAACAAGAAAACAAGAATGAAAATCTTCTTTCATCTTCATTCCTATAGGAAACAGGGCCTCATGGACATAGTGAGCTCAAGCAGAGTTACAATGTAAATTTTCTGTTCCAATAAAAAGAAAATAAAAGATAAAGAAAAAAAGAGCTATCCAAGATCTTATTTTAAAGAGATGTAACAGCCTGACACTTTCCAGTTGCAGACAGAAAGTCTGCGGAGGAGAGAAGAAATTTCCAAGGCAGATAAAGCCAATTTTAATCGATGCAACCAAATAACTAGGGCCTATTTCCCAAGCCTCCTTCCTGCTTGGGAGACAAAAGGAATAAATTTGCTGCAACCAACATTGATGAAAGTTTAGCCAGACATAACTACAGCAGAGCTCCAGGTAAGGATAAAGGATGATGCTGTGACAGCGCCCGCTCGGGAAGCTGATAGCACAGATGATCTCATCAACAGCGAATTTCAATCTCAAACCATAGGTCTTGGTGACACCACCGTTTGCTATGGACATCTTATAAATTTCATAGCAGTAATCTCATATCAGACAGGGTTTGTGAATTCTTACCCTGACTCGGGAAAATGCCCTCATCTTTTATACAGAGATGATACAGTGCAAGACTTTTGGGGCTTTTTTTCCCCCCTATTCCATTCCTCCCTTTCTGCACATTCTTTTACAGGTACTGTGATGGTTTTCGTAGGAGTAGCTTACAAGAGAAACAGTGCAATCAGTGAGAAGGTTGGCTAAAGATTGTCTGTATAAACATACTAGTTTTAATGACTAGTAACTCATTAACTTTTAATGAGTTAATTACCTTTGTGTGTCTGGCTATAGCTTAATGCAGATATAACTTCAGTCAAAACAGGTCTGGCCTAAGTGTGCTACGTAATTATATTTTAGTTTGCTTATAATGCAAGAGCATTGCTTGGGTTTTTCTTTGCAGTACTGTTGGACACTGCATGCAAAATTGTACTTTTTAAAGACATAGCTTTAAACAAAAACACTGGTTTTGTGAAATGTTTAGAACTGAGCCCAATTTGATCTGACCTGTGCAACATTTCAGGCTCAGATCTCTGATCTTAGAAATGTTATGGACAAGTATTTAACTCCATCCCTACTACTAACGCACCTAATAACACACTGGAGTGAACCGATTTCTGAATGTTCTCCAAATCTGCACCAAAACACAAAATTTGCCAGGTCCACCAAGGCCATCATTACAGCAGGGCTAAACTAGCACTAGAACCTTGTTTAAAATTAACCGTACCATGGAAAAGTCAGAGCAGACATAGCGAGGGTAGCGCAGATCAATACATATTGGCAAAACTACATTGGACAGCTTGCCTGAAAGCTCACTGCTAGCAAGCTTTGTCAGTCTCTTGCTGCTAGTGGACCTGAAATTAACAGTAATAAAAAGAGAGCTCAGATATCTAGCTAAGAGCAGCTACTTGTTCCCATAAAAGCCACAGAGGGAACACAGAAAATTCCCACGGGAGAACATCTATTCTATGCCTCCGTCAAGTAGTAGTTTACAAAACATCAGCCTATTTATAGTATTTGACTAAGTGTGTACTTGTAGTTGAAAGTGTTAGCACCTTTCTTCTATAGTCTATATTTAGCCATGGTAGTCTAGCTGTCATGGTGAGCAAAGCAGGTTTGGTGGGAGCAAATCCTAATAAGGTATCCCCTGGTATTGAAAGTAACTGAGTCACAGTTGTAATGTCTAAACTATTTATAATACCGTGAAACAACAGTTCATAGGAAACCACTGTGGAAACCTGTTTTCAGTAACATTACTGTTTTCTGATACAGATTGTTCTTAGTGCTGAGTGACCCCAGGCCATAGCAGAGCCTTTTTTTTTTTTTTTTCAGAAATTTCATTAATTACTTATCCACATCTCCAGAGGTAGTTCTACATTTGAGATTAATGTTTTGACTTAAATTTGAATACCTATATTTCATCTTTATTTTAGACATTATCTGACACTGTCCTGCTCTCCAGTATAATTAACATTTTCTTCAGCCATCTTCCTTTGTCCATCAACAACACCCCACAACAGTTACATTTTATAAACCAATTATTTGTACATCAGCTTCTGCAAAAAACGTTTTCACAGATGTAAGAAAGACAATCTTAGGAAGAAAAAGACATTGGACTCATGTATTACGATAACTCAGAAAATAATCACTAACTGCAACAGGCAACACAGCATTCTCAGCAATTACAGTTTCTGAAGCCGTTTCTGCTTTTGATTTTAATTATGTGGCTACAGAATGGGACACTGAAGTTTCGGGCAGTCAGGACCTTGTCCTCCAAACTAATAAAGGTGGTGAAATGGGGGTAAAGGCACTTTTCCAAAGCCTGCCTGAGAGAGACATCTTGCAATTTATCTGAACTAGGCTGTTAGTACTGCCATGGAGCGGCAAAAGTACCTCATCAAATTCTAGGCTTTGAGGCTTTTCTGAGATCACATTCTGCAATCAAAAATCCTGGCAAATGAACATAAGCCTAGAACTTCATTTAAATTACTTGACATGCTCTCCTATTAGTGACTTGTTCCCTACATTGTTGTCTTTTACTTGGTAGTACATCCTTACTTCTCCCATGTCTAAGGAAATCAAACTCTCCGTGACTGAATAAAATATAATCAAGTTTCTGTAGTTGTGCTGCTCTAGAATAAACAGACTTGAATTTAACTGCTTGCATTTCAATAATGATATTTTAATTATATATATATACACTGAAAGAGAGAGAGCAAGAACAACTTATTAGAGTACTTTGCTGTGTACCAAAAAAACCAAGACATAGCTGTTACACAGAATTGTACAATTCAGTCTGAAAACTATATAGATTTGGCAAGCCTTGTGAAAAAGGCATAATCTTGCTATCTCTTAGTGGTGATATCCAAAATAATAGTTTTGGTTAGCCAGTCATGCTGCTACCCTTATTTAGCTTCAGCTAAATAAATCCAGATCCTTAGGAAGAATGGAAAGACAGCGAGTTTTAACATTTTACACTTCCTCAGTGCTCTTTGGGATAATTTTTCAATGAATTAGCAACAATTTAACAAGAACTTATTAAATTATATAATGAAGAGTGGCTTCTGCACGGCAGGTTTAAAGCGCAGTGCCACACTCTCTGACTTCCTTTAGAAAATGCCTTTTCTCATCAGATAAACCCACATTAAGTCCAAAGGCAACCAAATGCATTGAGAAATAGAAACATTCAGCACATAAGGAACAGTAAACATTGAGAGTATCTGCATCCAAGAGCCCAGCTTCACTGAGAGAATTCCCAAACTTTCTTTTCAAAGGCAGGTCCAACAGACATTACCTGGATTACCTGCAGCAGATGGCTGCAGATTTGTGTTTTCTTCAGAGTGTACTTTTGCTGTAGGCAGGTAACACTGAATTTTCCAGAAGACAGTAGCATAGAGAGCTAAATAGTCTTCTAGGGAAGCCCCTTGTTCAGGGGAGGGGAAAAAAATGATACCATAAATGTGTTAAATACTGTCTTTTTCCCCTGAGAAAGGAAACCATGAAGAGAGGGTGTGTTACAACCCTGACAATTGCTATGAGCCAACCTTTCAGATTTTTATGTTCCATCTATCTCAGATATAAAAGTTAGCAGTACAGAATAAAGCCATTTATCCAGAAGGGAAAAGCTGGGGATCTCCAAGCATCAGCAGGAAAGATGGTCCTGAAATACAACAGGGTGGATGGAGAGGAAAGAAAAAAATATTTTTTATTCTCTAGTGCTTTCAAGAGTTATTCTGAGGGTCATCATCACTTTCAGAGATGGTGCTTCTGTGCAGGCTATATTGTGCTTTGAAAGTTTTAATTAAAGAAACCAGCCTGAAAGCAGTTGCGTGTTAGAAGTAAGAAGTAGTCTCAGCTGCCTGAGCAGAAAAGCTGAAGGCAGTTCCAGGATGTTCAAAGGCAGTCCAAATAAGTTTCCAAAAAGTAACAGGATTCTTGTGTAGTTGGACCATCTTACTGACCCTGTCGTTACGAAAGCATTTTTTTTTTTAAATGAATGTGTTTATGGGAATCATTAGTGTGAGTTTCCTCAAATGTGGTTCTCATTAGCAAAGTGTTACCACAGCTTTCTTGACTAGTAGCTGGTATTCCTTTGGGTAATATTAACAGCTGCAATCAGAGACTGTTAACTATTACCCAGATTAAATAGCCTGTCATTCAGATTTATGTAATCGAGGGGAGGAAATGAGGATGAATTCCCTTCTAGCACTCAGAGGCCAAATATTTATTGTAGCTTCATTAGTATGATGGGCTTGAACCATGTCATAAACTCGAACAAAAGCAAGATAACATAACATCTCTGCTGCAGCTCTGCTCAGGTCAGGTTCTTCACTGTTTCTATTAAGCAAAGCAATGAGCCTACACATGTTATTTTGCAGAATTACCCCTTAGCAGAAGCAGTACTAGAAAACAACTTAACAAACAAAAATTCCTCAGCCAGAACGTCTCCTCAATTATCATCTTCAGTGGTGCTTGGAAGGCTACTGTGCAATAAAAGTTATCCTAATTCAGCAGGAAGCTTCAAGACCCATATTATTTGTAGAAAAAATGCCTAGAGTTACAATACTTAATCAGTTGTATGAATATTAATAGTGCTGAGAGCCTTAATCTAGCTAGTTCTCAAACTCTGCAGACTTGTTCAGCATTATGCACATCAGGCCTCCTGGGAGCATGCCTCAATGACACAGAACTCAAAAGAGTTGCTAACGCTGAGGGAAAGCTCATACTGGTTCCTAACACTGCTGGCAGTGCCACTGTGCACAATTTAGCAGCAGAATTGGAGAAGGGAGGTTAGAAAAAACCACACACTCCCACATACAAGGTTGTAGAGGAAAGGCAGCATGCTAAGGCTCAGCAGGCACAGCCTGGCCAGGGGCATGCCAGCAGACTGCATTGCTGCCTTCCCCTGGGAGCATGGGCTGCAGCAGGAACCGCTCCTTCAGCCTCCAGTTTGGTGTGTTAATGATGCTGATGCTCCCTATCAACTGCTGCTAGACAGGGTGTGACCTTCAGGACTTTTGTTAACACTGCTGCCAATAAAACCAGCCATCATTTTACTGTCTGATCAGCCAGGTTAACCAATCTGAAAAGGTAAAAACAGTTGCAGGGGTTTGGCTTTTCACTCAAGAACTGAGGAGTGCTAAAAATGCTTTGAAAACTCAGACTCTCCTTGGGATCTCTTTAGAAAGTCAGCTCTTTCTTAATTTTGCCCACTGACTTGGCAGCAGCTTCAGAAATGCAGGCTGGTCTTTCCTGTGTTCGGTTGCAGAGGACAGGGCACCAAGCATCATCCTGCAGGGCATCTGCTGGCTTTAAGGAGCCCCTCTCACTTGAATGCTGCACAGCCCTGTCCCCCTCCCTGACTGCGACACCAGCTTTTGAGACAGCCTTAATAAAAAGCAGATTAGAAATAACCCCTTCTTATTAGGTTTATTTGGAAGCTCAGACAGCGAACTGCTCCTTTTTTCCCTATGCCGGGGTGATACTGGGGGCTGGTGCGCTGAGCCCACTTGAGAACAAGTGGCTGAGGAAGCAGGAACTTCCCAAATCCATGGAACCTAGCATGTGGCAGGTTGCATTTCATACAGCCTCCCAAAGGCTTCACTCATTTATCTTAAACAGTTGTTAAAGAAAATGTAAAATAGAGGCTCCTGAACAGCTGGCAGTCAAATTGACCTTCCTAGGGCTAGGACTTCAGCTAATTCCATAGAAGGGCAATCAAATATTTCTTGTGCTGTCATCGTAAACTTACCTGTCCCACAGCTGTCATAAAGCCTTCCAAGCTGGGTATGGTCTGATCTTATAACGCAGAAGACGAAAGACCACGTATTTCTGAACTTTTACTTTCCAGCAGGAAAGAAAGCATGGAACTCAGTTCATTTTTTCCTGTTGGTCACTTGGAGTTTAAGCGCTGCTGACTGCCATACATGCTTGATATTCAGGGCTGTCTCTGAGTGGGACATGGCTTGTGCCATGAAATTCAAATTTCTTCCATGTCATTTGGCTCACAGTTTTAGTTTCACCTCCACTTTTCTTTCAGTGTCCATATTCCATGCACAGTGTAAGCTGCTTTTTGTTATTATACTTGCAGGAAATTAATTTAATATCTTCTGATAAATGCTGAATTACACAGGTACATCCGTGTTTGTGCTTATTTCTGAAATCTGTAACTGTAGTTCCTAAAAGTTCAACTACACCAACAAAACTCACAATATTCACTTTGCTCATGTCATCTCTCTCTACTTAGTAAAATTCAGCAGACAAGCCAGGTGAATAACACACTGAGGATTACAAATTTTTTCAGCAAACTGGCTGAAAGAACTGCAGAGCTCAGCTTTAGCATGCAGTATTATGATGGAAGTTTAAATTGTTGTTGTTTAAATTGTTATACTAAAAATAGTCTCCCTTTAAAAATCTCTCTGTAAGACAAGCTGATAATTGTTTAAAAGGTATAGAATAAGCAGAAATTTTTAAGTAATTACCTTCAGTTTGTAGTCAAATAATTAAATCTATAGCTTCTTTGTAACTACAGGAACCAAGAAGGAATTTTTATTATACACCCATGGACTCTAGATATACTGTAGGAGGATTTGCTCTTTGGAGCAGTAGGTATTGGTCATGGGCAGTATCAGGATACTGAACTTAGTGAAAAAATTGCTTAATGGCATATTTTCCTACTTTTTTTTTCATCCCTCTGTCTCTACCTCAAATAGGCTGCATTTTTTAATGAAAAGTAACTACAGTATGTTTCATTAAGATACATCTATGTTAATTGTAGCATCAGAAGCAGAGTAGGGTTAATGCATTAGGCTTTTACTGACAAAGTCCTAAATTCTGTTTCAGAATAGCTCCCATACAATATAAATTTAATTAAATAAATCTGGTTTCTAATGGCTGTAATTACCAGTCTCTGTTTAACAAAAGACCAGCACTAAAATATCAGACATTTGTGCCTTTTTGGTTGTAAAAGGAAAGAAAATACTTCTACCAAACCAAGTACAGAGAAAACTAGTATCTGACAACACTGAATACCTCTCTCTACTTTCCCATTAGCCACAAATTTTCTTTATGGTCTTAGAAACCAGAGGAACTAAATAATTCAGGTACCCAAAATCCAGATAAAGCAGTACCTAAACTTTGAGGCTTTATCTGTACTGACACCAAAGCCTACCACTAAAATTATCCTTCATCTGATCCCATTAGCAGCCACCTGCCCTGGAAGTCCTTATATCTCAGCCCTGGGAGCAATTCAGCCCGGCCTCAGGAATGGGTATCACCTGGAGAGACCTTGTCCACCAGTTTGCTTTGGTGTGGTCCTCTTACTCTGCAGACTTCAAGCAGTAGTTCCACAACTTTGTTTTCCTGGCTCACAGCTGTGGCTTGAGAGTCTAGATGAGGACGGAAATAAAAGCAAGGCTGATGGCCTAAGTTGTTTTTTTTTTTTTTAAAAAAAAAAAAAAGGAGGC
>WKFP01014785.1:987384-997599 GCA_011057875.1 Pterocles orientalis | reverse complement strand
CTTACCTGTCCCACAGCTGTCATAAAGCCTTCCAAGCTGGGTATGGTCTGATCTTATAACGCAGAAGACGAAAGACCACGTATTTCTGAACTTTTACTTTCCAGCAGGAAAGAAAGCATGGAACTCCGTTCATTTTTTCCTGTTGGTCACTTGGATTTTAAGCGCTGCTGACTGCCATATATGCTTGATATTCAGGGCTGTCTCTGAGTAGGGCAGGGAGGCTTGTGCCATGAAATTCAAATTTCTTCCATGTCATTTGGATCACAGTTTTAGTTTCACCTCCACTTTTCTTTCAGTGTCCATATTCTATGCACAGTGTAAGCTGCTTTTTGTTATTATACTTGCAGGAAATTAATTTAATATCTTCTGATAAATGCTGAATTACATAGGTACATCCGTGTTTGTGCTTATTTCTGAAATCTGTAACTGTAGTTCCTAAAAGTTCAACTACACCAACAAAACCCACAATATTCACTTTGTTCATGTCATCTCTCTCTACTTAGTAAAATTCAGCAGACAAGCCAGGTGAATAACACACTGAGGATTACAAATTTTTTCAGCAAACTGGCTGAAAGAGCTGCAGAGCTCAGCTTTAGCATGCAGTATTATGATGGAAGTTTAAATTGTTGTTGTTTAAACTGTTATACTAAAGATAGTCTCCCTTTAAAAATCTCTCTGCAAGACAAGCTGATAATTGTTTAAAAGGTATAGAATAAGCTGAAATTTTTAAGTAACTACCTTCAGTTTGTAGTCAAATAATTAAATCTATAGCTTCTTTGTAACTACAGGAACCAAGAAGGAATTTTTATTATACACCCATGGAATCTAGATATACTGTAGGAGGATTTGCTCTTTGAAGCAGTACGTATTGGTCATGGGCAGTATCAGGATACTGAACTTAGTGAAAAAATTGCTTAATGGCATATTTTCCTACTTTTTTTTCTTCATCCCTCTGTCTCTACCTCAAATAGGCTACAATTTTTAATGAAAAGTAACTACAGTATGTTTCATTAAGATACATCTATGTTAATTGTAGCATCAGAAGCAGAGTAGGGTTAATGCATTAGGCTTTTACTGACAAAGTCCTAAATTCTGTTTCAGAATAGCTCCCATACAATATAAATTTAATTAAATAAATCTGGTTTCTAATGGCTGTAATTACCAGTCTCTGTTTAACAAAAGACCAGCACTAAAATATCAGACATTTATGCCTTTTTGGTTGTAAAAGGAAAGAAAATACTTCTACCAAACCAAGTACAGAGAAAACTAGTATGTGACAACACTGAATACCTCTCTCCCTCTCTACCTTCCCATTAGCCACAAATTGTCTTTATGGTCTTAGAAACCAGAAGAACTAAATAATTCAGGTACCCAAAATCCAGATAAAGCAGTACCTAAACTTTGAGGCTTTACCTGCACTGACACCAAAGCCTACCACTAAAATTATCCTTCACCCAATCCCATTAGCAGCCACCTGCCCTGGAAGTCCTTATATCTCAGCCCTGGGAGCAATTCAGCCCGGCCTCAGGAATGGGTATCACCTGGAGAGACCTTGCCCACCAGTTTGCTTTGGTGTGGTCCTCTTACTCTGCAGACTTCAAGCAGTAGTTCCACAACTTTGTTTTCCTGGCTCACAGCTGTGGCTTGGGAGTCTAGATGAGGACGGAAATAAAAGCAAAGCTGATGGCTTAAGTTGTTTGTGTTTTTTTTTTTTTAAAAAAAAGGAGGTAGTGTGATGCTAGTTCCTGTAGCTCTCAAGGTAAGATGTACATTAGGGAGTCTTGGGCTGACTGGAATACATATGATAATAGAATACATATAACAAAAAATAGCATTTTTTTGTGAGCCTGCTGAAACTTGCATTGGAACTACAAGTTGCGTGTCTTGATCTTGTTTGTTGCCAGGAAAATAATGGATGCCTCAGAGATTGTTCTTAATACATGGAACATTGGATTAGAAAGTAGCCATTATGTGTGAATGCTGAAGACAAAGTTTTTTTCAAGAAATCTTTTTTTTTTTTTTCCCTATGTTTGTGGAGCTGTTTTCAGTTGGCTAGCTTTTGTGTTAGTCTAATGAAGAGCTAGATAGGAAACTGGATGTACCCCTGTACTGAGTGGTTCTGTTGGTCTGTTCTCAGCAGCTCCTGGCTCAGCATGGGGCTTTTCTGGATTGTTATGCAGAGGTCTCTTTGGGAGTCAGGCAGCTAGTAATATGGCCCAAAAGAGAAAACATTAGGCAACCGATATCGTATTGCCTAGGTCACCAGTGCCTCGAAGTGATGCCCAGACTTCTAATGTGACAAATAGTGAGTGCATCATATTGTTATTATTTATTGTTGCTACTAAATGTTTCTATCTGTCTAGTATTGCTTGAAATTGGGTGTTTTGAAGTATTTCAATATGTCTGGGGCAGCAAAAGTAGGGGGGGGAAAGAAGAGTAATTGTAAGTGTATACCTAGAACCAATGGTGCTCTGATTTGCGTAGTCTGAAATGGTTATATACTGGTGAAAAAGTATCTGTAGCAAAACATTTGTTCCAGCCCTGCAAATGGCAGGTATGGCTCTCTGATCCCTGAAGGTAGTCACTGAGTCAGAGAGAGATTTGTAATTCTGACTTCAATGGAGCTATTCTGATTTACATCAGCTGAGAAGCCTCTGCGTGCTTTTTAGCCTTATCTGTTTGACAACTTGTCCATCTTCTCATGTGACTTGACTGTTTTCTGTTCTTAGGCTCTAGTCTTCTGCACATTAGTGGGTGTCATGGTAACTGAGGAGCAACCACATGCAGTAGGCTAGCAAAAAGCCCAGAGCTGCTGAAGGCTAAGAAATAACTGAAAGGAATACTTCAGTAAGGTGTCTTCTAATTAGTTCAGAGTTCCCAATGTCATGGATGGAAAGTGAGACTTCTTCAGAAGCCTTAGAATAACAAATGCATCCTGGTCCTAGGTTAGTTATCCTTTTTATTAGAAGTGTTTTATATTTCTGCTTTGCATTTGTCTAGCTCCAGCTTTTATCCGTTGAATCTTTTAATACAGTCTATGGATTCAAGAACTCTCTGTGGCAAAAAATCCCAACGTTGAGACACATAAAATGCTGCAATTTCAACTGGAATGTGTCACATGGCAAAATAATACCTGAAATGTAGTATGTTTATATATATATAAATAATTCTTCACTGAGGCAGATTTGTACTTGGAGAGTTACAAGCTTCACATAAGGCATCTGTCT
Source organism: Pterocles orientalis (assembly GCA_011057875.1). Classification (NCBI taxonomy): domain Eukaryota; kingdom Metazoa; phylum Chordata; class Aves; order Pterocliformes; family Pteroclidae; genus Pterocles; species Pterocles orientalis. The sequence goes on along the minus strand of WKFP01014785.1, from coordinate 994,372 downwards.
GGAAACCTCTTCTTCTAATGGCACCCAAACAAAGCTCTCTAGAGCTGTAGGCACATCTAATGCTGAAATAACACATACAGGAGTGAGAAGGCTCAAGGGCTTCCTGCAGGTGCAGTAACTGGAAGCCCCTTTCTCCATTGGTCACTTCCAGACTGCACAATTTGAGATCACTGTGCTGTTCTCATTTTCTTTCACAATAAAATTGGTTGCTGCTCTGCTGGCTTGCTTTCTATCTGTTCAGTAGTGATTGCAGTATTTGTATGGGTGGAGTGAAGGAGAGCTTTAAGCCATATTTCTGCTTCTCCCCAGTTCAAACATAGGAGTAAAACCAGGACCCAGTATAACCTGAGACAGACTTGGTCCTGCTCTGAGTCATCCCATGCTGCCAGCAGACATGGCCACAGCTCCGTGCTGCAGCCCTGTGCCGCTCCTTTGTGGAGAACCTGGGTGCTGAGTAAGGTGAAAGGGCAAGAAAAACAGAGCAGCAAATTATGCCGGGGGAAGTTCTTATTGTATTTGGAAGGCAGACATGTTGGGGGTCAAGGAGTGAGATGCTTATGTGGTAATGGAATAAATTCTGTAAGTGCAGTTGAGAATGAATGGGAGGATGCAAGTAATTAATTTGTTTTATTATTTTAAATTTCAGCTTTATATTCAAATGTAAAATAATTTATATGCACAAAATCAAGAATATAGAAAGTAAAAAACAATATATGTGAATTTTCATATTAGTCTGAAAGAGGTTGGAGGCTTATTGCTGGAGGAATCCCTAGGGGAAGTGATTTTTCTTGAAGCAAAAAGATGCAGCCCATGCCTGTCTAGGATCAAGGACTGTGTTAAAAAGGCAGGCATAGAAACAGTAAAATAGGTAAGGCACAGAATTATACGCAAGAAAACAGCAAACAAAATTATAAATTTGGGTTTGAAGGTAAGACAAGGGTAATGAAATGAGGAGATATGGGGAATAGAATGGATGTAGTCAAAACTCTAAAAGAGAGGAAGAACTCACTAGGGTTTTATTTGGTGTTTTCAATAAACTAGGAGGAGGAAAAAAAGAGTAGGTCAAAGAGCTGATGGCTATAAAATTACAAATTGCTTTGATTCAGTTCCCCAATGTAATGTGGAAAAGACCCTAATAATAAAACTGTAGATATCCAACCAGTGTGTCTCCTGTCGGGACAAACTCCCCACTGCTCCATGCCTTTGTGGGGTTTAATGAATGGGGGCAGGCAGAGATGGGATGCAGTGAGCTGGGCAGGGAACATGCCAAGCCTTTCTTGTCAAATCATATTTGCTACAGGGGTGGAGCCTGAGGTGAGTCCTGGGACTGACTTTGGTGCAGAGGTGCTTGCTAAAGCCCCCCGAGCTGCTGAGCCAGTGGAGCGGCCCTTTCTGGGCACAAGCCAGGGGACAAAGTGGGCTGTGGCTGGGGGACCCCTACTCGGGACACAGGGGCTGCAGCAGGGATGCAGCAATGTGGTTTCAGAGCTGGCAGAACCAAAGTGTTAAGTGTTCTTGGTTTTAAACAACAGTTTTGGCTGGTTGCTTTTTTGGCCTGGGTTTCCCAGAACTACACAAGTGTAGCTGACATTCCCTGTTCGTAGTTAATGACATGGGGACGGGAGAGAAGTGAATCACTGAGGCTACAGGAACATTTATTTGCAGGAGAACAATAATGTCATATAACAACAAATTTTTGTTCTGTCACTTGATGGCTCATCAGCCATAAGGCACCAGCTTGGGATCTTCATCAACTGAGAGCAACAGACTGTCCACACCTGAGTTATTTCAAGATTAAAAAGGGTTTTGTGATACTTGTATATGAGAGTCATGGAAAGAGTCTTATAGAGATGAATGGTAGCTGGACTGAAGCCAAAACCATCACATGCCCCTTTGTAGTAGCTGCATAAACAGAGGATGAGTAGATCATTTCCCGCTCTCTTCTGTTCTTGTCTGCGATCTTTCTTGTCATAGATAATTATAAATCAAAAATAATGAACTTCCCCTTTAACGCATTTGAAGCTTTGGCATGAAGTGATGTAAACAAGTTCTGAGGTCTAATGTATGGGAGCATTAAACCTAATTATTAATAAATAAATAACACTTGATCAAAAACTGAGGGAGCGGTTTAGGGCTGGTGTTACTTTATGCTAATAGGTATATCCATAAATAGTATTAACTTGAGTCTCCTGTGACTGATCTTGTGTTCACAGAATAGATGCACTCTGTGCAAAATAAATAGAACAGAGAGGAGCCAGTTTAGTGTGCTGCCTGCCTGGACCTACGAGTCCTCCCCCAGACCTCGGCTCTTCCCGTGCTCCTGGAATGCACAAGGATAATACTTCAATTCATGCATCCTTCTGGTTTTTGCTTTCAGTTCAGCATTTTGGCTCAAGCGCAGTAACACAGGATCTGTCCTTTTTAGACTATGGTATTTTATGAGTTGACTAGTTCTGGTCTTATATTTTTAGGTTCTCCTACAAAGCTGTTCACAACACTAAAAACTGAAAAGAATTCTTTGGTTAAAGTGTGTGCTAGCAGTATGTTTAACCTTAAGTATTTAAATTACAGCAAAGAGGCCTTCCATTGTTCATGTGCTTTCTGAAAACAAATCTCTTCTGTGAATACAACTAATGCATGGCTATACAAATCCTTGTTTTTCCTCTAGGGTTATAGGCTCCTTATTTGATACCCACTCAATTATTTCTCTTTGGTTACCCCTTTTATTTGTGTACTTTGACAGCCACTGCTCCATGGACGGTGATGCTCTTTGCACGTATCCCTTTAGCATTGTCATGCAAACACTGGATGAACCATCTTCAGAAAGATTTCTACGTAAGCTGTCTCCTTGAGTCCTATTTTCCCCTCTTTGCTGTTTGTGAATAAAGCACTAAACCCTTTGACAGGTCTGGCTAGACTTCTTAAATCAACCTGCTCCTGGAAGTTGCTGTCTGATTTTTTTATACGTTAACTTTGTATACAAACACCATGCAGGCCAGTGGATAAGAGGTATCTATTTTCCCCAAAGAAAGTGCTTGTACTTATTCTGGGGGGCGGGAAATGTTGTGTTTTTGTTTTTTCTTAAACTGCCCCTATTTCACTACAAAGAGTCTTAAGATTTAGTTTAAAAAAAATCTTAAGATAGTCTTAAGATTTATTTAAAGTCATTTAATAATTGGGAAAATAAATGCTGATCTTAAACAATCAGGGCCAACCCTGCAGTCCCTACTTTTAAGAAGTCCTGTTTGAGGAAAACGGTCAAAATACAGGCTATATTATAACTTCCAGTGCTTTAACAAGAATGTTTGTGTATCATTTGGACTGGTCTACATGACTAGCATCGGATAAGAGTGAAAAGGTCTGGCTGAAGATCATACCACTCCGGTGTGCTGTGGGAGTCAAGCCCACGTGTTCCCATGGAAGAAGTCTGGGCTGTGTGTGACCCTCTCTGGGGAAGAGGTTTCCTCCGGCTGTGGCACTGAGCAGCACAGCTTCATTCCCTGAGGTGGTGACCCTCACAGCTGATCCTACCAGCCCAGCCAGCCATCTTGCAGCCCCACAGCTGCAGCAAGCCCCAGGGTGATGGGCAGATCACTAGGGTCAGCAGTGCTCCCCAGAAAGTGTTGGGCACCCCTTTGCTGGGGAGAGAGCAATTGGCTTGTAACCAACCTGAGCCAAACCCTGGGGACTAAAGCAGGGAAGCCAGTGTGTCCTGGGGGAAGGACACTTCCACCTCTCCTGTCCCCAGGCTGCAGGCACTGCTGCCAAGGCAAACTGCCCCCAATCCCTGGGCTCCTTTCTGTAATGCGAATTACGGTTTAATGTAGAATATGCACTGCAGCAAAAAGCACTTGTGCAGCTGCAGGTCAGGGTTCCCTCCTGGGGGGGGCAGGCAGAGTATCATTTAGAACCAGAGCTGGACGCATCTCAGGCAGAGCAGAGTGGGTGCCCTAAGCCAAAGTACAGCTGGGAGAGTCCCCAGCAGCGTGACTAGAACCAGAATGTTCTTGTACTCATAGCTGTGGGGGGTGGTACACAGCAAGCCTCCAGCCGCTTGCTGAGAAGATGACAATTTGCTTCATTGTAATACCATGCCCAAATATATATGCATATTTGGGAAAGGACTTTTTTTATAATGTTATTCCACCCTGTGCGTAATTCACTTGTTTCTAATAGTTTACTGGACTTTTTCCCCACAGTGTGTGCTGCTGGCTGTATTCTGCAAGAAAAATGTAAAGCAGGACAAGCGTGCAGATGCTTTAATCCAGAAAGGGTGCATGCTTATTTTTGATACCTACAATCTGCCTACAGTAAACTGAATAGTAAAAGTTACAGCTAGTCTGTGGCAAATGGTAACCTCAGAGGTCTGAGGCAGATGAATTATTGCTGAAATCTACTGGTAAATGCTTTTTCTACAGGGGGTTGTAGAAACTGTAAAGATTTTTTTTTTTTCCCCAGGTATTATTTGGACCTTTTGTAAAAGAAACAGTGTTTCAACAAAAATCTCAGCCACCATCCATGAGAGCAGAAAGCTAATGAAACTGAACTACTATCATTTTTTTTTTTTTTTAAAAAAGGGAGAGTGAGGGTGAATCTGCTAGAATTACTTGAATAAGGAATTAAGGAAACTGCTTCTGCTGGGGAAACCTGCTAGTTTTGATTCCTTGTTATACAAATCCCAGTGACAGCAGCAGAGCATATGTCATTTGCTCCTTATTTCAGGTTCTGGAATGAGACAGAAGTCTGATTACAACAAGCAAATCACACGTATATTCATGAAACCTGTCAAATCTGCTAAACATCAGAGATTATAAAGCAAATATTCAATTTCTACTCCATGTGTATGCACATTATAGAAGTGTATAAATCTCTTCAGCTCTTGAAGAAAACAAAAACTGAGATAGTGCCACCTTCCTGGTGGTGACACTGCATGCATCATCTTTGGGTATTGCTTCCCAAAATTAAATATCTAAGTTCAAACTCAGACTTGGTTTTAGTCTTCTGTAATGGTATTTTTAGCAGTAATATCTGGGAAGGTATTTTTGTAGTAGGTTTTGTTTCCTCTCTTTTAAAAAGTGTAAGTCTCAACCATCAGCTTCTCTGAATTGAAGTAAGAACAAATAAATTTTGAGTTAACTGTGAGTGAGGGGGCAAGTTAATTGAACTAATTGAGTTTCACTCCACTTCTGGACTTGATGTTAGTATTCTATAAGGAAAAATACTTTTGTGTCAAAACTTTCTTCCAAAATATGTTGAGAAGTGTCTTTTTGGTAATCTTAAAAAAATGCAGAAGTTGCAAACCACTGAAACATCTGTTCTTATAAGTGTTTGATTTTGAGAAAAGTCATCCTTCTCATGAAAGAGCAGCTGTTCAGAAGATGTCCAGATCCTTCTATTGAGAGATCTTTTTAAAAAAAAATTAAAATTAGCTGAGTAAGAGCTAGGTATGGGGTGTTTTTTTTTGTTCCCCTTCTCTTTGTAGGTTATAGCACATCTAATCCCTTGAAAAACAGAGGAAGGAAAGAAACCTCATCTCTGTGCCAAAATACTCCTAGCGTGTCTCAAATGGCTTCCTGTGTCTTTCAGGTGCCCAAGTTAGCACATTTGCCAGAACCAATTCACAATTCTCAAACTACAGTTATGCATCACTGGCATAAAAATAACCATTGAAAATCTGGTAATAAAAAAGGCAATTTAATATACAAATAAAAACCTGTAGGAGAGTGCAAATCGGGGCTGTAATAATGCACTACTTAAATATTCCCCAACTTGTAGGTGTGTTGGTGTGACTGTGGCTCCCTGCACCAGTGTGTTGCTGGTGCTGGGGGCCTGGGTGTGGCAGTGGGGTGCAGTTTGCTCCCAGAGCCATGCTGTGTTTATAACCTTTCTTCTTGTGTAGCCTTCATTAGCAGAGAAAGATGATTTCCTGTGGAGCAGACGATAGCAATAGCACTAACACACTTACACCGTGTTTATGACTGTTTTCATGATTGTGTGACCAGCTGCCCCTGGGCTGTGTTTTGCATTGAGGAGGGGGATGATGGTGCTGCCTGTCTCCCTCTGTGCACCCTACTGCCATCTCTGCTTGTGTGCCTGGGGGGTTGTGTGGCAGCAGGGAAATGCTCCCAGCCCTCTGTGTGTGGGATCCCACCCAAAATCAGGCCAGGAAACTGATCCAGTGTAAAACCAGACCTGAAGGAACCATACGCTGGAAAGATGAGGCAGCCTGTGGAAGAGCGCGGCTGATGTTTCCCTTCGCTGTTGTCAGACCATGCTGCTACTATTTTATTTTCACTGATATTGCCAGAAGGTATACCTTAAGCCCTTCTTAAAGCCTAAGCAGAGTTAGTGCTCAGGATGCATTTCCTTGTATGCTAATAATAATATTGGTGCAGGATTTGTCCTTTGTTCATCCCTCATCTCGCCTTGGCAAACCAGTTCTCTCATGACCCCTTTCAGCCTCATTTTAGTGCACATTGGGGGGCTCCTGGTCCATGAGGCAGCATGATGGTACTAATGGGGTCTGAGTCGGATGAGAGCAAGTGCCTGGGGATGGGGGAGTAACTCTTGCATTACTCCTCAAGGTGTCAAAATAGATCCTGGGTCTCTGTAGTCAAGACCTTGTTTGAACCCCCCCTAGAGAACTAGACAAGTATTGCCCCAAAAATGCAGATTTTAAGAGTCTATACCTGTACCAAAGACAAGTTTCTTGCTGGTGTGACATTTAGATGAGAGAGGGAGAGAACTAGTTCCTTTCTGATCATCGCTATGACGCTCTTCACATTGGGGTGGTTTGAACATTAAAAGCATTAAACGGAATCAAGACTGACTTGAGCTTTTTAGATGCCCCTGGGCCATTCTGCTCCTCTCTAGTGAAACATCTGTTGGAAAAAAATGGATGAAAGCAATGTTCTGCTTTATTAATCTTTTCTAAATCTCTATCTGGAAATACATCTCTCTTCCCCTCCCCCCCCCCCCCCCCCCCCCC
>WKFP01014785.1:927717-987364 GCA_011057875.1 Pterocles orientalis | reverse complement strand
GGACTCCAATTCTTCACGTCCCAGCTGTGCTTCAGCTCCCCCCAGGGAGAAGGTGGTGGCTGCTGGATGCAGAGCTGCCTGGGCTGGAGCAAGGCAGGGTAAGAGTCACCACTGGACACTGGTGTGACAAACTGCTGGGTCACCAACTGACCTCTAACCACACAGCTGGTAATGGTCTCAAAATATATCTTTTTATCTTGTACAGTTAAATAAAACATTCTCTGTTTTGGGCATCTTCAGGTTATTGCTTTGCAAATTGTAGGAAGTCTGAGCATAACATCTCTGTCTGTTGGAAGGAAGTTGCTAACAAAGCTGCTACCAGAAAATATCCACTTCCGGTGTTTTAGTTTTATAAATTTCAGTCTTTCACTTTTTCCCCCTCCTTGTGATTGCATTATTTTAAATCAATATTCTGAGTTTACTGTCAGGAACTTGTGGAAATGCTTAAAAAAAGAGTGGTGAAAGATGGACTTAAAACACTTTTTTTTTTTTGAAGTTAAAAATCATCCAAGGAGGAAAAATTAATTTGTCATCACTCATATATTAAATCAAATATTTGCAAGAAATCTTTTGCTCTTTGAGGAAATTACTAGTCAAGTCATATTCACTAATGAATGAATATGGTTAGCTGTAAACATCTTTTTTTTCCCTTTTCTATTTTGACACATCTTCAATTACTCCCGAAGCTGAAACCTCCTCTGTATTTATCAGCTGCTGGTGGCACTTAGCTGTCATCCCAGAGGCCTGGGGAATTTGTTTGCTCTCTTTAACCAAGCTATGCATGATAACATACTAGTGAAATATTTGCAGGCAAACAAAACTAATCATATTAAACATGTATTGAGTGGGAAGAAATTACGTATTTAAACAGAAGATGAGGTTAGGTAGGATATAAGATATGGTAGGATGTGAATTTAATATTTTAAATAAGGCTTTGCACAGACAAGGATCCACTTTCACGTGTGTTACGTATTTAAACTACATCCATGAGAGACATGCCACCTAAAATAATTTATATTCCCTCCTTGAGGTATCTCAGGAGTCTGATTTTTTTTTTTCTGTGGAATTAAGGGTGATTAGGCATATTTAGAAGTCAATGTCTTTTGGATATTCCAAGCTCAATACTCAAAAAGAGAAGAAGCAGGAATGTTATTGCATCTGAAAACCTTGATCAAGTAGTTATGCCCGACACATGCGTATCTAAACTTGTTTGGTGTGAGTACTGAATTGTTCCATTTTTCAACCTCTCATTTTTAAAAAAATGTTTTCAAGGTGGATGTTGCTGAAGTAGGTGGTTGTTAGCAAACAGCACTGGGTAGGGAGGAGGGTGAAATGGTGAGAGCTGGCCCAGAGTATTAATCTGTGAAGATAACGAACAGAAAGGCAATCTCAAAATAATATTTTTCACTTCTGCAATGCCTTTAATTTGAAAACCAAAAGCATGCTACAAAGACATGCCCTTGCCAGGCCGCAGTTGCTTTTGTCAAATACTTTGAAAGAATTTTCCTCTGCTTGGTCTGTCAGTCCTGGTCTGGTACCTCCCCAGCAGAAGTCCTGTGCAAATCAGTGTGCTGTTCCCAAAAAGCAAATTGAAAAACAAACATTGTGTAGGCATGAGCTTCACATCCACCCAACCAGAGCAGTCTAGAATTATGGGTGCTGTTTATACTTAAAAACAAAAACACCCACAAAAAATACTTGGAAGCCCACCAAACTTGGAACAGAAGTTGTTCCATATGATATACAGCTGAAGAACTAGGCAGAAACATGGACTATTTTGAGAACTTTTTTGGGGAGGTGGAAAGAGGCTTCTCTCGATTTGTGATGAATCTCATTGCATAAAGAATTGAAATCAGCCCCTAATCTTACTATTGTGATTTTCCTTTTTTTCTTTTCCTTTTTTTTTTTTTATTCCCCCTTGGTGATGTTTCCTTTCTGAAGACTTCATGTAGGAGGACACAACAAAAGCATTTGCTTCTTTGGCCTTTTGAGATGAATTATATTTAAATCCAGTTCATCCAGTATCCGGGGGATTGTTAGCTTGTGTGCTGCTTCCCTTTAACCAGTTCTTTGCTGTTCTGACTTCATGATTCACCATCACTGTGTGCAACAGGGAAAAGAAAACAAAAACACACCAGTGTCATGCTGTTGGGTTAGTTGTCTTGACAGGAAATAATACACGAGAGTATCTCTGGAGAGTCCATGAGAAGGTGTTATTGGAAAACAAATGTGTCAGCCATGCAATGCATGGAATGATCCCACCTTTGGTGCTAGATGCTGGCAGCAAGGGCCTGTCTTCTCTGCTGGTGGGTGGTTGCATACCCAGTGCACCCTTCCTCCTGCTCCCAGCTGAGGACTGAGAAATCCAGTTGGTTTCCTTCCACAGGTAAGGATAGTTTTTTTACAGATGGAATTTTTGTATTAAATCTGGCCTCGTAACAGGTGAATTCGCTCTTCGTGCCTAGCTAGCTTGCTCCCTAGCACTTTCTTAATAATGGCTGGTTCATGCCAACACTACAAATGTGACATTTTTTATCGTCTGCTTAGATTTCAGTCAGCATTAACAGCAGGGGTTTAAGCCACCTCTAAAGCTAAAAGGGCTGCTTGTAATCTTAATATTGTGCATGTTTTTTAAAGTACCTTGCCACATTTTGGCTGGGAAAGGAGTATTTATTTGTGTACAGACTTATTCCCCACCCAGAAGATCTCTCCATAAGGAAGTGTCACCCTTTTTTGGATAGAAAGACTGGGAGGGTGCCCAGCAGTGCCCAAGAAAAACCAAACACCCCTGGGAGGTGTGATAAAGCCGGGGGGGGGGTTGCTTTATTATCATGCCCATGTTGTGAAAGGGATAGGCTGCTGCACTTCTGTTTTACTGGGGAAATAGAGGTCTCCAGAGAAGGAATTGGTCCTGTACCCGGTTACGCACCTAGGAGCATCAGCCCTTGCTGGCCAGCCCTGTGCCTGCCTGCTGCCCGCTCCCTCCTGTGGGCACAGGATGGGAACCCTGGTCCCAGCAAGCCTGGGGAGACTTTCTGGTTCTTTGCTCAGGCACAATCAAGATTTCAGCACTAGGTTTCAAAAGTAAGATACATTATTTTAAATATGTATTTTTAAAAATGTATATTTAGTTATACATATTTTTAACTTAGCTTACATGCAAGGAAGATGACTTCCACCTACAAAGGAGCCCAGGCTGTCATATCTTGCCTCTTGTGCACAAATCTGCAGCCTTGATGCTTATGTATACAAATTTTTGCTGTAATAATAGCCTTGTTTCATTTTACTTCATAGTCTTTCACTTTTCTTGCTCAAAAGAGCTACTGAAAACATCTGTTTATCTGTATGTAGTTCTTTCTGATCCTATTGAATTAAGAGTTTGGTCAGATCTTGGTCTATTAAGGTTCAATTGCAGAAATAAATGGGAACCAATATTTTGTTGTTTACCAGGAAATCCCACCACTTGTGATACCTTTTCACTTTGAAATGAAGCATGTTTCAAAATTTCATGTAAAAGTAAATTTGAAAAAGTAGTTTTGAGTTAAGGGAAACACTTAGAAATATTTCACCACCACGTGGTTATGTTCCTTAAACTTTTTTAAAATTTTATATTAAAAAGTCACTTACTCTGAAAAGTAGTTTTGGAAAAACTTTCATTCTGAAAATGTCATTATTGAAATGTCTAGTATCACAAGTTTTCAAAGTTGTATCTTATCAAAATCAATTCATAATTCAAAACATTTGGATCTTGGTGAACTCCCCCCAGCATCTTTATGTAGCAGGAAAACAACACTCAGCCAGATGTGTTCTGTGAGGCCTTGATGTTTCCCATACTGAAATATCATGTAAAATCAAAAAAAGGAATTACCATAATCTGGGAAGAAATTTGCCCAAACAAAGCAGTCTTTCAAAATCTGAAATGGAACCTAATAATCTTTGTATTCCATTAATATCCTTTGTCTGAGCAGCTCTGAATGTTTTAGGGATAAATCTCCTTTTTTTTAATTTGCATTTGTTTGCCTTCCTAAAACTTAGAGGCATAAATTTCTCTACAGTCTGATCCTAAGATACCAGTCATAAGAAAATATGCTTAAATAATATGTGTACCTTCACTCTGACTGAAACATATTTATCTGAATATCTGAACAGGGCTGCTGCTTTGCATCAAGGCTTAAGCCTCACTGTAGTGCTTTGAAGTGACGATATCTCTGTTTCACAGGTGGGGTGTAGCCCAAGGATACTTGTTGCCACTTGGGAGCAAAACCCCACCTTCTGATGGGGTTAATGCAAATTCACTACAAAATCACTTTAGGAATGATGGTATTTAAAAATGTCAGCTCAAGCTGGTAGGTCATGATGATTTTTTTTTTCTGAAAATGAACTGTTTTAAGTTTTGGAAGGTAAACTTAATGCTCAGGGTGTTGTGCCTACAAAGCCTTTTACAGTATGACTAACTTCTGGTGGCGTTAGCATATGGCTCAAGCACGCTTTGTCCCATACTCCTGACTATAGTCAGTGGTACACCGAGCAAAACTGTTTTTTAGAGAACCACTGTGCAGCTGCCTCTCCTTAACAATGTCCCCCCTCTGAGTTATCATTTAGAGGCTGGAAGAGAAGACCCAAATAGCTAGTGAATCCAGCATCTTTTCCAGCTGCTCAGAGTTAAATTATTGTGCTTGCCTGCATCTGGAACCTAGCACCTAAGCCTTCAAAACAAACAAACAAAAAACCAAACAAAACCCCACAACAATAACAACAAATCCAAAAAAACCTCCCACAATACAACAATGATGATTTCTCTTACAATAGGAATAAGCAGAAACCTTTTAAATACAAATAGCTGCAGTGGAGCTGCCCTATCCAAATGCTACCCTGAAACAGCAGCTTTGAAGTGACTGAGTTGCAAACTGCAGCAGTGGTGATTTAACATCACCCCTATTTCGCTCCTGAACAAGGAAACTCTGAAAAGAGGGGGACTGGGATATTATGATGGTTTCCAGTGGGATGTGCAGCTCAGTCAGAGGCATGTTGAGCTATCTGGTGCCGTGGCAGGTGGAAGACCTAGGTCCTCCTCCTGCCAGCCCTCCCTGCTCCTGGCCTTGCCTGCATCTGCTGCCTCCACCGCACCAGGGATTTCCTTGGCACCCAGGATGGTTTCACTGTTTGTTACCGTAATCTGGCACAGAGGAGCTGCCGTGCCCACTCCCCAAAATGCAGCTGCAACACAAGTGTGCACAGCCCCTCGCTTCCAGCTGGATCCAGAATTTTTTATTAGGGAAAACAGGAGTTTGAGGGTCCTGTTTCTGGCCAAAATCCTGAGGAAACCAGCCAGGAAGTTTTTAAGTTTACAAGCTGTCAGGATTGCAGTTTGGCACCCCTCTGGGGTCTCTGCTTGGACCATGAGCTAGGGCCAGATCTGGGGGAGCGCTGCACAGGGGTACTGGGAATATCCTTCAGGTTTCTCTTGCCCTCTCAAGCCCCTGTCTGGCAGGTCACAGCTCCAGCCAGAACATCTAGCAGTGGTTCTTGGAGACTTGGTGGCAGACGGGAGCTGGGTGTCCGTGCTGGTGAGGAATGCCAAGGAAGCTATGCTGAATGCTCATATTAACACCTTGGGAAACTGTGGTTAAAGTCTGATCAGCAAGTGAAACTCTGCCTGTGGCATCTGGTGGTCTGCCTTGCACAGGCTTACAACCACAAGATTATTTAGGGGTGTAATTTGCAGGCAGAGACCAGTTTAGAAATAAGTGTGTCAAACCATTTAAGTTGAAATCGAAGTCCCTAGTCCCTATATATAAAACCTTTAAAACTTAAATAGACCAAAGAATCACTCTATTTATAATTACATATTTGAAAAAATGAGATTATTTTGGAATGACATTGACCGTATTTCCTCAAATAGTATAATGAATTAGAAGTACCTTGGGTTGGCAATCGATTCTTTTTCTTCTTCTCTTACAGTAGGCAAACATTCACAGTCCGCTGAAAAAGGATAAGAAGTAAAGCTGTAGTTACTCTTGGCAGTTATTCTCCACTAATTTCAAAATTACATCAACTTTTCTGGTGCAGTCTCTCTTGAATGTGAAACTGCAGATGCTGTTCTGCACCCTTTTATCTGTAAAATCAGCATAGTCCACATAGTGTGTCTTAAATCCTCCTTACCTGTGATAGGTGTTGCTGTAGTTTCTTTACTATATATATTTTAGTTGTTTATGTGCACCTATACAAATGAACTACTTTTGAGGGCTGTTTCCTATGAACTACCATGGGGAGGACAGTTTGTTAATCTTCCACTGCTTGTAGCTGCACCTATGCTTTATAGCCCAGCTGGGAGTTTGGGGCTGGGATTTAGTGAACACTGACAAAAAAAACCCCAACAACCTGTATGTAAACTATTTGCTCCTTTCTGTCCACAGAGTTTTAACAAATATTTTACAAAGCTATTTCCCCATCTACTATACTTAATGCCTCTATTTCACTACTGCCGCTTAGCACGTGTTTTCGGACTGCGAAGGTCAAAACCCCATCGTGTGGAGCACTGTGTTAATGCAAAGAAATGCTCCAAAGAGTTTTATGGCCTGAAAAACAAAGCATCCCTAGGAGGTCAGGCAAATGAGCCATTTGGATGCAAGACAAGGGATCAGGAATGAAAAAAAAAAAAATCAGGGTCTCAGCATTTCCTAACCAGTGAAAAAGCTGTTAGTGGTTTAAAATCAGGCCTTGGTTAATTCACGCCTTACTGAAGACCTGCATTTTTGAGGAAAGAATTGAAGGAGGATGCAAGGCCCTTAGAGACTTTAACTGGGGGATTTCAGCTGGAAGGAAACTGGGGGAAAAATGCAAATACTTAGAAGTAACTAAGAAGGAGCTGAAGATGCTAGTGGTAATTACCATGGGTACCAGTTGCTCCATGGGCTGCTAGACTTGCTGGAGAGGATATAGATGGGGAACGGTGAATGTGGTAGAGATGGCAAGTGAGGGGAAGGACGCAAAAATGGAAAGGATGTATTCACATGATCCTGGCAGCAATTTTAAGTAGAAGGTGGTCTGAACTGTGAGTAAATGTGTGTTTCTTCTACAATAGTACAATGTAGAGCACAGAACTGTAGAAAATCTGAAGACCGAAAGGAGTAGATGCTTCAGAGAAACTAGTACTTAGCATTAAAAATGTGTGTTTAATGGAAGTGTCTACTGGAAACTCAAAACATTTATGATATTCCATCATATGTTAAAAATAAGCTCCCACACAAACTAAAATACTCCTCTGAAGAATTCTAGCCCTGACATTTGTGCTGCTATTTTAGTAGCACAGTCAGGAACACAACTAAAAATGTTGTAGGAAAAGCAGTGACACACATACAAAATGCCTTACATTGATTTTGTATGCATGGGATCTATGTCAGCTAGAAAGAGAGGGATGATGGAGTAGAGGGGTTACCGTGTACCGTTTTTGTTCATGCTGTTCATCCATTTATCAAGCTCTTCCATTTCTATCTCCATCACAGAGGGCGTGTCTTCTTCAAAAATAGGACTGAGAGGAGGAAGGGGGGAAAAAAGGCATTACACAAAATGCTTAATTCAACTTACAATGTAGTAATTTTATATGAGTCTTTCATCATTCCAGATGCATGTAGGAACTCTTGGAAAGCCATCCTAGCCTAGTCATCTGAGAAGATATCAGCCCAGTGGGTGTGAATGAAATGACTGCAAATGGATGTGAAGGAGTGGCAGTGAGAAGCCAGTCCGGGGCAGAGACAGGGCTGGCTGGGACATCACGCGCAGAGGGATGACTTAGAGGGTGCAGTCTGGGGTGTGTCAGAGCACAGGACCACTGCAGCTATTTGAGAACTGTCCCTACTGTAAACAGAAAACTGATAAACAAAATAGTTTGTCTCTGCCCTGCTAGAACACGTGGCAAAAGTCCTGTTGCTCCAGTGATAAAAGCAGAAGGCCTATGGTTTCGCCTCAGCTGTGACTGACATTGGCAATGACTTCAAAAGGAAAGGTCACGAGTAGAGTAACTGCATTTATTTTAAATGTCTCTGTTTAGCTTCTCTTTGCTGGTCATTCCTGGAGTCACATGGTAGAAAAAATATTTTAAGTAAAACCTGCTTTTTTTCCCCTTGTGAAGCCAATTCAGCTTCCAGCATTTATTAGCAAGATGGAGCTCAATTAAATGTCATGATAAAAATTATCAGTTAGATAAGAGCCATGCAGCTTTTGGCTTGTTTTCCCAGCAGCGAAGGCATTGTTTGCACAGCACCTGGGCGAGCCTTTCTGCCCCACCTCAGAGTGAGAAGCCTAACTTGAAAAACAGGGGAGCAACACACAGAGCTTATTCTGAATAGTAAAAGCCTGCGATGAGCCTGGGAATTGATCCCCTTTGCCCATGGGATACCTATAGCTTGTGGCATCTTGTGGCTGGTGGAGCTGAGAGTGCCCAGATGGGCACTGGGGCGGCTGCAGGTGGTGGGTGCCTGCAAGGCAGTGCTTGCCTTGGCTACCGTAACTCCTGTTCTCCTCTAGTCTTACACCCTCAGCTAAATACTGAAGTCCCACTTTGGCCACTTTTAGCCATAGTTAACTGGAGCAATAGACGACAAAAGGTAACAGTGGTGAGTGCATGGTTAAATTAAAGCAGGCAGTGAAGGAGCCCAAAATTATAATAAAAAAAATAGGTGATGTTCAGAAACTTTACCTTTTCACGTTTTCACTTCCCAGCTCATCTGGAAAAGAAAAAAGTTGGTGTTCATAACTCTGTTCTTTGTGTACACAGGGCCCAGGCTGCAGGCAAGCCCTGAGCAGGGTCGTGTAAAACAGGCTGCATTTTCAAAAGGCATAGGAGTTAACTGGTAGATGAAAGACCAAACATCTCATCCTGTTTGTAATTTTCGAGGAACCCATTATTTTTAATCTTGAATGCACTAAAAGCAGCTCATTATTAGCTCTGGGAGGAAACCGGCTGTTAGCACCGTGGTGGGCAGGACACGGCAGATGCATGCTTCCCTGAGCAACACAGATGTCGTGAGAAAAGTGGCATCCTGAAGAGGAACCACTGCTTTAAAAAAAATTGTTTACTGTAAGGATCAGGATGTTTTCCTGCAGATTCCATCTAAGCAATCTGTCTCTGCCTGGAGACTCTTGGAGCCACTCATGGAGAGAAGAAGGGGGGATGGACTTGTGTGGCAGATTAAATCTTAGGTAAATGAAGCTGAACTAGCCAGATGCCAAAAGGGAACCAAAGCTAGTTATGACCCCAAGACAAAGTAAAGATGGAAACAGCACTAGTGTAACAGCCATTATTCAGATAAATTGTCCTCCAGGAATCAAGTGCCTGAAAAGCCTCAGCCTTCAAAAAAGGATGAAGAACTACATATAGGATCCACATTGTATGTTCTCTTAAATCACTTATTTTTGATTCAGTGTTGCCACTTGTTCCAGAACATTCCCTCGCTGCAGAGCCACCCAGGGCCATGGGGCCATCTGCCCCCTGCCCTGAGGATGCCCCAAATCCCAACTTCAAGCAGTAGGCACAGGCCAAAGAGGTCCCAGGATCGTGCTTCTGCAAGGCCCCATGTTTCCTGTCACTCCAAAGAGTGTTACCTGCATTTCAGGTCATTCAGAAACAGGTGGGGAACTAGATGCCTGCTTATGAATTCAGAGTTTGCTACAAGGGTGACCTGGTGATCAGACAGGTGCAGCCTAAAAATGTCCTGAAAAATGGACTTAAAATCTATATTGAATGTATGTCACTGTCTGCAGGCTGAGGAGTTTACAGCTATGCTCCTGTTGTGTAGAGACACCAGTATGACCATTTCAGGACTTGCCTTACCGACTGCAGGGTTTTAATATGGCATCTCAGGTTGTTTCCTGTTGCTTCACATTCCAAGTCACCCATTTCTTTGCTAACAGATCAAGGTGCTTTCCTGAAGTGCCGCTCTCCCTATTGCAGCCCCTGGTCAGCCTGACCATGGCACTCCTACCTCATTTACTGTGACAGCTTCAGAGCTGCCACCACCCCACAGGATCCTTTAAAAATGTTGCTTAAAATGGTTTCGCTTGTTCTTATTTTATTGAAGTTCTGAGCAGCTTTACCTTGTGGGCAGTATAGGAGCATTAAATCCACCCTGCATGAAGTTATTAAGCATAAAGAATAAGTGCTCGCAGCACATGGTTACATCCTTACGGCGATCCCGGCACCGCCAGGAGCTGGAGCTTGGTGTGGTGGCTCCCGTGGCTGTGCAGTGTGAGCAGGGGGTACTGCAAAGCAGCACGAGCTCCTGCCCAAGAAGATACTGCTGGCTGGAGGCGGATTGCTTTCCTATCTGTCAAACGTGCAACTACAACCCGAGAGGTTGGAACTCAATGATCTTTAAGGTCCTTTCCAACCCAAACCATTCTATGATTCTGTAAGTACATCCTAAAAATGGCATCCCAGGCCTCCAAATAACATTTTGTTAATGTTGAGCATGTCCTAAAAAATATCCTTCTGATGTGTGAGGAGAGAAATTTACCTTGCTTAGACTTTTTCCTTTTACGATGTATTATGAAAAATATGATCAGCAAAACCAGCAGGACCGCTAGCACAGCAGGGACGACATATATCAAGATAGACTGTTCTGTCGCTTCTAGGCTCTCCTGATCGTTCATGGCATCCAATTCAGTACTCAGAGTACTTTTTGTTTCAAAACTGCTTTCAGTAGGACTTGTAGTGACAAGTACTGGCTCGTGGTCATCTGCAGTTGAAAAATGCGTAGCAGGAGGCGGCGTTACTGTAACAGTGGATAATAGTGGTGATCCATCTCCTGAAGCATCGTTTTCAGAGCCTGCCAAATATATGAGGATAACATAAGACTTTATGGATTCTATTGGTATTATCAGTGAGTCGAAGTGCACAGCTTTAATATTTACTTTTCATTTGATGTCATAAAAAAAATATCTGATAACCCATACGCACAGATCTGAAGTCTCAGCCACCAGGTATAAAAGTAGATATCAAATTGGTCATAAAATCTTATCAGTCCTGACCACATTCTTCAGCTGGCTTTTACTGGGACACGTCAGCACGCAGATGTCTTGTACGAGCAGACTTTTTTTCTGCAGATTTGCACCCAATCTCAGGTGGGTCTCTCTCACCCAGGTAAAAGTCTTCTGCTTCTCAGTAAGCCACACCATCCTGCTTTGCTCCTTGGCCTTGGCACGTGTGGCTGCAACCTCTTTTGTCCCTCCCCTTACCCAAGGGATTAGTCCTGCCTATGGGGAGACCATTATCCCAGGCTCACCAGTTCCTCCAGCCCACGCACCTCCCTGTTTCTGTGCCTTTCTCAACTTTGTTAAATTTGGTTCACTGTGAAAAACAGAAGTGGTGAAAGAAAGTCTGAAGCCTGCAGAAGCTGCTGACTTTCACTTCTGCACGGAGTAGATGAGGTAGTAATAACATGGAGACTTTGCAGGATACACACACAATTAACTGCTCCTCTGTCTGATCCTTGATTTGGGTTTTGCTTTAATTTAGCATATGTTTTGCAAGAAAAGTGGCTAAAATTGACTATATTTGTAGTAGTGAAACGAACTTTTTTTGAGGCTAATTAAGTCTGTTGTGTGTCCCAGAGTTCAAAGCTTAACAGCGGTACTGCAGATGCTGGGCTGGTACTGTATTCCATACCAATGCAAAAAAAATCCTCTCGTAGCTAAAGGTGCAGGAATCAATCCCTAGAAAAAATGGCACCAATGTGTTTCAGAATACAAAACCCTTTTAGCATGAAATTATATGATTTTTTGTGTTATCTGCCCTTTCAGATACAGTGGCGGCACAGTGCAGCCCTCATTTTATGCAATAAAGTGAGATGGGATTTCATGACTTTTGCAATGACATCTTTCTCCCCATTCTTGTAAAGTGCTGGGCAGCCAGAGTTTCCACTAGAGTTAGCCAGAGTTTAAGATTTTCAGCACCTCAGTGCTGGCATTTTGAATCTCGGAGGACTGGAACCAAAAGTACTTATCATTGTAAATGCTTTTGTAAACACATTAATCTTCATAATGTCCCTTAGAGATGAGCAGTTATCACCTCCATTTTACAAATGAGAAACAAGAAGAACAGAGATGCTGCCCTTCTCAGGGATGTCAAGTGAGAGAGGAAAACCAGGATTAGAGCCGTATCTCTTGCTTAATCCACTCTGCAGCATCTCTTCTCCTGTCAGACTTGTTTCGAAGAGGAGATGAGTATCTCATGAGACTGTATTCCAGGAAATCCAATTTCAAAGGAATTCAATGACTTGAGTGTGACAGCAGTGATTTATCTAGATTTTTATGCTGTGCTTATCACTCAGGCACCTGATTGTTTCATCCTTTCCTAAAATCCAGGTAATTATTTTATACTTAATAACTAATACCCAAATATAGTATTTAATACTGCAAAGGTCACCAGATTCTTTCACCGCAATATGACAATGAAAATGCTAGCTCTTCAGTGGCAAAGCACTTTGTATCAGTAGTCTTTGTCGCTTGCTTCTCTATCTAGTATTTCAGTCAAGAGCAAAACACGATTTCTGCCTCCCGTGCAAGTAATGACCCCTTACGTGTGCTCCTCCATCCCTTCCCGTGATCTGCCATCTCTCATTAATCCTATTGCAGAGGATGGGAGGGAGAGCTTCTCTCCCTTATTAGTCTGACCACTTGACTTTTCTTTCCCGAGGTAGTTTATAGTCCCCAATGCCTCCAGCCGCTCCATTTCGATTGCCGTTGCACGGAGTGGCAAGGCATCGCTAGAGGTGGCTGCGCCGCAGACTGCGGCATGACAGACCATGCTGCTAGTGGAGCCGATGGACCATCACAGCCTCACTCAACTGCTCCAACAACCTGGCCATCGCCCTTGAAACCCGTCATCTGCCTCATTCGATATATTGATAAGGACAAGCCCATTGCTAAAAATAGTACAAATGGGAAAGGGTGTGGGGAAAATACCTTATTTTTCATTTACTCTTAGAGCTAAAATGGATTTTTTTCAAATGTCTAAAGCATGGTGTGACTTTAAAGCAAAAGCAAACAGTCACACCTCATTAACTGGAGGGCTTAACTTTCAGCTGTAACATGTGCTGTGTTTCATTTCCAAGTGAGACTTTTCCAGTGTCTCTGGTACATTTTATTTGCATGTTTTTGAGCTATGAAGCACATTTCAAACCATTTGTCTCTGTGTGAAATAGAATTACCTTTTCTAGTCTCTAGGCAAAGAAAATGGCAAATCACAGGGAGTGACCTTCCTGCCATGCATTTTTGTTCACTTTGCATAATTCCAGGGACAAAACAGCATCTCTTCTGTGAGCACCATTTCCTCTTGCAGAGATCTTTTTCTCTGAGTGAATTAAATACGCCTTTCAGCAAAAGGGCAGCCAATTGCACAATGGTCTTGCACGGATATTGCTCGTTTCCTGTGTTTCACCTGCTGCCCTGACACATCTCCCCCCAGCTCTTCTGACCAGCACCTCTGAGGACCAGAGCTGGGACCCCAGGGTTGTCCTTGTCACGCAGGGGCTGCTCTCCTTCTCGGGCCACTCACATATCCGATTTTTTTACATGGTGAGAAAATCACAGCCTGCAGCTGGGTGGACTGGGTGGCTTGCACCAAGGAAGGATTTGTACCTCCAGCCCGGTGGGGGGGAGCAGACTCAGGCTTCCCAGTGCAGGCACAGGATTCACGGCAGCCAGCTGCCAGGGTCATGCGAGACCCATGTGGGTGGCCCCAAGGTAGCTGTTTTTCATAGCTTTTCAGTCTGAAGCGCTCAAAATAGCATAGAGGGTGTGTTGCAGCTGGCCCCAGTGGCTGTTTTGTGGGGTGAATGAAAGGTGGATGTTACAAGATTTGGAGCAGGGCAGGAGAGCACCTGAAAGTCACAGTTTTTGCAAGATGCTAGTCAAACATTTTCTCCATGCCTGGAGAGACTCAAATTTGTGGTGGTCATTCATACTATGAACTGTCTTATCAGTTGTGCTTGGGTTTCATCTTGCAGAGATCTGTGAGCTCCCTCCAAAAGGGAGTCTGACTGTAACACAACATGTTCAGGATGGAAAACTAAGGCCAATGGAGCGGAACAAGGAGCAAGTCACACCTGACCATGGAAATATCTCCTTGACTTTGCAAAGCCCGTGCCCTTCCTCTTGCTGACCTCCGCCTCATGCTGTGGGCTATGCTTTGACATCTGTACTCGCTCCTTTGCACATCTTGGCCAAGGAGCAGGCGCTCACACAACAGCATCAGCTTCAGTTTTGTCTGGGTGACCTGGGGCATGAGTGCTGGTGACTTCTCACTGTGTCAAGGGAAGTGCATGGGAGCACGCCACAGCTTCAGCCCAGCACATGTTGCCATTCTTCATGCTTTCAAGAGCAGAAGGGAGAGGGGCTGGTCCTCAGGGGACCAAAATGCCTGAGCAAGCACTAGCAGCAGCTCAAAAAAGGTTCCATTACAGTTCTTACAAATTACAAAAAGGCTGCATCCCTGTATGCAGATATCATGCTATAAGGTATTATTCAATATTTTCTACTTGAAAAAAATATGTTTGGTTTACTGATGGACTTTGCATGAGTTTTGGAGGTGCCCCCAAGCCTGCCTTTCAAGGGAGGGAGAGGGAGTTGAATAGACTGAGCAGCTCTGCAGGCTGGAGTGCAAACAACTGCATCTCAAACAAACAAACATCACTTCTGCTGTTGCAGCATTTCTTCCTCTGAGGCTTGTGCTGGAGCACTCAGAGGTGGTGATACAAGCTTCTTGGTGAAGTAAGTGGGCAAACAGGTTTCTGATTTCAGTTGGATGCAGGGCAAAGGAAAATAGCAGGCAGTCAGCACATTCGGTTCTGCTGTAAATCACCAGTCTCCCTGCTGCCTTCTCATCAGACTCAAGGATTGGGGTCTCCAAGAGAAATTTTTCAAATTACACTGTTGTTTCTACTTAGAGAGAAAAAGGGATGGGACAGAGGAAAAGCAAGAGCTAAGTCAAGGGCATAGTCAATCTTATTAGTTTGAAAAGGAACTTTTTGTTTCTCCAAACTTTCCTAGAAACTATAAAAATGCAGTGAAAGGAATGCTCAATAGAGGGTGCCAAAACAAGAAAAGCTTGTAAAGCTGTGTATCCTGGAGTAAAGTTACCGTATCCTACATAACCGTGCTCCATGTGCACGTCGCTTCTGGTGGTACAGTCACACAACTCCACGTGGTCCGTAGGATCCTCTCTCCTGTTGCTTGGCTCATCCCCGTTCCGTTCCTCTCCCTGCACTTCATGTCGCTGTAGGAAGGGCTGTTCCTTGCCGTGGCCAGGGCTTGCTCCCTGCCTGTTGCGGCAGGTCCTGCCTGTCAGTCTGGCTGGAAGAGGAATCCTTCAAAGCCTGCAGGCTAGCTGCTGGGTGCATAGGCTCCCCTGATGAGGGAGCACAGACGTTTCAGGATGGCTAACCTTTACACAAGATCCTATTAAAATGGGATGCTTGGGAAGTGTTATCTAGGTATAACCTGAAAGGGGAAATGACTGCTTAAGTCCATTTTTCAATGATGGAAACTGCTTTCTCCTCGCTGTACTTCCATCCAGCTGATGTGCTGCATTAACAGCTGGTGTTGCAAATTCAGTCACGCGTCTTAGAGTCAAGCTGTGAGCCTGTAGTCTCATTTCTTACCCCCAGTACTAAAGGTTTTCCAGACCAATTTATGCATTTAGTCACATCTCCTTAATCTTGTGGCCTTCCAGCTCTGCATCAGTGATACCCATGCGACCTCACTGTGATGCAAATCTCTCAGTGCTCCTTGCTCTCAGAAGGACCCTGAAATTAAAGATTCAAAAGCTCCAGAGGCTCTCCAGCTATCATAAAACCTCTCGAGGGAAAATAGACTGGGGTCACTGACTGAAATTTAGTATACAATCTTGCTGATGTAAAGGAGAGATTTTCTGAAGTGCCCCTGAAGCACTTGAATAAAACACAGTGGAAGTGTGCATGGATAAGAGGGAGAAATAGGAATAAATCTGTACAAGGAATCTATTTGTTCAGTAGAAAGGGCTTTTCGTCTGCTTTTTAGGGGATTGCACTTTGGAAAGAGATGTAGCAAATCCTCATTCCTTATATTGTTGCTTTGCTAGAAAATGGTGACAGGCGATTCTGATGAGTTCAAACCCATTCCTGAGTTCATGACTCTAGGGGGGAACAAGTAAAAAATATTACTCCCTTAGAGACCTTGGCTTTGTAGGGGACTTTACCTAAAAGGCCCTTCTGTGCCAAACAGGGAGTTGCTGCCTGTGGTCACGGCACAAGCTGCTGAATATCTGGATTTTTGATAGCAATGTTTCTTTGAATGACAGCTCAAAACAATAGTGTAGAGATACAGCCAAAATAAAGATTCACCTGCAATCATCCCAGCTCTTCCAATTAGCTCTAGTAAGGACCTTAATACTTGTTCCTAGGGTTAGCACTGTGAGGCTGAGCCACGGCCACCACCACCCAGAGCAGGGTGTCCTCAGCAGGTCACCGGCAGGTCTTTCTGTCTGCGTAAAGCAAGGCGATGGGGACTGGTGCAAACCCCCATGTCCCCTCAGTGTGGGGCTGGGAGAGGGCCAGCACCTGGAGCTGAGACGTCAGGCACATTCTTAGAGCTACCAGCCTAGAGTAATTGTAGTGTAGCTTGGAGAAAACCATCTGTTAATCATAATTCACATGGCAAGGCTTGGGTTTTACAAAGCTCTGGCATGCTATGGGAACAGGACTTACAAAGGCATCAATCTGTCTGTGCTGCGAGATCTAATCATACTCTTGCTGCCTACTTTGTAAATGGTTTCTAGACAGTAGAGGTGAGACCTGTCGGATCCCCAGGCCCTTCTGCCCCCGTGTTCCAGCAGACCACTTCAGAAGTCAGGACTGTGTCTGGAACTGGAGGAAAAGGGAAAAATAAAATCTCCTTTAAAGGTCCTGCCATGCTGATGTGTGAGCAAGCAGGGGTGAGAGCAAAGGCTCCCCCTGGCAGGCTACCCTTAGCGCAGCAGCTCCCAGCCCACCAGTGCCTCTGGCGGTATATAAGCCTCTACATAAACTCTTTCCCTTCCAGTCCAATTTTGCCCCCAAGGCCCAAGTTCATAGAATCCCCCCTTCCCCCAGAGTAAGCCCCAGGTACATCTTTGGGGCTGGCTGCACAAGCAAAAGCCGCCTTTGTGTGGAGAGCAAGGGTCCCTGCTCTGGGTGGGTGCTCTCCTCCCCTTCCCAGCAGCTGGAGGCTGGCTCAGCAGAGCTGGGCTGACAGCAGCCAGGGAGAGGAACTGTTCCAAAATCAACCAGAATTTGAAAGTGGACCTACCGGTAGGAAGCCTGTAAAGGCAGTGGGGAGTGGGTTGGGGCACCTGGTACATCTGCCTGGTGCTTTGTGCAGCCTTTAACACCTCTTGCAAAGGGCAGGGGGAGCCCAGCCGTGGGCTGGTGGGGTCGAGGACCAAGGCGTCCCTCCACCCTGTGCAGATGGTGATGAAATACTAGCGGTCAATACGCTGCAAATGAGCTAAGGTAGCTGGAGCCTGATCATTCTGCAGTGCTTGTGTAGTGCCCATTCCCTGGGACCTCTGATTTGCTCTAGTGCATACTGAAGCACTTCCACAGTGACTTGTCTGACACCGAAAGGCATGTAAGTATTGCCTGGCAAGGTCTTACTAAAAGAACTGCCTGTCTTGCACAGTTTCTGGTTGCCAAAATGCCAGTGGAACAAACTGCCCCCTGTGAGCAGGTGAGAGCCTCCGCAACAACACCCCAACGCTTCTGCATTTTTTTGCAAGTGGCTTTTCCACTCACGGTTCTTCCCTTCAGAAGGTCAGGACCTAAATCCGTGGTGCCGACCACTTTGTTCTGCAGCTGAGAATTCAAAATATTTGTATCTGGAACCAGCTGTTCTTTTGTTAAACAGGTTTCCGTGCACGCAGTCTACGGAAATCAGCAGCTGGCTTTTGAATGGAAGCGGTGCTCTGTCTTTAACTTTACTATTAAATGCTGATACTATGGGTGCGGGGTTAAAAAAGTACCACAAATTATTAAAATTAGAACCAAAATGCCTGGCAGGCCACCATGGAAACTCTGGTTCCCTACACATCCGCAATTTAGGAAATGTCGGAACTGTAGGACCCAGTTGCTGCTGTTTGGGCTTAGGTCTAAGGAAAAAAGTCAAAGCTTTGAAAAAGTCAGGCAGCAGAAAACAGAGAGGGTAAACACAGCTAAAAGAAGCAAAGAGCAAGTCCCCACAGATCTTCTCCTAGCACTCGGTTGGGAGGGTGTTGCCCTCCGACTCAGTCCCATCGCTGCAGGCACGCGACGCGGTCCCACCTGGGAAGGTGAAAGGCAGTTTCTTACTCACCGTTCCCGGCAGATCCTCTGGCGAGTAACAGGGCAGAAAGCAGCTCAAGGAGGTTTTGCTTTCGCATGTTACCTCGGTGGCGGCGCTCCCACCCGAGGGGTGCTGCAGCCGGCTCCCTGCTTCACCCGAACATTTACATTTCCTGTTTCCTGCCGGGGTGCATCTGAGCCGCATTTCTGCAGGAGATGGACTCTCTTTGATGGGTTTTTAGGAAGTGATGTCATTCTGTCTGGGCCTGTCAAGCGAGCAATGATTGCAAAAGAAAGAGGAGAGGAAAAAAAAAAAGTTGCTCTTCAAGCACTTACTCGACTGAAGCACCTTTACGCTGTAGGTGAGCGCGCTCCTCCTCCCCTCTGCTTTCTCGACTCCCGTCTTTGCTACCATCCATCTTCGTCCACATGCAGTGTCATGGGACGAACATCACACAAACACAAATCAGACACAGAAGGTAATTTCTGTGTGTTGGCAGGAAGGTTTGAGGTTGCTTTTTGGGGGTAGTTGAGCGAGCACATTTCAATCGTGCCTCCCCCTGCCTTGGTTTTTAACCAAGCCGTGGTTTTTTTTAACCATGTTATTTTTTGTTAGGAGCAGGTGGCTTAGCTGGAAGGCCCTCAGATGCCAGTGTGATGATGGCTGTAGGTGATGGGGGACAGAAGGTCTTGAGCCCCCCCCCAGGATTCAGTTCCTGGTGTGGGGGTCCATGGTGTCACAGTTGATGGAGGTGGTGAGGGGGCAGGTAACTCCAGCCTTCCTTCCTCCCTCCTCCTGATTTCCCACCCCCCCTCCCAAGCAGTCTCTGGCTGGGCATGCAGACCCGTGGGGTGTGGCTGTGCCCCCTTGTGCCACCATGGATCTAATCCGTACCTGTCCCCAAGCGGGGGGGTGGCTGCACCATAGGTTTGGTTTGTTCCACTGTACAAACAAGTTCTAGGTCTGAAGTTCATCCTTCTGAGTCCAGGAGAGTCTGCATCCCAGATTTTGGTCTGGAGCATCCCAGGTTTCAGCCGTTTTTAATATTTGCATAAAATTTTCCAGTAATAAACTAAGGAAGAAGACATGTATGCTGCCAGTCTAGCAGCTTCCTAATACTTCCCCTAGACGTTAGTCTGTGTTAAAACAGAATTTGTGGTGAATTAGTTGAAGCTGGCAATGGTGAATCTTTCTATTCAGGTTGGTAGGAGCTGCTGAAGTGGCCAATTGTTGTTCTGCTTCTGCAGCTAATCATTTCTCTTAACACACTGGTGCTTTTATAGGTCATCAGTTATAGTTTCTTAGCTGAAGTAGCTGGGAAATAGGTCAGTGATTCATTTAATGACCAGCTTGTTAGTAGATTTAAAACAGTTGAATGGTTTAGTTAACTAAAAGTCTGAACTGGTTGCTTAGTATTGGCAATGTATGTTTATGCACTTCATAAAACAGTGGGGAAAAAGCAAAGTTACAACACTGCAACTACAGGAAGATAAAGAGGAGCTCAGAGTTATGAAATCACTGAGTGACTAATTAAATATCTCTAGGAGATATTCTTTAATATGGTGTTATTCCTACATGACAATACTTACCAGGCAGAAGTGTTAGAGGTGAGACTTGTGAATGCCTTTAAGATTTTCCTGCTAAAAAATTACAGAAGTTCCAAGTATTAGTGTCTAATTGCTATAGATACTTTCAATTATGGAAGACCAGAAATTGAGGCTATCCAAGCATTTCCTGTGTGCTCAGAGACGCCGTGGCTTTGTCTGTTCTGGCAATGGGAAAACCGACCATCAGCCTTTGGGGCAGCACAGGCAGGACTGTCTGTGTTCTGATGAGCATGAACTCAGGCCCTAAGGCTGGTACTTTTGTCCAGCCTCAGCTTTTCTTTCGCTTTAGTCAACAGTAGGCAAAGTCATGCTTTTTAACAGTATTTTAATTTAATGCATAAAGGTTCTGTTACCCTCCTTGCCATTTCTTCCCCATCTCCTTCCCAAGTTTGCCTCTCTCAGTCTTTCCAATACCCCATGGGCTGCAGACATTTTTTCGTGGTTTATCCTGCCCTGTGTTTTTAGCTGTTTTGTCCCATCCTGTAGACTTAGCCCAAGTCACTCATCCCTTGCTAAAGGAAGCCCACCTACAAAGCCTAGCCTTGCTAGAAAGACTGGAAGCGAACAGAAGAAAGGGCTTGTTGCTTTTATTTTTGTCTTTGCTGTATTTTTATCTCCTACAAGACTATATCCTTTCCTCTTCTCCCTTCAAGTCTTTCTATATAGGTTGTGGCATTTCCCACTCAGATTCCCATCAACTATTTTTGACGCACTTTTGGCTAACAACTCATCCCTTGAGAGCAAGATAGCCACCCACTGGTGTGTACACATTTAATGATTTCTAAGACAAATTAAAGTTCATGGAATGTGACTTTGTGCCACATAACATTTTAATTAAGACTTTAGAGTGGCATGTAGTTGACTTTCAATTAAAAAAAAATTGTAGAGAAAGAGGAACGAGATATTTTGGATGCTGAGGAACTGGACTGCCATGGACGGGCAGTCACCTTGGTCCATACCCACTGGCGTTGTGATCGTGCTGCCCTGAAGCACCCCCAGTGGGCTCCCTTTCACCTGCCTGGGCAGCAAGGTTAGTGCCTTCACCTCAGACGTTGTCTTCAGGCATTTGCTTCTCTCCTCACAGTAGAAATAGGGAAACCAAAAGCTATAGCGACAACCTGGCTGGAAAACAAACTTGTGCATTTGGAAATACAGATGGCTTCAGTCACAGATGGTTTTTGTAAGAGGGGGAGATTGTATCTGATAATTTCATAGGTCTTAGTGTATTTACTAAGATTCACAATGCACCTTAGCAAAAAGAAATGTCTTTACACAGGTGAGACAGCCAAGTTTCTTGGGTTATTTCAGCATATGTTACCCAGCTAGAAACATCTGCACATGCTTTCAGTACTGTTTCATCTATTTTTATGTTATAGAAGTAATTTCTGACTGCCTAGGCTGTTTGCTAATGTTGTTCCCTCATCAGAGACGTGTTTGCATCACTGAGATTACAGAATGTCATCAGTGTGACATTTTCAGAAAAACAAATGTTTTGTAATACTGCAGCCACTTGACTCTTGTTCCTTTTTCCTACAAAAACTACAACAACAACAGCAGCTAAACTTTTGAGAGTGATGGAGCAAACTGCTGGTTAGTTACAGGGCTTTACTATAAACTCCTGCGAGTACAGCTTGTCCCCCACAGATGTCAGCAGCTAATGTGCCTGCTCTGAAGTGCAGGCAGGGGCTAGCGCCAGTCAAGTTCTGCTAGTCCCTGAATGACTTATTTCTGCCTCTGACATATGTTGGGAAAGGACAGATAAAATTTTCCGACAAGTCACTGTAAAGAACAGGAAATTACACTGTATTGCAATTCACTGCAACATAAAAAAAAAAAAATCCCTAAAGCAAAGAGGGGTTTGCAAAGCCCACAGGGATCTTCCCAAGCCGGCCTGAGCACCAGCTGCAATGGTGCTTCTGTAGGCTGCAGGGGTAAGGAAGAGTTGCAGAGTGAAGGCTGAAATCCACAGCATCCTTATGCAGAAGCCTCGTGTGGATCTGGAACTGCATCCAGGGGTGCACTTTTTTCAGAATAAGCTTTGTCTGGGTGAGTTGCAGAAGATAAAGCTCTCTCTCCAATAAACTCTCTCAATTCTGAACT
This sequence comes from Pterocles orientalis, assembly GCA_011057875.1. Lineage (NCBI taxonomy): Eukaryota > Metazoa > Chordata > Aves > Pterocliformes > Pteroclidae > Pterocles > Pterocles orientalis. The sequence goes on along the minus strand of WKFP01014785.1, from coordinate 965,324 downwards.
GTATGAAAAGACAAGCTACGTTCTATTTCAGCCACAGAGGTGCTTAAGAAAATTATTTATACCTTTCTGAAACCAATGCCACCAGTATAAATTAGAACAATGAGATACTGTCCCTAACTAGGTATCATAAAATAATATAGCTAAAATTAGAGTGACAATAAAAGCATAAAACTAAGTACCTGCCAGTTTTAAGTACCTCTTTGCTTAACTGGGCTTGTAAATTTCTATTTTCCTTTATTGTCTTTTTCTTTATTTTCTTCCTTATATGCAACACAGGCCATTAGATCATGGGTGTAATGTTTTGGAGACTCCAATAGGAACAGAAAGAAAATACAAAACTATACTTGAAAATATACATATGTTCATATCTAAGTTCCCTTTCAACAAAATGAAAAATAGATTCAAAGAGGGACTTGTAATACTGAAAAACTCTGAAATGGAGCAGACCGCAGGGTGCAGCTAGGGTGCACTAAGGTGCACTTATGTCAAAGTGTAGCGGGACACTTTGTATCCACTCTTTCTTTAGAAAGCCGTACATGGATTTTAAATTTAGCACATGCCAAAGGCTTCCTAAGTGGTTTGTAACTTTTGTGAAATCCTAAAATACATGATGCCTGGATTACATTGTAGTACTGACTGTGGTTTGAAATAACTTCCTCCTGGGAGCTCAGCTTTCCCTTGGGCAAAATCCACAGATGATGTCTGGTCAGCAAAGTCATCTTGGCTTTTGAGTGCTAGAGAAACACAGTCTTATTATGGGATGCAGGTAATCCTAAGCAGTGCCTCTGCCTAGTCTAGGGCAGGGTTTGCCCATGAAATCCTTCACCCGTGATCTCCCAGGACTCCAGCCATTGAAATCCAGGTGGGACTCCATGAGATGTACCTTTGTCTCAATGCAGGCTGGATAAAGGTGGGATGAACACCCCAAAGTACAGCTTCAGGGTTTGTTTTCGGGAAAAGGCTGTGCTTGTCTCAGTGCTACCAGCTTCACCTTCCCTACAGCAGCTAAATAATAAGGGCTCTGACCCAACTTTGGAAGGTCCGAGTGCTCCTGAGCCCCTGCAGTGGCTCTGCGCCCCCACTGCTGCCCTCTCCTGCCCACAAAACTCTCTGGTTTAACACAAAAAACGAAGGCAGTTGGGCCAGGAGGCTGTGCCCCACTTTTTTTCAAAACTATGCAAAGAACCCTTATGAGACATCAAGCCATCAGCATCTTGGACAAGCAACCAAGGTCTGCACAATGCAATTCTGAGAATCGATTTTTCACATACTTTTATTCATTCTAACAATGCTGCTATTGTGACAGAACTCTACAATTTATTATTCTTTTCAGTTTGAATCCTTAAAGGACAATGACAATGAAACTGAAATAAAATGCATCAGGTTTTTAAAAGGGCTCAGGTCAGTTTCTTGATCTTTTATGTATGAATAAATTAGGGTTTCACTTATTTGTGGAGCAGCACAGGGAATATTCGTTAAAGGTTCGTCTCATTGTTTGAAAATAATTATGTAAATGATGTATTACAATGTTTAGGGTCTAAGCTGGAATTAGAGACTAAATTATTTAAATATATGTTTTCTGCAGGGTCGCAATATATCTCAAACACCTTTGGTATAAACAATCCAATATAAACTAAAGAACAAGTGGTTCATCAGGGAATTTCAATTCTGTTGGCAGGAAGGGGTCCTCTGCCACTCCCCACCAGTGATTTAGGAAGCTGCCTGACCAGAAGTGGACCCCAAAACTAGAGCTGTATCCGTAAGGCCATAATAAGCTGTGTCGTGCCCAAATGCCTGTCCAGAAGAGGAGCTGACTGCAGCCTCTAGCACCAGGAATAAATGCTTTTCTGCTTGGAAATAACCGCACAGGCACAGGAGGGGAGCAGAGCTCACGGTGCAGACAAATACAGGACAGGCAATACAACTGGAATGTTAAAAAGAGCATCTGTGTGATTTAGAAAAAAACTTCAGAGGATTGAAATCCTCTGTAACTGCTCCTGGGACCAAGAGAAGAAATACTGCTGGGTGTCCAGCCCAAGGATCAGAGCCTTGTCTGGCCACAGGCTTCCATGTGCCAGCTCAGGCAACAGATGTGCAGTGGGGAACTGAAACGGGGAAAAGCTGTCGGCCGGTGAATTACCTTTACATGAGATGTCAGTGCTGCCTGTCTTACACCGCCGTGCCTAGTCGTTAGCTGCCACTTTCAAGTCAGTGTTAGCTTAACGTCTGGTTTGAAAAAATCACAGTGCTCTATAAAAACAGAAACATTTCTCTTAAAGAGATAATAAATAGGAAGATTGATGAAGTAAAGAATTGAAAAAAACAAACATAAATCTGCCTCGGATGTATTCACTGGTGAATTTAGTAAGATGAAAAGTAGAGAAACAAGGTACTTGAGGGAAAATAAAACAGATTTTTTTTTAAACCCTTCTTATTTCTATTTCTAGCGCTCTTTAACCAGCTTGATTGAAGGTTTCTCAGTGGTGAATGATTCATAAGAAGAGAATAAAATCTGAAAAGCACATTCTTGCAGTAATACTCTACCATAAAAAACACACCAGCACACCCAAACTGTAATGTGAGTACTCAGATTTTTCCAGCCACACCTTAAGTATCTGAAGATAAACTTTGATGTCCTAAAATAATGCAGCTTAAATGTTGCTTGATATTTTTTAGGCTGTGGCAGCTCTCATTTGATCCTCCCGTCTGAGTCCCTTTCTCTATTATTGAATTTAAACGTCCTCTACTTTTTCCTTTCTATATTTTCACTGTAATTACTGAACTTTAGTTCACAAATAGCTAGTATAGAGTCCAAACTAAAAAGAAACATTAAAGACATGCTTTTTCAAAGATCTTTATATACCTAAAGATGCAAAGAAGCTCTAACTACATTCATGAATATGGATAGCTGATCTGGGGCAAATTTGGTTCCTAGATACTTTGAAAAAGTGTATTTTCCTAGTTGGTCATTTAAATATCTTTAAAGGATCTAATCCAAGTGCCCAGTTGTGGTCTAGAATTATGAGCTGTCTTTTAAAATCATGGAGGCAGCCTCCAGTCCTGTCTTAGCCCAGCTCTGCAGAGGTTGTGCCTGTATTTAAGCATGTAAATAGTCCCAGTGGAATCAAAGAGACGGCATCCAACAGAAAACCAGACACATATTAAAGGAAAAAAGTGAAATAGTCTATAGAGAGATTGTATTTAGAATGTGTATATAAGCAAGAGGCTAAATAAAGGCTGTGTGGATGGCTTTCAGCCTGCATTTTGGGCATGTGCTTTTTTAACTTCAGGCCCCTGTACAGAAAAGCGTCCTGAAGGCACTTTGTCTGCTCTTGTATGCCAGTGGAAACCAGGGCTGAAGCAGTGAAGCATAGATGGTTATTTTAAAATGGACTTAAGTATATTTTTGAAACACGATTTAAAAAAATATGCAATTATAGTATTTTCTATGGCACTACATTGTTAATACTGGTTTGACCATCACAGCTGCTAATATGTGACATGTCCCTTTGTCAGTGTGATCGTGTTAAGCATGCAGATTGCTAACTCTACAAGTTTTCTACAGTCTATGCAATGCCAAGGACACCACTTCAGGAACTTGTGAACTTCCACATGGTATGTGAAGCCATTCAGACACCGTGCTGAAGTCTGGGAAGTCACGTACCTGCACCCTCATTTTCAGTAGGTAACATGAGTAGAGTCCTGCCTACAGTTCTCATTTCTCTGAAAACCTGTCCCAGCAGGTGGTGTATTTGATCACAGACCAGGTCTTCATGGCAGAAAGCACCACTTCTCAGCACCCTGGGTTTAAATCTAAATTTCAGTTCAGTGCAACTGACTACAGTGCTGCAAGACTACCTGGAAAAAAAATATCAGAAGTTTTGCCTTTTCTACTACTTTAGTTTTGTTTGTTTCTCTCTGAGATATGTCTTTTTTCATTGCTCATGAGAAACTATGCTGGTTTTATTACATGGTTAGAGTAAGTTTATGGTTTTTCACTTAATTTTGTCTGAATATACAGAATGACTCCTTATTTAAGTTGCAATACAGCTGTCACTGAGTGAAACCCTAAGAATTTGTATAAATTGTAGAAGGGAAGTGAGAAGTTCCTGGGTCTGACAGGCTGCTACGCTGCTTATATGCTGCTCTCTGAAGACTGATCCACTGTCAGAAGGTACAGTTTTTATACTCAGGTGTACCCTGTGTCCGAGGTAAACAATATTAAAATCCTGTGAGAATTGGCATTCATCCAGTTACAGGCAGCTGCATCGAAAGAGGCCAGTGCTAATGGCTGGTAATGAAACCCATGATGGAAAGTATCGTAGATATGATCCTATAGGAAACAGAGGCTTCCGGGTAGTGAACATATAATTTCTCTGTTAATCAATTTTGATGCTGAGTACTTAATTGGGAAGTTTCATGTCTCCTGCCATGTCTGCAAAGGTGAATCCACACACAGCCTGAGTCTACAGCCCCCCTGAAAGTCAGTAAGGGCAGATCTCTGCCTGGTATAAATTCTTATAATTGTATCCCACATGGAGAGAGGAACATGGAGTTCATTCGAGGTCCACAACTCAATCTTTTCCTATTAGAGCTGGAAATGCTTTTAGAGAATGCAAATATCTGGTACTCAAGAAAAAAAAAAAAAAGCTAAAAGATGCCTGACAAATATAGGAGCTATATTTAAAGCCTGCAAATCAGGCGGGTGGACGGCACGGAACTATCTCAGGTTTCTGAACTGGGGAACTGATCGGATTGGGCAGGCGGCTGATGGGGAATTTTTAATCTTCGAGGAGCTGGAATGGCAGACAGGAAGGAGAGTGCAGGATGAATGATGAAAAGCAAACCAGTACCTGCATTTCTGCTTTCTGAAGATGTAGCTTTCTGAAGATGTAATCTCACAAATATGTGCCTTGCCTGAGGAGTCGGCATCTGAGTTAAGAGGCTGGCTCAACCCCCTTGAGAAGCAGAGCAGCACTCGCACCTCCCACTGGCTGCAGCGTAAGGGCTGTTTTCCATACATTGCAGCATTTCTTCCTCATTCTTGCACTCTAATATGCTGGCAAACACTAGCAAGCTCCCCCCAAAGAAGGCTGTTCGAAATTATTATGCTGCCTGCTGTGAGACTGCACCAGTGCAAGCCACTGGGTTCTCCCCTCTGTGAGAGGAGGTGAGAGGATGAAGAAATCTGAAGGAAGTTTTAAATTCATAAAGCTCCCTAATCTCCATTCTAAATAATCCCTTAGGAAGCTTACATTAATGTAAATTTCATATAATCTTATTGTCCAGGATGACATCTGCCATCCCAGTATTAACCCTCAACAGATCAACGCTGGCATTTAAATAGGAATACAGGGCTGGAGTTGTGCATTAAAGCTGCCTGTAGATAATGGTGTAAGTATTGTTAGGGAATTATCAAGTCCTATTATTTTCCTAAAGCCTCTTGGTTGCTATTTAACCATGAATACTTAAGATGCAATTGCAAGATGGTTTCTAACCATCCAAGCATTAAATTTGCCAAACCCTTTCCTGTTAGCAGTAGCAGGCAAGCTGTGGGCATTAAATGAGATTTTAACAAATCTTTGGAATTGTTGTCTGATTAAGGGGACTGTACAGGTGGCCCCTTGTAGTAATGCTGCTGACTCTACATGGGCTGAGTAAAAGCCAGGCAAGAATGTGCCACAAAAACCTACAAGCTTCATTGTGCATTTACTTCAGCTTTACCTTTTGTCGTTCTGTTTTCTGCTTCTACAGGCTACAAGGGTATGAAGCAGCACATTGCCAAATTGGCAAGAAATTATCAAATCTTAAATCTCTTCCTGTTCATAAGAGGACTTCCTTTGCTTATTGAAAAAATTGGTTTGGTAATGGGGCATGCAGGGAAAGCCCTTCTGATGGGGCACAGGAGGGTCCTTTATTGTCATTCAACAAGCGGAGCGGAGAGCCAGTGGCTCTGTCTGCCTGTACTTGTCTTTTCTGTCTTGCTGCTGCATGTTTGCAGCGTATGCCAGCTCTGCTCCTGCTTCTCCACAGATGCTCACCATCTATGCCCTGCGTCTGCTCACCCTCCGCTCTCACAGGGGACTGAGGGTCTGGCTCTGCTGGAATTTGAGTTGTAATGTTTCTCAGTGCCATGAGTTGAATGTACATGTAACCTTCTTTGCCACTTCTTCTCAGAGCTGTAAAATTGATATTTTACAAAATAAATAACAAATTAATAAATTACAAATAAAGAAATAAAATTGAATAAATAATAAATTAATAAAAATTGCAAAAATAGTTCAGTAGCTGTTGGGATCTGCCCATAAGAAGTTTATCTCTTTAATTCAGAGAGCTCAAGTCTGTACTACAAAGTGTCTTGGTAACTTCTGAAATGCTGTACCAATTTTTAAGCTCATCTGACTCTTCCTGCAACTTCTAGACTACACAGAAATACTGCTCATACGCGAGTCCTGTTCCAGCCTTGCGTTGTCTCTAGGCAAATCTCTATTTGCTGGCTGAACGTAGATGAGCCCTGGGCAGCGCAGTGCCATACAGTTTACACAGATCATGTCCCATTAGCTCTGGGAGAAAAACCCCTCTGGCAGTTAATATTGCAGGTGGCCATTTCTTGCCATCCTGAATTCAGTCAACTTGTGGTGTTCTCTCTGCTGTCAGTTTCTGTGGTTCATTTGTGTATGGATGTGGAGACTTTCAGAGCACTCTGAATATTGATTTTGAATTACAAGTTCTGCTTAACCTGAGTTACAAGTTCTCCTTGATCTCCTGCGGGGAATCTGAATGGATGAGGACCTCGCCTTTCCACTCCTCCTTTTTATGATCCACCTGCTTTCCTCCAAGATCACACATGGGCTGCCTACAAAGCCAAACAGGGCATAAATATCTGAAAACTCACAAACAACTATTGAAACAGAAAAAAATCATAGTGAAAATAAACAACAACAAAAAGTAAATTTAAACAAAAACTGTCATAGAAATGAGCTAAGCTTTGAGCTGGCTTTCAATCAGATTTATTTTATGCGACAATGTAACACACTTAGCTGTGTAAACAAATAGCCCCAAATTCTTTCTCTGTGCAGGTTTTGTTTATGGGTTTATTTTTTTATGAGCTTAAAAATGAATCAAATTCATGCTGGGGATCAGGAATGCAAAAGAAAGGTTCAAGCAAAGGAAAGACTTGAAAGTGCAAGAAATAAAGAATGGAAGAAAAAATGCAAAAAGGTAGAGTTAGGGAAAATAACATACTTACGTAATCTTTGATCTAAGGGTATCATGAAGACACACTGAGTACAATAGAAAGTAAAAAACCTGGTTGTCTCCAGAAAGAGTTAAATATTTGCTTTTGGAGAAGAGAAATTAACATTGAATCACTGAAAGGAGGAAAAGGGAGTTTGAAATCTAGTTTAAACACTAGAGGGGCCAGTAAAAGAGGAGGGAAGAAAGATCCAAAGAGCTGAGGTTAGGGGTATGATATTTAGCAATGGAAATATAAAAGTGAACTGTGGCAAGGATGCTATACAGGCAGATAAGGGTAAGAGATGAAAGAGAAAAGGGAATGGCTTAGATAAAGATACTAAATGTCAAATTGAGAATTTCAAAAGTATAGATCAGAAGGGACAACTGACAGAAGGAAAAAATGGAGACGCCTGAAAGGAGAGAAAGATTACGTGTGTCATTAGCAATTCCCTCAGACATCCCAGGTGACTGCTGGAAAAAGCACTGCTCGCCCTCCTCTACAAAAATAAAAGACAAAAAGAAATATGGACACACTAAATGCTCTTGGCTACGTGAAGCAAGGATGTGGGAAGACCGCTAAATACAGCAATGGAGAAATTAGTGCCTGAGGTCATGAGCATGTGTACTAACAGGGTGATACTAGCTGATACATGAGATGATTCAAAAATACCACCTGCAAAAGATAGTATTAGAAATAAGGAGAAAAGCACCTTGCCAGAAGGCTGTGCCGAGAATCCTAACATTAACACTAGAATTAGCAGGATATAGATGAATTTAAAATTAGAGAAGGCAATAGCTGGAAAAAAAGGTAGAAGAGGAAAGAAAGACAATTCTGAATAGGAAAACATTATATTGCATCATTTCTGCAGAAGCATGAGGCACCAACACTGCTAGAAGGATAAAGGTGGTTTCAGTATGTTGTCTCACGTGCACGATGCGGTGGCAGCCCCGCAGCACATGTCTCAAGAGAAGTGGATGACTTCAGATGAGAAATCCAGCAACTGGTTATCACACGCTGGAGTGATCCTTCTTGAATAGCAAGTGTTTTGCAAGAGCTTCTCCAGCAAGTAGACCTCTTCAGCTTTGCTACTGAGCAGGGGCCAGCTGAGACCTTTTACCACCCCCTGGGATGGCTCTCTTGGCAACCCCATGTCCCGCAGAGTTTTCAAACATCCGGTTGATGTATGATGAATGATGTTTCATTTGGCATTTGGGCTGAGGTTGCACCATCCCATTGGACCACAACTTTATCAGACAGATGAGTCACTGCCCTGGTGATAATAACCAAGAAAGCTTAGGAAGAACGTGGCTTTCAGCTGAAATACTGTAAAACACAGTAAGGCATTTTAAAAATTGTTTTAAGTATGGCACCTTCTCGCCCAGCAGATCTGGTAATTCAGGGTGGTATTCGTTCGCTTTACTGATCGCAGTAGTTTGTAATCTACACTTTTCCGTTCCGCTCAAGGAGCAGAGGTGACACAGCTGTGAAACAGTCCGTGAGACACTACTGGTTTTGCCACTCTGCCTTAACGCAGAAGTTGCGTGGTTTTAACTAGACCAAGGCAGGTAAACAGCTACAGTTGTCAGAGAGAAAATACATCTCAAATGGAGAAACTGCACTAGTAACAAGGGCAACGAGCCACACTGGAATTACTGATCCCATAAAACAATGGTGTGGTTACACCACAGCGCTGTTATACCAGTAGAAGGGAATTGGTGTCTGCACAACGCTGCTTGCCCAATATACAAGCTATGTGTGAAAACAGGCTGTCAGACGTAAACTTATCTTTTCATCTGTTGCAAAGATTTTTCTGCTGTTAATGAACGTATCGAGAGAAGTATGCTGTCACTCGTTGCATCACAAAAGTTTCAATTGGGTTTGTTTGCTGATGAATTGAATGGGTTTGGTTCTGATTTTCACAGAAGGAACCCCCCCAAACAGCCATAGTAAAACATCTAGATACAAATACTAACTGCCTTGCTTAAATATTGTGGAGAATATTGTGGGCGAATGGCTGAATGAGAAAGGAAGGGATGTGATTGAGCTGGCATGAACATAACTACCATAGTGCTTTGCATGAACATAACTACCATAGTGCTTTGCAGAGTAGCAGAAGAAGCAAGAGTCTCAAGGGCAGTGTGTCCTTGAGATTAAATATTATACTAGCTTTTGCAAGAACAGGACGCAGAAACAATGCACTGCATACCTAGCGATCACCAGGTGCGCAGAAACAATAGTAGTCACAATGCTCCAATCCTGAGCCTGGCTTTTGCAATATGTATGAACCTAATTAGCTGCTTTATAAAAGGAAGCATCTATCGAAATAAACTCTGAGACTTGATGATCACGACCAGGTGTGCTTGTCTCCCTCATTTTCTCCAGAAATGGTGACCCCAACGTGATACCCACAAGGTGAATTGGAGGAATATCCACGGTGGAGTGACGATGAGTTCAGGTCCTACGCAGCCGGGACGGCAATAAAGTGCTAACAAGAGCACCGTGCCCTAGGTTCCACAACGGTGGATCCAGCCGATACGTGCTGCCGAAGCCTTTGAAGGGGCTGCAATAGCGCTGACGTAAGTATGGAAAGGCAAGCGGCATATGATTTATTTACTGCCTTTTTAAAGAAAAGGCAGATTAAGGGACTGGATTTGCAGAAAGAATTACCTGAATTGTTAACCTATGGGTGTAAGAGAGGATTTTTTGTGAATCTGCATACCGTTCACGAGTTGTCTGAGTGGAGAAAGTTTGGGAATGATTTGTGGGATTTAGTTTTAGATGACGATAAGACAGCAAAAAAGATGGCGAAGCTGTGGAAAGTTGTGCAGAATGAGTTGTTACAGTACCAGGCTGAGAAAAAGGCAGGTCAGGAAGCTTCTGCTGCTCAAGAAAAGAATCAGACCTATGATGCATTCCAATGGCTTAACCAGACACCATTACCCCCTACTGTAAACACAATTTCTTTGCCACCTTTGCGATCCGTTAATAACGAAGCAGCCGCCGCGGCACCTCCCTGTGAGCCCACGGTCCCCCCCTCGCCGAGTGCGCAGCAGTCCTCTAAGAACCCACTTCTTGCTGATCCCATTCCGGGAGCGGAGTCGGATTTGGCAGAAGCAATGGCTAGAGAGAGACGGGAGGCATGGGCTGCGCTGGCAAAGGAGGGGATGGCTCAGGGTGATGAACATATTTTGCAAGCTACTGCAGATTTGATTTGTCCTGCCCTATATCAACAGCTGCAGGGTAGGGGTATGCAGGCACAAATGACCCCCTTAGATTGGAAACTGTTATCACAATTACGTTCTACTGCGAGTCAATTCGGGGCAACAAGTGAACCAGTTAAGCAAATGCTGGATTATCTATGGAATACTCAGCTGTTGCTACCTGCTGATTGTCGTGGTATTATCAAGCTTATATTCTCACCTCATCAGCAGTTATTGTTTTATGCACACTGGCAAGCAGAGGTACAACAGTCTGTGGCTATTCAACGCCAGCAGGGGGATCCTTTGAACGGTGTTACGTCAGATGAATTGATGGGTCTGGGTCCTTATGTGCGTGCTGAAGCTCAAGTTTTGATAGGACCTGACAAATGTCGTGAGGCCATGCGATTAGTACGTAATGCCATCGATAAAGTTAAAGAGCCGGGGGGAATCCCTACGTATATGAGCCTCAAACAAGGAAGGGATGAGGCATTTGGGTCTTTCGTGGATAGGGCAGCAGCAGCAATAGAGAAGGCAGGGGTTCCGACATATATGCGAGGGGCCCTTTTGAAACAGTGCGCATTACAAAACTGCAATCAGGCAACTCGTAACGTGCTTAATACACTAGGGGCCAGTTGGTCTATTGAAGAGGCCTTGGAAAAGATGGCCACAACACCAACAGGTCCACAGGCCTTCTTGGTGGATGCAATCAAACAATTGGGGGTAGGATTGCAGGAACAGGCTAAATTGTCACAAATTCAAGCGTTAGCTGCCCTTGCTCTCCTTCAAATGGCAACAACATCACAACGTTTACCCTCCCACGGGCGACTTAAATGTTTCCGTTGCGGTGAGCTTGGACACCTGAGAAGAGATTGCACGGCCAACGGAGTGTGGTGCCAAAAGTGTCGAATAGACACACATAACACTGGAGCCTGTCGTAGGCGGTCGGGAAACTCCAGAGGGAGCACAAACAGCAACAGCCACGCACAGACACAAGTAGCTGCTGCGATGCACTCCGCAACATCAATCTCCAACCAGCAACACGGGGAAGCCTCGGGTTGGACTTGGCAGCCACAGTAGATGTTACCCTTATGACCACTCAGCCTCAAAAAATTCCTACCAGCATAAAAGGACCAATAAGAATACAAAATAGGACCATGGGCGCTTTACTTCTTGGACGATCTTCTGCATCCATGGCAGGACTATTTGTATTACCAGGAGTGATAGATGCTGATTATCATGGCGAAATTATGATTATGGCTCACACTCCTTTTCCACCACTAACAGTGACAAAAGGGCAAAGGATTGCTCAACTGATACCCTTGGAGCAACATTCCAGTAACCTAACTCCAGTTACACATCAGGATCGAGGCTCCAAAGGATTTGGATCTACTAAAGGACTAATTTTATTAACTTTGAGTCTGCAAGACCGTCCAAAAAAGAGAATATCCATTGAATATAAAAACCAGTCAATTACATTGGAGGCGCTTCTGGACACCGGAGCTGATACTAGTATAATTGCACCTGCTTGCTGGCCTGATAATTGGCCACTGCAACCTTCAACAACTGCTGTCACGGGCATTGGAGGATTGACTCTTGCGAATAGATCTCCGATCCTGAAAATCACACTCGATGGAACATCCGCAACAGCTGTATTGTCTATCGTACAGCTTCCACCTACAGTTCAATGTTTAATTGGAAGAGACGTATTAACCCAGATGGGTGTAGTTTTAACAAATGAGCACCCTTTGGGCTAATGGCCATTGCATGGACTTTCCCGATTCCCATAACATGAAAAACAGATGATCCTGTATGGGTAAAGCAATGACCACTAAAAGGGGAAAGTCTTCAGCATGCTCATGAACTGGTTTTCGAGCAATATAAACAGGGTCACCTGAAGTTGTCAACCAGCCCTTGGAACACGCCCATTTTCATAATCAAGAAAAAATCTGGCAAATATCATTTGTTGCATGACCTTCAGGAGGTTAACAAGCAAATGGAGCCTATGGGTGCTCTTCAACCTGGTCTACCAAATCCAGCAATGTTACCTGAAGAGTGGCCTCTGTTAATAATTGATTTAAAGGACTGCTTTTTCACAATATCTTTACATCAGCACGATATGAAGCGTTTCGCATTTACACTGCCAGCGCTCAATCGGGAAGCACCAGACCAATGTTTTGAGTGGACAGTATTGCCGCAGGGTATGCGGAACAGTCCTACATTATGTCAGCTTTATGTTGACAGTGCTTTGCAGCCCTTGAGACGTAAGTGGTCCCATGCAATTATCTACCACTATATGGATGACATCTTAATAGCTCAGCCTGATCCCTTCACTGATCAAGACATTGTTGAGGTTTGTGACATTCTTGCTGCCTCGCAATTGATAATTGCACCTGACAAGATACAACGAGCTTCGCCTTGGAAATATTTAGGATGGACAATAACGGATCAGCTGATCACCCCGCAGAAATTAGTTCTTTGCACACAAATTCGCACCTTAAACGATGCTCAAAAACTTCTCGGCGACTTGCAATGGCTGAAACCCGTAGTAGGAATTCCAAACGAACTTTTGGAAGTTTTAAGGCCATTATTAAAAGGCTCGGACCCAACTCAACCAGTTCAACTGTCTTCAACCCAAAGAGCAGCATTGCAGAAAATAGTGGAGTGTGTGATTCAAAGCAATGTACATCGCCGCCACTATGATTCTCCTTTGGACCTTGCCATTTGGCATGGCGAGACCTCCTTATTGGGAGCGGTGACTCAATGCAAAAAGAAAACGGGGGAACTGTGGAGAATATTGTGGGCAAATGGCTGAATGAGAAAGGAAGGGATGTGATTGAGCTTGCATGAACATAACTACCATAGTGCTTTGCATGAAGATAACTACCATAGTGCTTTGCAGAGTAGCAGAAGAAGCAAGAGTCTCAAGGGCAGTGTGTCCTTGAGATTAAATATTATACTAGCTTTTGCAAAAACAGGACGCAGAAACAATGCACTGCATACCTAGCGATTACCAGGTGTGCAGAAACAATAGTAGTCACAATGCTCCAATCCTGAGCCTGGCTTTTGCAATATGTATGAACCTCATTAGCTGCTTTATAAAAGGAAGCATCTATCGAAATAAACTCTGAGACTTGATGATCACGACCAGGTGTGCTTGTCTCCCGTCATTTTCTCCACAAAATATAAAACTCTTCTCTGATCACAGAACCATTCAGTTCCCAACAGGAACATTGCAAAGTCCTCCTTTAACAACTGCCTCCCAAAAATAGGAAGCACCAGCTTTTATTGCTATTAAAGGAAGAAAATAATGTGAAATGCTGTCATTGTATGCCGTGGTTGCCCAGTGACAACATGTTTTAGTTAAGCGTTGTGTAGGCCAATAGTCACTCTACCATCTCAATGAACACAACCACTTAAAAAATCTTGAAGGTATTTTACTAGTATTTTGATGTTATAATTTAATCTACATTTATGAAAATACCACAGTTAAAATTTAAAATCACTAAGGGTTCTGTGGTTTTGAGACTATAATTCTCAAGATTTACATAATAATGAGAAACCATTGACTTATTTACTCCCTCAATTACTTAGCTATCAGTATGTCACAAATCTTGGGTTTACAGGCAGGTATGGATTGCTCTCCTTTTGCCTAAGGGTGCAAAAACTTGCTAAAGTAATTTCTTTTTATCATTATAGGTAAGTAACCTTCCTTTGAGTATCAGTTTTAAAAGGAGATGTAGTTTTATAGATCTGAAAGGTATCCAGAACTGCACACAACAGCAACAGTGCAATATTTATTAAAATTTTCAAATGCTGATGTATTTTGAAAAGCATACTTGATTTTACGTATTACTGGTCTCAAGAATGACACTGAGGGTGCTTTTGGTATATCAAACATACTTTCCAAATTTTTTTTTTCTATTTTGGCCTTGCTGGGAGGTCAGTTGCAGTTTTAAAACTTAAACCTTTTCAGTTCACACTTTTAGAAGTCACTTTGGGTTACTGAAAGTGACCTCACTGACTTGACGCCAAAGCACCTAATTATTATCTAACTATAGCATAGAGCAGAAAAGCGTACAGGAAAAAGCACATTGTTGTCCAAACTAATATCTGAAGTATGAAAGCAAACTACAGCCTTAGTAACCTGCCTTTTGTAGAAAAGGTTCTTTTTAAATGTGGTGCAGTCTAAAGCAATACATATCACCCCAGACATAAAAAGCCTAGACAATGTAAAAAACATCTCTAGCTCAAACTGTGTACACAGGCTAAAATGACTAACATTTACAGAGTGTACCACCTCCTTTTTCACTGCTAGCATTTTGGATCTGAGGAGTCTGTATTTCCCCGAGAACAAACACCTGAAATAGCAACAAGCTTCATAACAAATTTCACATTCTCTGTTCAACTATAAATACCAAAATCCAAGTGAAAAGAAATATTTGGTCTCCTAAATAATTTTGAAAGCTGTAAGTGCTAGAATACAAAGTGTCTGACCTAAAAAAATAGTTTCACTGAGTGCATTTTAGCTTGACTTCTCAGAATGAACTAAGAGGCTAGGAAAAAGTCATATATTCTCTAAAGATACAGGATTTCAATGGGTTGTATTTTTTTTTAAGGCAAGTTCCACAATCCACCTTCACATTCCAGGCCAAATTACTAAATCCTTTCTGCTGTTTTGATGAGGGAGTACAACAGCACTCCGTACATCATTAGCTAACAATATTATTTCCTGATTTTCTAAGCCTCATCTTGCAAAGACTACACTTTTTGTAGGTAGAACCCTTGTTTTACCAAGATTTGCTACTTACTTACACAAGCCTTTCTCACTCAGATCAACACTTTCACACTCAGAATTCTCTTAGAAGGAAACAGTCTCCTTGTGTAGATCGTGGGCTGATGACGTCCACATGGAGTTGAATCGTAAAGAAGATACAAATTTACTATATGGAAAATATAAACTTTTTCCTAAAATTGCCTTTAGCAGGAGAAGCTGTTGCAAAGAAAAACATGGATTTTAAATCAAAATATTACTAAAGGAAAATTATCCATAGGGCTCTGTGGGGTTTATAATAAGCTTAGCCAGAATAAAAAGTACTTTCCATAAGCTTGTTCTAAAGTATTTAAACAAGCAAAATGTGTTATTTGACACAGCTTCCAAATTTGAAAGATGTTGCATCTGTATTTTAACACAATAAATAGTTAACAGAGTGGCACCTCTTTCACAGAATCTATAAATCTCTGTGTGAGACTTTATTTTTGGAATTTGAACAGAATTTATTTCATTAGAACATCCTTTGGATGGAATTCATATCAGATATTGCATAATAAGAAACGAGAAGTTTATGGGGTTTTTTTTGGTAGGGGTTCCAGTAAAACTTTCATACAGTTTAGCCCAGGCATTTTCTCCCCCTCCCCCCCACCACAGTTTCACCGTCTTCCAACAATTTGATACATTTTCTGAAATGCTTTTAGAAATGGATAAACTGTCCTCCACCAGAAGGAACAACAAACAAAGCTTTAGCCAAACTATTTATTGAAAACTGAAGCTTCAAGTAAGCAAGAGATTGTTTCTCATGGTTTAATTACAGGCACCACAATAGATTCTTTATTACACAGGTTTCCTAAAGGGCTTCCATAAAATATTTCATTCTTCCTCTAAAATAGAAAAATTATTATATCTAACTTTTGAAAAAAAACCTGGTAGATATGAAAAATATTTAAAACAGGTTTTGCAAAAAGTCACGAACAGTATGTCTCAAACAAATTGAGATTTTTGGCTCTGGTATAATTACAATGCTTGAAACTGCTCCACACTTGAAGACGTGTGAGTGCACTGTGATTTACTCAATTTCACACAGCATTCATGCGAACAGTCCCCCCATTCATGGCTCCTGTAATAGTGAACTGCGTTTGGTGCACTGCCTCCTGCCACAAAGCCTTCCAGTACAGTAAATAAAACATCAGTAAGGTTCTGAGTGCAGATACTGCATAAACTGATTATTTTTTTTCTCTGTATTTACTGTAAAAATACACAGAGTTACACGGAAGAACCTACATCAAATCCAAATACCAAAAAGTCTGAGAGAATGACCTTCCTTTTTGACCTCTTCAAAGACCAAGTAAAGGTTTGTTTGCCTTTTGACTCTCAGATAAATGATTATGCCATCCGTGTGTATCCACAAATTAGCAGCTTTAAGAAAACAAAACATATCCCAAGCTGCTAACTTTCTGCTGTTCATCATGGACTACAAGAATAAACTATGGCCAGAATTCTTGAACAAGGACAAAAAAAATTTATTTTAAAACCCCCTTAGTTCTCAGAACTTAAGCATGTATTTTCTGTATTATTCAATTTTTCATTTAAGTATCAAAAGCATGAAGCTGATAAAAATGTTTACTGTTCCACCGTCAACAATACCAAAGACACTGGTGAAATTATCGATGTGAAGAAGTGCTAATCTCTTCCTTAAGAAAGAGTTACAAGTGGGCACCAGTTCATCCTGAATGCTCCAAACTGCTCAAAAAATTGCTTTTGCCTCCACTGTACTTACAACAGTTACAGTACAACAACACTTGTTACTAAGCTGCCTATTTTTGTTTACTTATGTAATTCCTTTTTTTCCAATTACATGCTTCCACAGTTTGATAAAATATTTATTTACATGATACATGTCGAATAAAATTCTCCAGGTCAGCTAGGGAGTCGTGAAGAGAATCATTCGTGTCTTGACTTCCGAGAAACTTTCGAAGGGTATCTAAAGCACTCAGAGCCTCATTTTTTGTTGGTAAAGGCTGTTCAGCTCCCTGAAATCTATCACCTTCCTCCTTTTCTTCTTCACCAACAAATGTCCCAGCTTTATCTGACATGCTTTCTTTGGCACACATCCTTTCATTATTTGTGGACATTTCGCAAGTCACCAAGCAATCATCTAGAGCTGCATACTCCTCCAAAGATAAACCTTCTGGAAACTCCACTCCAGCTGCCTGTGCATGCGCAATCAAATCAAAATCACTTTCAACCTCTGTGTCATTACCATTTGCCTTGGTTTCTATTTTGAATCCTGCTTCACTGTAACTTTTTACAATAGTCTCTTGTGTGATTTTCCTCCAGCACAGGTGCAACATTTCAATTATATCAAGAAGAGTCAGCGTAAACTCTTTATTACCTCCTACACAGTCAACAAATCTCTTGATAAGACAGCACCTGTATTTAACCTTCAGACTTCTGATAACCCCTTGGTTTGTAGCTATACACGAAGAAGAGTCTGGAGGAAAGAACACTAATTTGACAGACTTCAGGTTCTTTACTTCTGTATGAGCTGGGAGAGAATCAACAAGAATAACTATTTGTCGCTGCTGTGCTTGAAATCTGTCATCAAGCTTATGCATCCACCGTTCAAACACTTCTGAAGTCATCCATGCCATGTCATTTGCTTCATAATCCACAGGTAGCAACTTCATGTCTTTGAAACAGTGTTGACTTTTGTTTTCTCCTATAACAAGCAAAGGAAGTTTCTCGGAGCCATCCATATTTGTACCCACAACTATGGTTATTCTCTCTTTGCTTAGTCTAGCTACAGAAAAAGTTTCCCCTTTAAATGCAAATGTGTTATGTGGTAACATCTGATACAACAACCCAGTCTCCTGTATACAAAACACATTTTTTGGCTCATAATCATTTACATAAGGAAGAACATTTTGGTACCAAAAAGTTGGAGCATCCACTGTAGTAGCAGCAGCTGCTTCTACAGGCTGAGCTCTGAAAACTAAACCATACCTTGACTTGAAACGATCGAGCCAGCCATTACTGCATTTAAAATCACTATGTCCAAGCTTCTGGGCAAAATCATTAGCCTTGAGGCGCAACATAGGACCGTTTACCGGCACATCCAAGCACTGAGCAACTCTGTACCACTTCATCAATGCCTCCTCCACGTCAGTATGAACAGCAGTCCTCAGTCTTTTTCTTTTAGGATCAAACTGTAAAGTTTCAATGGCATTCAAAACTTTTTCTTTATTCTTCATAATTGAAGACAAGGAATTCTTCTTTATGCCATACTTGGCTGCGACATCTGCCTTTTTCTTGCCGCTCTCCACAGCACTTATGATGTCTATTTTTTCCTCTATAGATATGCTTTTTTTCCTCCTCACTACGGGCTGGGGCTGAGGGCTCCCCGCAGGCTGTGCCATGGTGCCAGGCTCGCTCCCACTCTGACCTGCGGGCTGGGGGCACCTCCCATGCGGCCGGTTTCCAGGCCCCACTCAGATCTCAGGGGCATGGCACTCAGCAGAGGCGGGCGCAGCCTCCCGCTCACAGCTGGCGCACACACACACACACACACTCCCCCCTTCAGTCCGCCAGTGCCCTTGGCAGGAGCTCCTCAGCCAGGAGCTGCCGCCAGAGCCGAGCAGCGGGCCCAGGAGCGCGCCTCGGGCCTGAGGAGAGGAGAGGGCCTGCCCGCCCGCCACTGCCCTCCACCGACTCTTGGTACCCCCTCAGCCCCCCCAGAGCCTGGCCGCCCTTCCAGAGCCCTCCGCTGGGTGGTAGTAACGGCACAAGCGCCGGCCATGGCGGGTGAGGAGCAGCGGCCCCAGCCCTGGCTGCTATCGCTGTGGCTCGGCGGGGCAGTGACCATAGAAATGCGCTCTAGCAGCCTAGAGAGGCCGCTGCGCGCCTCCCCGGCCAGACCGCCACCAGCCGCCTTTCCGGCCAAGTGCTTCCGGCTCCTGCTGGGCCTGGAGGAGGAAGAAAATAAAGCCGGAGAGAGGGCACCTTCCTCCTTCCCCTCTTCCCTCCCTTCTTCCCTCCGTCCCGTCCTCCCTTCCCCCGCAGCGCGACGGCTCCGGGGCGGCCGCAGCGCCGCCGGCAGGTGAGGGACAGGCCGGGGCGGGCCGCTGGGCCCCGACTCCGTGTGGGGGTCGCTGCAGCAGGGCGGGGAGGGCCGGGCCGCGCCTCCCCTTCCGTCCCGTCCGACGTGTCGCGCCGCAGGAGCGGCCTCCGCTTCCCCGGCAGCCCGTGGGTTCGGGCAGCGGGCGGCAGGGCCTCTCGGTGGCGTGGGGGGGGGAGGGACCGCAGCCCTTTCGGGGGGCTTCGCCCTGCCCGCAACCCCCGGTGCCGGCGGCTGGGAGCGTGTCCGTGCCGTAGGGACTGGGAGTCTGTCGGTCTTCTCGCCTGCCTGAGGGGTTCACGGCGGGGTCCCTACTCCTGGGGCTGGGGGGCACCTGGAGGGGGCGGGCAGAGCCTGAGCGTGGTGGAAGATGGGTTTCATGAGACAGAAACGGAGCCTGGTTGTTGGTGGAGGAAGAAAGCTAGATGCTGCGTGAATTTCATGCCCCTGGGACTTATTCCACACCCTGACAATTATTGTTTTAAGTGTTCCAATTTGGTTTTTTGCATCTGGCTTACTGTTTTGAAAACATGGAGACACTGTGGTGTTAGGTGACAGCAGGTGTTGCATCTGTTATTGCTTACAAACTGTCAGTAATAATTCTGGTGTTGCTTATAGTGTGTTTCTGGTCTGTCCTTTTTAACTGAAACCCCCTCGGAGCCTTTCATCTTGCATCCCCTGAATCGAATGTAGTTTCTGTGTCTAACGTGTGCTTTTTATGCTTGGAGGAGCTGGTAACACTTGCAGGAAGTGCCTTTGTTATAGAAGTCTTAGTTCTCTAGAAAAGGTAACAGAAGGGCTCTCTTGCAGGGCTGGAGAAGGATGTAATTTGATCAGTGCAACTCCAAAACCAAACGGTAAATGTTTATGTATATATGTATGTACACACACAAAGTTAAAATATAAGTAGTAAGTAATACAGAAGAATGTTAAATTGGAAGCTGAGGAAATATCTTGATCAGCTGCTTCTTTCAGTTTTGTCAGAAGTTGAAACTATAATGGGAGCCCATGCCTTAGCTAATCTGGAGATGAGCAGAGAGCAAAGTGCTTAGGGGCAGGCTGACCTAGAGTAGGGAGTGTGGAAGTTAGTGGCAGCCCTGTTCTCCAGTCCTTATCTCCATCATATCTTGTAACTCTCAAGCGTAATCAGATCTTGCAAGTGGAGCTGCCAGGAAATTCAGGAGCATAAAGAGGAAACTATGGTGTGATTGCAACAGAAAGTGTTTAATACAGTTCTTTAAATTGTTTTTTAAAAAGCAGTTTATCTTGATCTTGACAAGAATTAGTGATAGTGTTCTTAGTTAGAAATTGAAATTAAGGAAATATGCAGTAAGTAATTATTTTCCACCAGTATTTGCATTTTCAGCAGTGTTACAAAAACCTCTATTGCAGATGTAATTGTTGAGAATCCCATGGTTCTCGTTTCTGAGACCATAGGTCATTTACATAAGCAATGTGACTATGCTAAGAATAAACCGCTTATTCAAAATGAATTTATTGTTGATGACGTTTAATTCATATTTGCATGAATAAGCAAATATGAATTTGCCTTTTTTTATGAAAGTCCATAGGTGTGCTCTTATAATCACTAATTATAATTGGTTAAATTTCTCTAAAGTCTTAATCCTAGAGGGAGCTTAGTATGTTGTTCAAATGAAAATCCAGAGGGGCAGGAGTGATGATGTCAGGGTTTGGGGCTTAAATTAATGTCAGAATGTGGATCAGGCATTGTTTGTCCAAGTGGAACAACTGCGTTAATTGCAGCTGATGGTAACGAGTGTCCTGGTCCACTGAACAGGCACCTAGCATGTTCTGGAGCTGTGGCTGCTTTAGTGAAAAAATAATTGATAACAGAGCATTCATACTGTGCTGAAGATTAGCAAGCTCTTTAAAAGAACAGCCCTTTCTCTGACACCTCCAAGAGAAAATCAGGAACTACTGAGGTACCAAAGTCTAGTGCATTGCTGTGATGGAACCTGAAATATAAGTAATATATGTATGTACATGCCATGTTTGCCACAATTTCACATGAATGTCTTAACTTAGGAATCTTTATAAACATGTAGAAGGTTTTCGTCCTTACATCCAGCATTTGATGTTTACGTCTGCATTTTTTTGCTGTAGAAGCAGTCATCAGGGAATTCTGTAGTTAAACTAGAAGGTAGAGTTAAACTTTTTACAAAAGCCACCTTTGATCTAGTTTTCCCCTTCTCATGTTTGAAAGTTGGTCAGTGTGATCCTGCAGAGCCCTGTTGAAAGTGTTGATACTGCTTGCAGGAAAAGAATACTATGCAAAAAATTGGGGAGTGGGGAGGAGGTTGTAGCGCAAATGCTGAATTAATTTGGATTTTAAAACATTAATTATTTGCCATTACTCAGGGTCTTCTACGAGGGTTTGTGAGGTGGTTCGTGCCTCTAGATTAGGTTTTTGAGAGTTCTTAAGGCTATCAAGAAGATATTGTTGCTGCTTACAGCATTTAATAGTTTTCAACAGCATTACCATGGTATAAGTTTGTGTATAAGGGAAAAACATAACTCCAGGATCACTAATGTGGTAAAACTGAGGTAGAGAGTGTCTTAACCCAGACTGCGCTACAAGGTGAATTTACCTTCTAGTTTAACCAGCAGAGCAAAGAAATTGTACTTACTCTTCTCATCCATAATGGACATTTTTTATCTACTTGGAAATAAGCTGTTAAGCTGGGGGTTGTTTTCAACCACAAGCAGAGTTTGGACAGGACTGTGTGGGAAAGCAGCTTCTCTGCTGTGCAGTCTTTCACATTCAAGAGAATTATAGGAAATTAAGTTAGATATATAAAGAAGTTATACTTAATTACTTTGAAAGGAATTTTTTGTTGTCTGGAGAAAAATCCAGCTTCATTCAGTGATAGCCCTGAATGAATTGCTTTTCTGGAGAAAATACTTTGGAAAACCAAGCATGTAAAATAAGATAAAGTAGTTGGTTATCCAGTGTAATATGATCTGGATGGTTCAGTTTCTCAGCCTCTGTGTCCTTATTTTACTTCCCTTGTCATGCGAGCTGTTTACCTTATTAATTCTTTGCTGTAATTAAGATGTTTTATAGCTTGGGAAATTGAAATGCAAAATAAATAGTGATCTCTGCATAATTTTTCTTAATCGGGTATGTGGCTGAACATGTATAAAATGGTGCAAGACTTAATGAAGTCATGTGTGATTATACTCAATACTGACAGACTTGGTTTAATTTTTAATGATTGGCTGTCTCCTCCTCTCAAACAGCTGAGTGAGTTGCAGTGTCAGCTGTAGTTACCGGCTATTTGAAATCAAACTTGGATACTTTTCTTATTTAAGCTATATGAGGTACATAACTTACCTTTCATGATCACTCTCCTCACAAAGCCAATTTCTTGCACGTGTTATCAACTTCCTTTGCCTCTGTAGGTGAGATATTTTTTTTAAGAATAAAATGAAAGGGATTCTGTTTCTGGTTAGGCATAACAGTGAACAGTTTACCAGGTTCCTGTGGCTTAGTGTCAATATAAGCTTGCAACATTTGGATAAATCTCATGTCTTAACAAAATTACGATCTTTGTAATGGTAGGATACAGTCAGTGTATTGTTGCAGGTGACAGTAAGTACTGGATGAAGAGTCTTGTTTGACTTTCGGGGTTTTGTGTTGCAAGCTTAGCCGTCTGTGCAGGGAGGTTTACTTTGGCAGTGGGAGTTTATGCTAGACTATATTGCTAGTCTTGGTTGGATTATGGGGAGCTAAAGACATCATCAAAAGAGGGAGGTTTCTCTTTGCTTTAGCAGAACTTGTGAAATAAATGTTTTCTGAAAGCCTGCTTTGGTTTCTGTAAGGTGCAACGTCCAGCTCCTTTCACATCAATTAATGCATGCCAAACCTATTTTGTTTTCAGGTATGTCAGAACACAGCAGTGAATCCACAACACTTGATGAATCTCACCCAGCTGCAGAAGAGGTCCAGTCTGACTCTGAGGTGATTGGGTGATAGTTTTATTAGTGTAAAATCAACCAATCCCAGCAACAGTTTCAGACTGCCAAAAATCCTGACATATGTAGCACAGTGAAGTTAGTGTGGGGACATGAGCTCATGCACGTTGTCTTGAATGGGTGGGTTTGGTTTCGAGACACTATTAAGAATAATCCAATTGATTCACAATAAAGAATTGCTTCAACCAGTAGTCTTTTGCAGTGCTGCGGTATTTGTTTTGTAAGCTGAGTTGATTTAGGTGGGGTAAAATCTGAAATGTGTAAGTGCTGCAGGAAGAAAGGGTTTGGTACTTAAAAGGCAGCAGTCTCTGTGTAACCTCACTATAACAAGGCATTCTATCTGCTGCTGGAGTGGGGAATGTTCTTTCTTGGGAGTAGATACAGCTTGCATCTTCATTGTGGAGAAGTCTGACTTTTTTAAATTAATGAACAAATTTCTAAGGTTCTCGATAATATTTGGCCAATCAGATGTGTTTTGGAGGCTGTTTCAGAAAGATAAAGAGTAAACATTTCCCTGACTGCTCCAGAGTGAGGCTGAAAAAGATTATGTTGATTTTTACCACTATTAGAGTTTCAGTACCAGTGAATTGTTTGTAAGCTTTTAATAAAAACAGAATAGTAATTCCATAGATATTTAATATATCTCCAGATCTGATATTTGCAGATAGAGATGTACTAAGAAAGAAGTTGCTAAAGGATTAATATAATTTTCTAAATAAAATATTCAGCTCTAACTTAATGATTTGCCATAGTGCTTATTTCATA
Organism: Pterocles orientalis; assembly: GCA_011057875.1. Lineage (NCBI taxonomy): Eukaryota > Metazoa > Chordata > Aves > Pterocliformes > Pteroclidae > Pterocles > Pterocles orientalis. Next base: position 941,238 of record WKFP01014785.1, on the reverse strand, counting down.
CATGCCTAATACATCAGTGCAGATTTAGGAACTTCTTTATATTTACTTTAGACTCTTCCTAGTTTTATTTTACCAAGAATGCAGTTTCTTTGTATATTTAGTTTAAATCAGGTGAGGTCTGTGCATACCAAAGGGAGGTTTCATTCAGCAGTCGCACTCACTGTTTTAACAGAAATACTGTTGAGATTTGGTGGTTCAGTTTCCTCTCAGATCATTAAGCTGACCAGCACTGTGTGAGGTGACAGGAACGTGCATCCAGAGGTAAAGAGAAATGTCTACTGGTTTTGACGATAGTCTACAGTTAAAGTGTCTTGAGATACTGCACTGCTGAAGTGAGTTGATGCTGTGGCTGAGAGCAGTCCTTCATTTATTTGTAGCAGTGTTTTATTGCATTGTTACCCCCTCAGTTTTGTAGGTACAAGTGTCCGAGCTGTGTGATGAGCTGTTTTGGAGAACCTATTTGAGTGGAAAAATTACCTGTCCCCTTTCTGGGAATAGGTCACCTTCTTTTAACCTGTGGTGTTTCTGTAGTCTTGTTTGCTGTATAAATACATTGTTCTGGCCTGGTGAAGAGATGGGGGAATAGGGGAAGCTGACAGGGGTAGAGCTAGGGGTGAGGGGCAAAAAAAAAAGGGGCAGTAAGGGGGGCAAGGACTTGTTGTTCTTGGCAGCAGTGCTAGCGTAGACTTCTGACTAAAATGCAGGTGGTGATTTCTTCTTATGGCTGAGCCAAATTAGCAGTTTGTCCCACTTCCCTTTTTCAGCTGCTCACTTCAGGCCTTTGGTGCTTGTCTGGCCTCATAGCAAACTGATTCAACTCACTGAAACTGCAGAAAATTAACCCAATGAAAAGGTCTATCGGCAGGCCAGTGAGTTGGGTCTGTTTGCTATGCAGTCAGGTGAGTGGCAGGCGTGTGTGTGACTCATTGTAGGAAGAGGGGAGTAGTGAAAAATTCTCCTTTCAGCAGTGACAGATGGTGTTTCAGTTCCGATGTAACATGAAACTAAAGTTAGCAAGTAATTTTTGCTGTCTCTGATGTTGATACATAGGTGTTCCTGCTCCGGCAAGGGGATTGGACTAGATGATCTTTCGAGGTCCCTTCCAATCCCTAACGTTCTGTGATTCTGTGTTTGCCTCAAATAGAAACACCTAAAAAAAGACAACCTGTGAATTGCTTCTAGGCCTTCTTAGATTTCATAAGTTGTCCAGAGAAGCTGATGAATGTATGTTAATGTTTTCTAATGTATATATTTATTAGACGTGTATGCATATGCATGAGCATGTGTATCTGTGAATAAATGCATAAACATACATCAGCATACAGTATTAGCAGAATGATTTGAGATTTTCGATGAAAGGCATTCAAGCCAAGTATTTGTTTTGCCTTCAGTTAAATCTGGAGATGCAATTTTGTTTGTGATCCCTGCCAAATGAAGTGTATCCCCTGATGGTACAGGACTTCCCCTTGACCCTGTGTTTTCTGCCAATTTGCAGAAGGAAGAACAAAAGTAGCTATGTTAGCCTGGGTTAGTGTTTCAGTATTGCTCAGGTGGCTGTGACAGGCCAAGCGTTTTGAAAAATACTTAAGAAGCTTGAGCTATGGAACAGATTTCCTAATGACAGGTAACTAGAACATTTGATCTAATGGTGTTGCATGTGAGCTATTCCTTCACTGTGCTGAAAGAAGGCACTTGCTGGATCCTAGATGAGAGGGATTGATGGGGTAAATTAGTGTGTTATGAAGTCACTTTTTCTTGAATTTCTAGCGCACTGACTTTTTCTTAAATAATTTGAAATCTGTTCTCTGTGTATTTAGAATTTTTTTAAAAGCTGTGCCTAAATATTTGGCTTCTCGTTTTAGGGCAGCGTTTCATAAAGCACTGTTTTTGAAAGAGTAGCTTTCAATTCAGTTTCACCAGGTGAGTTGTAAAGAAAGTGTTGATCCTCAAAAGGGGAAAGTGTATCACCTCAGATGGTACTTTGTGGGTGTGCATCCACAGATTGTAGTTCGTATGTGTGGTTCTTAGAGTGGCTTGGTTTTGGTCTTTCTCTTCTCTGTATGGGTAAAAGGCAGCATTTACTCAGAACTCGTGGGCTTCAGTCTCCTTGCCTTTTTTTTTTTTTGGTGATGGTAGTGTTTTGTGCTGTTAATTGAAAAAGCTTATTGTGCTTTCAGAAATGTGAATCAAATTTTGTAGATAACAAAGTCTGAGTAGCGAGCTCTGCTTCAAAAGACCAACAGAGGTGAAGTCTCAGTAATTTACAGTCTTTAGAAATTACAGTAACATAGCTTGGACAGTGACTAGTTAGGAGAAAACCTTTGGCGGCCTCAGCTTACTAAGGAAATGAAGCTTACTAATGTAAATGAAGTGGTGATAGGTGAAAGTGGTGGAAATATTAGCAATGGGGTATGACAGAAGATGTTGCCAATTAGGAATGATGCAGGTGGTGCTGAGTAAGTATCAGTAAAATCTTTGCGCTATATGGATGTCCTGTAGAAGCTTCATGTGTGGTGTGAGAAGCTGCTCGTGCTTCAGCCCAGTCTCAGGCTGGGCTTCTTCCTGACCCTTTGGCTGAAAAGAGCTGGTTCAGTTGGGCGATTTAGGAGATTTAAGGGAAGAAAGCACCTATTGTCAAGTAAACATTGATGGTGAACTCTGTCTTGCCAGTCTTGCAGGGGCTGGCTTGAAACTTCGAATGACTTTTGTGTAAGTAACTGAACAAACACTGTTTCAGTTGTGTGTTGATTTTTTTTTTTTCCTACTGTTTGTGCATTAGTTGACAGTTGAAGCTGTCTTGGAGAGGTAGGGGCAGCTTTTTGAAAGGGCTGAAATTTTCAGTTTCTTAGTCTTGGAGAGTGTTAAGGTGCCATTCCCTCTTCAGGTCCTTGTGTGCATTTCTTCTGGGAATGTCTCTTCTAGGTTATACCTCAGGTCATTCTTGAAAGCAGTGGTTTCACAGCTGCTGCTACTGTTCATAACGTAGCTGCATTTTGAAACTAACTTTGATTCTTGAATTGCATTGGTGCTTTTAAGTTCTTGTTCCTGCATTTCCCTTTAGATTTACTGCTGATGGTTGAATGAGAGTTGTATACCAACAGTTTAGTCAGAAGGTGGCACTATATTATGATAAAATAGAAGCAAGTTCAACTATTTTAAAGTTAGGAATAATTTTCTTTCTGTAACACATGGTTAAACTTATTGTACTTCTCTAATATTTCTTGCATATCATTAGCTAGTGCGGGGTTTTTGTAGCCAAGCTCATCTTTTTTATGGTTTGAGATACATAAACTACTCTAAGGTTCAAGTGTACAAGATATTTGTCTGGCCCCACGTGTGTCATATACATCAAATATTTCAAATAGATCACTCATTGGAAATCTAAGACAAATGCTAACCTATTTCTTCTTATACTACAGAAAGGTGCAATGGCTCAGGAGTCTCCCAAAAATTCAGCTGCAGAAATTCCTGTGACTAGCAATGGCCAGCTGGAAGATTCTCACGAGCACAGCTTTAACAGGGTAAGAATTTTCTTTGCTGTCTAACAAGGTACCATTTTCAGAAACACTAAAGTTACAAAACAATGCATAGCAGACTTTGCTTGACATAGTTTTGTAGAGCTTTAATGGAAATACTCTATTGAAGCTCATAAATTATTGTTAAAGTTGACATAACAATGTGATTGCACGTTGCAATAAACTTACCTGGATAAAAGGCATGTTAGTAGTGGCAAATCTTTCTGAGAGTGAAATAGTGTAAAGAATTGGATGCTCTGTAATACACAATCAAGTGTATATACTTCTACATCCTTGTCTCTGATCATTGAGGATACTGATTTTTAATTCAACAATTTTATTCATAAAACAGGACAAGAAGCATTTTTAAAATATGAGACTTGACAGCTGTGAATTCAGGCTACCAAATCCTAATTTTTTTTATGAAGAAGTATCAAATTGTTAGAAGCAAGCTGCTTCAAAGGGGTATTAAGTTTGGACGCAACATGCCTAAAAGTTAAAGATAGTCACGTTCAGATCTGAAGTTGTAAATGGGAGAGAAATAACTTTTCTTGTGTTGAAACTGAAAAATTACTACTGCATTGCTGTATGCTATAAAATGAGATATATCAGAATCTATCTTGTTTGTTGTATGTTGGAAAAAAAGTTTTACTTCCGTGATCATCTGTATGCAATTTTAAATTCTTTCACTTAACCTTCACATATTTTACCATCAGTTCTTCTTGTGTTTGGCTGTCCAGCAGAGGGTGCTACGGTATAGTTTATGGAATTTGGCCTTGGTATTATTTTTATTTTGCTTTCCAGTTGGAAAATGAAGACTAATTAATTATCCCCATTTATTTGATATCTGTTGAGACTTAGATTTTTAAAGGAAATCTCTAAGCTTTAACAGTCCCTTGCTGACTTGCAGTGCAGGAATTTTTTATAAAAAGAAATACTGAGCAGCACTTCAGTGTTTTATTCTGTCCTACTAAAATGCTGATTAGAGGAGGGGAAGCTTCATACATTTAAAAAAAAATTACATCTACATCCTGAATATTGGCAAAATAAGCATCTGTGTAATTTTGTCTTCTGGTTTTAGTTTTAATGGAAGATCTACTTCAAAGCTATTATTCAAATTATTGGTAAAGTTGACTAAAAAACTGAAACAGATACTGCACATTGCAATAACTTTTTTGTATGAAAGGTATGTTAGTAGTGGCAATTTTTTTCTGAATGTTAAGTGGTGTAAAGTATTGGGTGCTGTGTAATGCACAGTGAAGTGTATATATTTCTGATTTGACTCTAAGCCTTGAGGATACTGATTTTTAATTGCTAGCAGTTTTATTCATAAAACAGGAAAACAAGCATTTAAATATATATTAAAATTATAGTTTTAAGCATGTCTTTTATATTATTATAAATAAAAATGTTATTTAAATATGTAAAAATGTGTTTAAAAAAATACATCCTGAAAACAGTATCTGAGACCATTTGACTGTGATTGCAGGGTAGCTGTATAGTGAGGATGGCTGTAAAAAAAAATAGTATAAAACTTCAGGAGATGAAAATGCATCCATGTTAGAGCTCTTATTCAGAAATACTGAACTTATTACTGGACATTTTTTATGCTTCTGCTGAATGGGCTTCCCCACCCCCCCCAAATAGCACTGCAGTGAGGGAAAGCTTCTATTTCCTAAGATTTGTCATTCGACTAAGATCTACCAGTAAAATTAGGACAATATTTAATGAAATAAAGCTAAATTTTGATAAAGATGTACTAGTGTTTGTGGGGGAGCAACAAAAATCCACCTTAAATGTTAATGAGTTTGGGTTCAATGGGAAGTAGAGAAAAAGATTGACTATTTTTAAGCCTGATGGCCTTGATGCTGCTGTGACTTGACTGCTGTCTATGTTATCTTCTCCTTAATAATTGCTTCTTCAGTGTAGTGCATCCAATACTTATTTATTAGTTATAGTAAATGGAACTTGCATTCCTGTTGACTGGGTCAGAGACCTTGTTCAATCAAAATATAATTACCATTTTGTACAGAAAGTTGAAATGTTAAGGTAGTTTTTTGTCTGTGGCCACATATAAAAGTTGAAGTAGGTTTTTTCTGGCATGTGAATTATTTGGCTGGCTTGGAGTTAACTATATTTTGAAACTTCCACTTCCATGAAAGTGGGTCAAATGTCTGGTTGAGTTGCAGAAAATTTATACTATGAAAGCATAGTTGCATTTGCTGCTGTAATTATTTTCACAGTGCTTATTCTGAGATCAATGAAGATGAAGTGCACTTCAAATGTTTTTTTGAACTGTCTTGTACAAGTTAACACCTGCATGTGGGGCCTAAACTCAGAATATGTGATAATCGGGGCTTCTTATAAACGAAACAAAGAAAACAAACTTCTTGGAATTAACATCTAGGTGTGTTTACTAATCTGTTAGTCTCAAATTCTAATATTTAGCTTCCATTCATCTTGCTTTGTGTTTGTTGTTTCCAATTCTTAATGCTACGCTTTTTCTTTTTTTCCTTGCCAGGTAATTTTTTTGTTTTAACCTAAAGCAATGTGCATTTCGCCACAAAATTTCTGTGCCAAGTTTTCAGGGGTCTTTTTTCCTATCAACTTATGGAAATGACAGGCGGAGTACTGATTTTTAGGAGGTTGCTTAAGAAAGGGGCAAGAAACCACTACCACTTTAAGGTGTACTGTTACCACAGTGCTCAGTAAATGTGACCACAGCACAGTTTAGAGCACTTAAACTCCAATATACTGATTTCAGTTGTACCTCCTTGGGAAGCTGGGGATCAAGGTTATTTTAGTTTCTTGTTTTCTCATTGTTCTGATCCATTCCATTGTTCTGGAGCCATTCATCTAGATATTGTACAACTGAGATTTAAACAATAAAACATCATTTATCCTTTATTTTTTAATTTGTTCTCATACAGCTATTTTGCGACAAACACTTGGGCAGCTTTAATTGTGTGGTTTTGATGGACTGAGTAAAGAGGTAGTTGTACAACCTTTTCTTCAGGGTTCTTTACAAAACTAAACTTTCCTCTAGACTCGCGTCCTATTTAGCACTTCCATCAGACCTCATCCATAAGCTGCTCAGGCATGAAAATGCACGTTTATTTTTCACCAAATGCGGTTATTTGTACACACTCAAGTATGAGAAGTATTTCATTTTGCAAGGCAATGCAGTGCAAATGTACTTACCTGGAAATGGCAAGTAGGGTTGCTCCTTTGAAGAAAAATGCCACTAGTTGTGCGGAACATCAGACAACACAGTTTGCTGTAATGTCATTTCAGAAGGAAGCGTACTATTTCCAGTCTTGTGGGAATGTGATACAGCACTACTTGATGCATCTCCTTGGTTTCTTGTGTTTAAGAAAAAGAATCAAAAGCATATTTATAAGGTAAATTAAAGAAGTGTTTGCCTCACTGTAAAGTCTGATTCAGAAATATGCTGCTACATTCCAATTCTGTCTTGTTTGTAATAATAAGAGATGCCTGTGGACTTCTGGCAAGTTTTGTCCTGCCCATATGATGGATGGAAACTTTTTAAAACTACAAAATCCTGTAGCTTCAGTTGTCATTGGGTGAAATGTCTAATATCCTTTCATTATGGAAAAGCTTGACCCAGTGTTTTTCAGTTCTCCAAGCCTGTTGGAACTCACTTAAGCTTTAAAAACTTGGTATATAGAACCACTTGCCAAGTTTGGATGTTTGTCTGTCTTAATAGCAGAGGACTTCAGCATTTCATAATCAAACATGTTTTTCTTACTACTTCGTACAAGAAAACTCAACAAAAGAAATCTTGCTGGTTTATATTCTTCACTGGTTTATTTCACTTATCCCTGACTTCTAGAACACAGTTTTCCTCCCATGCTATTATAATTATGTGTTTGGAATAGTGGTGTTTTAATGTCACTGAGGGGATTAGGAGCTGAGGACTGTGGGAGGGAGTGAGGAAGTATATAACATGCCAAATAGTGTGAAAGCTGCACAGGAATAAATTAAATTAATCAAAAAACCATTTGGTCTGCCTCTAAAGGTATTCAGGCAGCTCTAAGCTGTTCGTCATGTTTAATTATTGTACAAAATCTTTATGAAGTTCTTATCAGTCTGAGTCTTTGGAATTGTTGTACCAATTATTTCCTTTCGTTTTCACTATAGGCTGTCTTCTCCTGCTTCTTTTTGTACTCTTATAACAAAATAATAACAATATAATAATAAAAATAATAACAAACCTGTGTATTAAGCATGTATATAATACCACAAATAAATTTTAGGCTGCAAAAGACAAATTAACTTTGTTATGACCCTTGAATTTATCTTATTAGAATTACAAAATAAGCTCTGGGATCTGATGAATCTGAGTGCATGTGTTCAGTATCTTGTTCTGTAATTTTATTGCCAGACTGCACAAATAGATAAGGTATACTCTTTTCTGTCTTCTGAAAAAGCGTCAGCCTTATCATTCACATTCTACCTGAAACATCTGAGTTAATCTCTTAGAATTTGCTTTGTTGGCTGACATAGTTAGATTTTACTCTGGGCAATTGTATTTTAATGTAGACTGATTTAAAATGTATTTCTGTGTGTCAGTTCTAGAAAACTGGTTTTAGGAGATGAAACAAAAAAGACCAGTCTTTCTTTTTGTTTCCAAGTGGTGTGCTTCATACAGTCTTAAAAACCAAAAATATGAATGTTAATGATGAGAGTAGAAGGGAAACCAATTTAAAAGTCAAAAGGGATGTAGTAGAAGAAGGCATCTTCCAAGTGAAGAGCAATGTATTGGAGAATAGAAGAAATGTGTCAGTCCATGTTGTTTGCCAATTCAGCATAGATTAACGGCTTCAGCTCTCCTCTCGTTTTTGTGCTTGAAGTTATAGTGATGTGAGGATCTAGGGGCTTAATTAATGGAAAAGAGGAGCTGAGTGATAGAAAAGGGCAAAGAGAAGAAGAAAATGCTGAATACGTACAAGGAGCTCCACTTGCACATGAATTAGGGTAAGAAGTCAAAGTTCAGAGTCAGTTAACTTACTGGATAGATGTTATGTCTATCTATATAACATTTGGTTTCATGGGACTTCTGATCTTTAAAACTTTTTAAACTGTGAACTTTACAATAAGATGTGTTGCAATTTTTTCCTAAAGGTAACTGGAGTAGTTTTACTTAAAATATCATCCATCATTGAAAAATAAACAAGCATATGATTGTTCCCAGTTTAGTTGCTCCACTTTTAATGGACTCCTTGAACCAACTGGTGCTGTGGGGTTTTTAAAATACCTTTATTCGAGGTAGTAAAGGCAAGTAAAACCATATCTCTTAAACTTACCCTTGGTACTAAGCAAAAGATAATGCTTAGTCGTACATTAGTAATAGACTGATCGAACAAAGAAATTAGTACAATGTTGTTTACGTACTTGTGCTTCTTTGTTTCTACTAAGTTTCGACTAAGCAAGCTGGCTTTGTCTAAGCATCTACACTTTCTGCTAGGCTCTGCTAAGTGTCTGCCAAGCAAGCATCTGCTAAGCATCTATGTATCTACTGAGCTTCTGAGCTTTGACCCAGCTTCTGAGCACCTACTGAGCCTGCATCTACTAAGCTTCTGGGAGGGGCCCTTCTACACCGGAGGGCTTCTGCTAAGCAAGCCTCTGGGGGGGCTTCTACAGGGGGGCTTCTGTTGAGGTAGTTTCTGTGTGCCTTCTAGGTGTCTGCTAAGCATGCCAGTACTAAGCTTCTACGTTTCCACCAAGTGTCTGCTGAGGTAGCGTCTACTGAGTCTCTGTTAGGCTGGCTTCTAAAGAGGGAGCTTCTGGGAAGCTTCTGCTGAGGTAGTTTCTTCTAAGCTAGTTTCTGCTAAGCTAGGCTCTTCTAAAGGAGGTTCTGCTAAGGGAGCTTCTACTAAGGTTCTGCATTTCTAGTAAGCAAGCTTTTACCAACTGAGCTTCCACTGAGCTTCTACTGAGTGAGTTTCTGCTAAGCTAGTTTCTACTGAGCATGTTCCTACAGAGCATGCATCTACTAAGCTTTTACACTTCTACTAAGTGACCTTTTACTAAGTTTTTACTGAGGTAGTTTCTGCTAAGTTTCTACTAAGCACACATCTACTAAGCTTCTGCACTTCTATCAAGCGAGCTTTTACTAAGTTTCTATGAGCTAGTTTCTGCTAAGTATGTGTCTACTAAGCTTCTGCTAAGCTAGCTTCTACTGAGATTCTGTGCTTCTACTGAGGTGGTTTCTGTAAAATTTCTACTAAGCAAATTTCTATTAAGCATGCATCTGCTAAGCTTCTATGCTTCCACTAAGCATAAGAGCTTCCACTAAGCTTTTCCACTTCTACAAAGCTAGTTCTTGCTGAGGTAGATCCTGCCAAGGTAGTTACTGCTAAGCACACTGCTGCTAAGCTGTCTTTTACTGAGTTTCTGCCATGCATGCTTCTGCTCTGCATGCTTCTTCAAAGCTTCTGCTAAGCTGGTTTCTACTAAGCTCCTGCTAAGGCAGTTTCTGCTAAGTTTCTACTAACTTTCTACTAAGTTAGCTTCTCCTAAGGACATTTCTATTAAGTTAACTTTTACTAAGCTATTAATTTAGCTTCTAAGCAAGCTTCTCCTAAGGTTCTCCTAAGCTAGTTTCTACTAGGCTTGTGTCTACTAAGCTAGCGTCTACTAAACTTATACAAAGTTAGTTTCTACCAAGCAAGTTTCAACTGTTTCTAATAAGGAAGTTTCTAGTAAGCTGGTTTCTGCTAAACTTCTACTAAGCTTCTACTAAGTTAGCTTCTACCAAAGTTCAACTAAGCTAGCTTCTACTAAATTTCTGTCAAGGTATTTTTCTGAAAAGCTAGTTTCCACTGAGCTTCTAGTAAGCAAGTTTCTACTAAGTTTCTGCTAAGCTAATTTCTTATGAGCTAGTTTCTGCCAAGTTAGTTTCTGCTGGTGGAGAAACAATACATTTCTGGTATCTTTCCCCTCTTTGTTTTAGATTATTATGGTAAGCATGGATGGGAGGTATATTTTTGGAAATAGTCTTGCCACTGAGCCAATGTTCCTTCATGAACATGCATTCTGAGCGACTTCTTTGCTGTGTCTGCTGTCTTGGCAGATATGTCAAAAATTCATACCGGTTCATCTGGATCATCTGTGTAATAAACTCATGACCATCCCTGTTGGGGTGGTGTAAAAAATGCTAACCTTACTCAAATATGTTCAGTTTAACGTGGTGATTTGAACTGGTTAAAACGGGATTTCAACATAGGGTTAAAGTGGTTTAAATGCTCTATACAATATTGGTATGTGCTGTCTTCACTAGACCAAATGAAGCTAGTGCAGCTGTTCTGTGTACCTGTATTTCATGCTTTTGCTTCTTTGAGCCTTTAGCATGCTAAATGGCTGAGAGTGGGATAGGTAATCCAGCCTTTTCACTTCTTGGGAATCTTCTGAGTTGTAGGGGTTTTTTTTATACCTCTAGTCTCAGTGAAGTTACAAAATAAAATACTTCTGCTAGATGGTAATTGCATAAACATGCAATGGTTTTCAGCCTCATACAACTGAAAATTATAAATGAAGTATTTTTTTTTTCTTTGTGATGCTGATCCCTTAATAGATTTGTAGTTTTGAAATGTATCAACAAATTTTGATTAATTCAAGACTTTCCCTTTTATGAAGAAGGGGGAAAATCACTTACGAGTTTGAAACCAGATCTTCCGATCAGCAAAGCCTTCCTCTTAGTTAGAAGAGTGGTACGTAGTCAAAATATGATCAGCTTATTGTAGTAGGGGAAGCTGTCCTCACTTCCCGTGTTGTAACAGCAAACCTATGTTTGATGGGAACAAAAAAGAAAGCTGTTTACGTTGCCCTCCTACCACTCTGAAATATCCTTAAATACTGTGATACCTTCTCTTAAATGTGAAGTTTTGTGTACATCTTCTCTTACTCTAAGGCTGTTTCTAAATTATCCTTCTTTGTGAATTATTCAAAGGGTAAATTGTTTTGTCAGAATGATTACAGATTTTTTGGGTAGCTTTTTTTGTTTATAGTAATGGGGGGAAAAAAGGCAAGCGCAATCAGTTGCAAGAACGATAGGTTAAAAATCAAAGTTTACATGCAGAAGCATGTCTTCACTGAACAGTAACTTGGGTCTTTATAAACAATAAAAAGATAGTGTATTGTGGTGACAGATCTATTATTTTATGACAATTCTGGCCATGTATGAATCAACAAATGGTAGTTTTTTCTTTTAAATTCATATGCAAGGATATCTTTCTTCAGCAGAGTATATTTCAACTTGTAGGTGTTTAAAACCATGTTTGAATGCAGTGCTTTACACTGAACTTTGCCTTTTTGCCAGTGAAAAAGGTATAGCTCTCTTTGAGCAAATGTTTGTGTATGTATACTTACATATGTGTATATATTTTTATGTAAAAAACCCTGATGTGTATATCTATATCTATATACAATTATAGATCTTAATAGTTTTCATGATCCAAATATCAGGTTTTTATTTAGGAGAAGGATGTCTTGTAACATTCTAATTTATTTAACTCCACAGTTTGTTCAGCCTTTGTTTAGCTTCAAATTAGAATTAACTTGAACGTACTGAAGTAGTACAGTTGCTTAAGTTCGTATCTAAACTTTTGTCTTTACAAAGCAGATGTTCTGCATTTTAACCTTAAATACAGATGATTGCGTAGATTCTTATGGCAAACATGCTTAAGCAGGTTAGCTCTCTACTACTTTGGCTACAGCTTTAGATATTTCTGAAAACTATACAACGTGCCAAAGTGCCTTCAGGAAAAAAAAATTGATGCCATGTCTTTTTTGTTAAATCAGTGCAGCGCCTCCTCTGCAGTCTGGTTATACTTTTTCAAATCTCTCTGCTTTTTCAGCTCCTAGTGACTTACTACATTTTGAGCTAAATGGACTCTTGTCTGTTAGCTAAACTGAGTTGAAACAAAGGCTTTCCAGCCTACCACCAACTGTGAGTACGTAAATGGAAGCACCAGTGTTAGGTCAGACTTGTGAAGACTGAAAGCAGTATGTATCCAATGTTGTGATATGCTTAATTTGCGAGATCAGGTCTGCATGTGACTACTGTTTGTTGTTCATGCTATTTGTTTTTCCTGGGTTTTTTTCGTATAATGCTTCGGATACACAAATACAGCATAATCTATTATTAAACAGCCAGTTCACGTGAGTGAAAGTATGGCTGTAGGAATTGGTTACTCCGATTGCAAGAACATCCTGGGTTTTCGATGTCAACAAAGTTTCTGTTCTGCTGAGATTCATATGTTTGTAGCTCTTCCTTTTCCCCTCCTCTCAGGAGCTTGTCTTTACTGAAGACAGCTAACTAAATCTGCGCAGACATGATCCAAAGCTGCTTCTTGACAGTCAGCCTCTAGGCAGTATCATTCTTATGCACTAGTTAGCTTCTGGTCTGTGGACCTAGTGACTACGATCCTATGTCAAACATCAATTGGATTTTAAAGGTTGTGTTTTCTTTGTAATTAGAAGCATTGCATATCTCATAAATAGTTACTGTACATGTGTAGGCACTGACATCTTAAAGCTATGTATAGTTTTCCTCTGCGAATGTCACTATTATTCCTCTACACTATTTAATCTTTTTTTGCCTCTGTATGGAAGCAGAGGGGATGCAAAAGAGTACCTGACTCTAGCAACTGCCAGTTTTCCGATTTCGTGATGTTTATTTTTTTGTAAGTGTATATTACGTTTTTTACTTTCATTTCCAGAGTAGCTTTTCACTCATTGTTTTTTAAGCATGAAGTATATTCCATAACACCAGAGGCTTAAACATCAGTCGTGTGGCTGGAAATATAGTCCAGGAAACCTTTGGGAGCTATTTGTAGCAATGGGTAAAGATAACAAAAATGGGCAGTAGGATGGTATGTGAATTATGGTGTGTGAATTCATAGTTCAGTAGTAGGCCTCCATTGGGTTTCTGTGTGTGGCGGGTTGGCCCTTGGCTGGGGGCCAAACCACACACACCCGCTCA
>WKFP01014785.1:907214-918563 GCA_011057875.1 Pterocles orientalis | reverse complement strand
GGTTCAAGGCCAGGCTGGATGAGGCTTTGAGCAACCTGGGCTAGTGGAGGGTGTCCCTGCCCATGGCAGGGGGGTTGGAACTTGATGATCTTTAAGGTCCTTTCCAACCCAAACCATTCTATGATTCTGTGATTCTATGTTCCATTTCTAATGTCCCTTTCAACATACAGAATGTACAGATTTCAGCACTAATTCTTGTAATTAAATAATTTTGCTATCTTTGAGTTGATTGCTGATACGATAAATTTTTAGCGGATGGGAAAGTCAGGCCCATCTACAAGTTCCATGCTTGTTAACTGCTATTCTGATGGGTTTTCTTCTGTCTTGGGTGATTGTTTTTTCTTAATGGTGGAATTGTTGCTTTGATTTGTGTATGTTTTACTCTTATGTGGTGCTTCTTTATGATCAATTGGGTTTTGATGAAATCAGTAACAAAAGAATAAAGAAACTTAAAGCACACCAGTTTGCCAGAAGTGACTCTTTAAAAAGCCATAAGGTAAGGAACGATTGACAGGAAATACATTAGTATCAGGAGTTTTAAACAAAGACTAGTTTTGAAAAATATCTTTTTGTTATGTCTGCAACTTAAATGACAGAGGTGTGGACAGGTAGGTTGTATGTCAGTGGAATCTACGTCGAACTGTGAAGAAACGAAGAATCTGAGGAAAAAAACTTCCCTTGTAAAACACAGGTCTGTCTTTTAGCCAGAGAAATAGTGAAAAATGCTGGGAAAAGTGGTCTCATATCCTTGTTTAAGACATGATTTCTTTGGCAGTAGTCTTTGCAAAGTCTGGGTTTTTTAGATTTCTTTCTTGACTTAAACCTCCCCCTCCCTGAAATCCAGAATCCCACCAGTTATGGCATAGCAAACAAAGACTAGCGCTTTCAGAAAACTACATTAATCCATTTTCTTGAAAACTATAAGCTTTAAGTTGTTTCCCAAATATGCCTAAGGAGATAGGTCAGTTGTGATCTTTCTAGAGTCCCATACTGACTTCTTCTGTGGTTTTTTTTGAGGAACAGGATTGTTCAGAGAGAGCTTATGAATTCATTCTTACTTGAGGGAGAATTATGCAAATGTCCCTGGAGATGCCGTACATTAGAAAACACTTCATATGTAGGTGGTGTTGTTTTGAGCATGGTTAGCAGGAAAACACCACAACCGCTCATTCCTGCTCCCCGCTCCCAGGGATGGGGGAGAGAATTAAAGGGGTAAAGGGAAAAGAGACTTGCAGGCTGAGATAAGAACACTTTAATAACTAAAATAAAATAATATTGAAAATAATAATGATAATCTTGATAATAATAGTAATATATACAAATGAATGATACACAGTGAAACTGCGCACCACTGGATGACCAAGGCTCAGCCTGTTCCCAGCTACTGATCCCGGAGCAGGGAGAGTCTCAAAACCGTAATCCTGGCAAAGAGATAAGAGACCGAGAGCTGGCCAAGAGAGGGGCGACCCAGAGTGAGAGAGTGTACTTCCGGACCCATCCTCATCGATATACTGTACGTGATGTGGATGATATGGAATATGTCATTGCCCAATTTGGGTCTCAGTCCTAAACCTGAGGTCAAATCCTAGGCTAGTAACTGGGGCTGTGCTCCCTCCCAGCTTCTCCTGCAGCTGCAGACACTGGCACAGCAGAGAAGCTGAAAAGTCCTTGACTGTCCTCGCAGCAGCTATAGACATCTGTGTGTGATCAGCTGCCTTCTCAGCACAAATCCAAAACACAGACTCTTACTAGCTGCTATGGAGAAAGTTAGCTCCATCCCAGACGAAACCAGGACAATAGGCTACATACTAAAAACGTATTTGATTAAGTACGGTATTTCAGTTTGTGGACATACTGGCTTGCTTTGGTTCCCTTTAGGAAGGTCATGGGAAGATGCCTCCTCCTTATCTCGTAGTAGCTAACTGATCGTAAGTTAGAAGAGAGGAAGCAGTCTAGGAGGTTCCTGGAGTGTGTGGAAGATAACTTCCTGACACAGTTGGTGAGCCAACTAGGGAAGCCACCCCGCTGGACCTGTTGTTTACCAACAGAGAGGGACTTGTGGGTGATGTGATGGTTGGAGGCCATCTTGGGCATAGCAGTCATGAAATTACAGTGGTTTTTTTATACTCGGAGAAGTAGGGAATTGCACAGGGTAGACTTTGGCCTGCTTTGGGGCCTGGTTGACAGAGTCCCTTTGGAGGCAGTCCTGAAGGACAAAGGAGGCCAGGAAGGCTGGACATTCTTCAAGGACATCTTAAAGGTGCAGGAGCAGGCTGTCCCCATGTGCCGAAAGACAAGCTGACAGGGAATAAGACTGGCCTGGCTGAACAGAGTGCTTTGGCTGGAACTCAGTGTGTGATCTTTGGAAGAAGGGACAGGCCACTCAGGAGAACTACAAGGAGGTTGTGAGGTTATGCAGGAAGAAGATGAGAAGGGGTAAAGCCCAACTAGAACTTAATCTGGCTACTGCCATAAAAGATAATAAAAAATGTTTCTATAAATACATTAGTAACAAAAGGAGGGCTAAGGAGGATCTCCACCCTTTATTGGATGGGGGGGGGGGGGGAAACAGAGTGACAAAGGATGAGGACAAGTCTGAGGTACTTAATGCCTTCTTTGCCTCAGCCTTTAATAGTAAGACCAGTCGTTCTCTGGGTACCCAGCCCCCTGAGCTGGGAGACAGGGATGGGGAGGAGAATGACGCCCCCATAATCCAAAGGGAAATGGTTAGTGACCTGCTTACATCACTTAGACACACACAGGTAGATGGGGCCAGATGGGACCCACCCAAGGGTATTGAGGGAGCTGGCAGAAGTGCTCACCAAGCCACTTCTCATCATTTATCAGCAGTCCTGGCTAACTGGGGAGGTCCCAGTTGGCTGGAGGTTAGCAAGTGTGACACATCGATTAGAAGGGCTGGAAGAAGGATCTGGGGATCAGGCCTGTCAGTCTGACCTGGGTGCTGGGGAAGGTTAGGGAGCAGAGCATCTTGAGCGCCATCATGTGGCACATGGGACAACCAGGTGATCAGGCCCAGCCAGCATGGGTTTGTGAAAGGCTGGTCCTGCTTGACTAACCTGATCGCCTTCTGTGACAAGGTGACCTGCTTAGCAGATGAGGGAGAGGCTGTGGATGTTGTCTACCTAGACTTTAGTAAAGCCTTTTGACACTGTTTCCTACAGCATTTTCCTGCAGAAACTGGCTGCTCATGTCTTGGGCGAGCGTGCGCTTTGCTGGGTGAAAAAACTGGCTGGATGGCCGAGCCCACGGAGATGTGGTGAACAGAGTTAAATCCAGCTGGTGGCCAGTCACAAGTGGTGGTCCCCAAGGCTCGGGATAGGGGCCAGTTCTTTTTAATATCTTTATCAATGATCTGGATGATGGGATCGAGTGCGTCCTCAGTAAGTTTGGAGACAACACCAAGTTGGGCAGGAGTGTTAATCTTCAGGTGAGGAAGGCTCTACAGAGGGATCTGGACGGGCTGGATTGATGGGCTGAGGCCAACTGTATGAGGTGCAACAAGGCCAAGTGCTGGGTCTTGCCCTTGGGTCACAACAACCCCACGCAGTGCTACAGGCTTGGGGAAGAGCGTCTGGAAAGCTGCCTGGCGAAAAAGGACCTGGGGATGTTGGTCAGCAGGTGGCTGAATATGAGTGTGCCCAGATGGCCAAGAAGGCCAACGGCATCCTGGCCTGTATCGGAACTAGTGTGGCCAGCAGGACTAGGGAAGTGATCATCCCTCTGTACTTGGCACTGGTTGCGGCGGTACCTCGAATCCTGTGTTCAGTTTTGGGCCCCTCACTACAAGACAGAGATTGAGGTGCTGGAGCGGGTCCAGAGAGGAGCAACAAAGCTAGTGAACCTCTAGAGCACAAGTTCTGTGAGGAGCAGCTGAGGGAACTGGGGTTGTTTAGCCTGGAGAAAAGGAGGCTGAGGGGAGACCTAATTGCTCTCTACAACTACCTAAAAGGAGGTTGTAACGAGGTGGGTATTGGTCTCCCAAGTAATAAGTGATCGGATGAGAAGAAATGGCCTCAAGTTGCACCAGGGGAGGTTTAGATTGGATATTAGGAAAAAGTTCTTCATTGAAAGAGTTATCAAACCTTGGAACAGGCTGCCCAGGGAAGTGTTGGAATTCTCACTATCAAACAGAGAAAATTCCACATACTAATTCCATTTTGCTTTGTTCTGAAAGAGTATCTATAAATAACACTGTCCTGAATTTGTTATGCTCTTCCAAATTTCTGATTCTTGACAAATGTCTCCTAGATTAGCTGAGCTCTTTCTTGTTAGAAAGAAGTAGCCCAAATAGTCTGTACCTTCTAATCTAAAGCTTATAAGTTATGACCACTTCATTCTGTTTGATCATTCTTGAGTCTTTCCTGTGTTTGTCTGTTAAATTTAGAAAGCACATAAAAGTTCTAGCAGGTTAAATCCTTTGGGCATAAGTAAAGATAGGATTAAATTGAATTTGGTAAGCCTGGGAAATCCACTGGTGTAAAGTATTTGGGGAATGCAATATAAGATATGCTTGGGTGTTATTTCACCTAACAAATAGCAGTTTTGCACTTAAGGTTAAGTCCTTTCAGAGTACTTGTGGCCCTGACTACTAACTTAGTTTCCTTGTAATTCAGTTTATAGCAGTAATTCTTCCTTGGTTATCCCTTCACCTCTTGGGACCACAGATTAACTTCAAGAAACTTACATAACAGTAAATAATGCCTGCTTTCCATAGAGAAATTGTATGGCTTTGCTACACATGTGCTTTGCAAATCGCTTCTCCTATGTCTCAGTCAAGGGAAACCCAAATGTGCATCTTGGGAGGCTCACTGCCAAGTTGGGCTCAAATCTTTGGCAGAGAAGGTGTCACAGATAATGTGCAATGTGGTAGCAGCCTCAGCCATCATGGCCATTGGCTGGGTGGAAGTGTCTACAGCCTTGTAAGAGTTTTCTGCTTACTGTGTTAATGAACAGCAAATGTTAAGAATTTGACCTGTCACAGAACAGAAATAGTAAGTCTTTCTGAGGCAATCAACTCCACTTCATAGATGTGTAAATAGTGAGAAATGTACTTTAATAGTTTTACAATTTCTCAGTAGGAGTTCCCAGTTCCTCAGTCATCTTCAAAAATCATGGTGAAATACACCACCACCTCCTTACCTCCCCCCCGGAAAAACCCCAAAATTAACATTTTTGGAAGACATAACATGGGTGATCTGGAATTGGATGGTTGGTAGACAAAGCCCAAAAGATCAGTAGCTAGATATTTTTATGCAGAACTAGTAATACTCCCATTAACCGACTTTAATGTACTGGGCTAAATTGCTTCTTTTAACTTAATGAGATTTACCAAAGCTAAAAAGAGATAAGAGTTCTTTTACTTGAGAAACAATTAGTTATGCTCTTGATTTGCTAACTTGAATATTCATCCTAGTAGAAGTTGAGACTTGTCCAACTGTTCTTGCTGAGTCCTGATAAACTTCTAAAGAGTGCGTTGTTTTTTCAGTTTGTTGTGCAAACTTATATTGGGAGGGGTGATTGTGAAAGAATTGTGTGTAATTATATGTCCCTTGCAGCTGAAAATGGGTGTATGCTGTGTTGTCTTGAATATATTTGATTCTTTATAATTTAAATTTTTTTTCCCCCAGTGTACACGTCAGATCATCTCTGAAAAGTTGGGTCGTGGCTCAAGAACAGTAGATCTCGAACTAGAAGCTCAGATAGATATATTAAGAGATAACAAAAAAAAATATGAAAATATCTTGAAACTAGCACAGACGCTGTCCACGCAACTCTTCCAGATGGTACATACCCAAAGGCAACTTGGAGATGCATTTGCTGACCTGAGTTTGAAATCATTGGAACTTCATGTAAGACTTTTTTAGTGTTAAAAAATGAAATGGCAGAGATGAAGATAAGCCAAATTGACTCATGTAGGGTATATAGTCGTTAGCAACTATTTTTCTAAACATTGTAGTTAACAATATATTATATGCTCTTTGTATTAAAAGCTTATGTAAATCACATAAAACTAGAGGAAATTATTTAAATTACTGTAGTTCTTGATTGTTTCTTAAATATTTGCTTTTAGTTTATGATTGGACTCAAGAACTGACAACTTTCCTTTGTATAGAAAATGCATTTTACTATTTATTTTGCTTCTAATGAAATGTCATCAAAGTGTTCTAGCGTGTTACGTCATTTCAGTACAGGATGTCTTTGGGGAATATGCCTGGGAGTAAACAGAACAGGGCACGTTACTCCACTTGTGCACATTGAATGTGAATAAGTTATTTTTGTAGCATATTCAAGCATTGAGAGTTCATCTCAGTGTGGTTTTTTTTATCAGAATTTTGCAAGTAATAGGACTAATCTGTATTCTTATGTCGTTTGGAGTTTCTGAGCAAGAGAGGAAATCCTTAGATATCTGCATTTGGGTTGTTACGATTCCTTGGTTTAGCAGTTTATGTAACACTGGCATTTTTTGTTGCCAATAATAAAACTGTCAGCTGTAAGGAGAGAGAAGGTAGATGTTGCGTACAAAACATGGTAGCTGGCTTGCTTCTACATTGATTGTTCTGTACTTCCAAAGCTGAAGCAATTTGATACTGCTCCTGGTCCTTTGGAAAACCAGTATTAAGGGTCTTAATGACTTCCTAAAACATAGCTGCTGAAACAGCCCAAATTGTCTTTGTGACTGTTTAAACTTAAAACCTCTATTTTTTGCTTTTCATGATTCTCTATTCCCATTGAGTTTTAAGGGAGGAGGTGTTCATGCTTGCAATGAGGAAACTTGATCGATGCCTAGCTGAAAAAATTTGAGACTCCTGCACTGGAGTACAGGAATTTTTAATATTACAGTTTGACAGATGAAAATCTGTGAAAGTAGAGGACTTCTAGCAGCTAAGAGATTAAATAATCTGCCAAAAGAAGAAGTTTTTAATAATAAGTTTACTCTTGACATAAATATGGGCATGTGGTTTGTGGCAGAAGTTAGTGATTGTTATGAAGTATATGCTGAAGCTGAATGTTTCTTGTGAAACGTGGATTAAATCTGGCATCATGCTCTTGTTTAATGGATGGGGTTTTTTCCATTAATAGCTTGTAAGTTCTAACGGGAATACTGTTCTTCCAGATTCTTTCAGCATCTTGTACTGGTCTTGGAATTTGTTTCAGTCATTCATCTCCTGTGTAGATTATTGAATGGGGCTGTTGATGCAAATCAAATAAAGGTTTCAGCTGCTGTAATAAAAGTTATCTAACCTTTGCCTCTTGGAGACTTGCCTGATATTTGTCTCTTTCCTCTTTGTGTTACCCCTTTATTTAACCTGTACTGTGTTACCATCTGTAGCCTGGCCTATTTTTCTTGGATATTTGGATAGCTTTGTTGTCTCTAAAACTTTTGCAATACTAAAAGTAAAATTTCTGAACAGTTAGTCTTTAATGTGATAACAGTATATAAGTTTAAAAGAACAAAAACAAGACCTACACCAGTTCTTAAGGTAATACTTCTGATTTTATGCATATTAACAAAATGAGATCTTAATGCAGTTATCTGCAGAGGTATTACTTAGTGTGAATGTTTTACTGTTTCTCTTTTGGATGCAAGAATAACTCCTGATTCCAGGCTCATATGCCTCTAATTATATAGGCAGATGAATTCCAATTTTAATTGACCTGTGCATAGAGTATGAACTGAGTGTAAACTCTTGATACGGAAAGGATTTCCTGTCTATTTTGTGAGAGGTATCTGCAGAGGTCATGGACAAAACTCAGAAGTTTTTATATGAAACTGTATGAACCAGCAGAAGGATGGTTTTGGTGGCCAGTGTGTTTTAGTCCTGCAGGCCACTGCAGCCCTGTCCTTCTTACCCCCTCCTTTGAACTGGGGGTGTTGCTCATTTGGCTCTGTGATGATCTGGGTCAGAGAACCATCTGGAAAACTGACTGCAGGCTTGCCTACAGGAGGGAAAAGAGATGGGACTGAACACTGCTGAAAGGGGCGGTTGTACTGCTGTCGTCTCTGCCTGTATGCTCCTGCTTCCCTCTGCTAGCAGTTGTGCTGCTGTGTAGCTAGCAATGTTGGAACAAAAAAGCTGAAAAGACCATTTTTGGATCTCAGCAAGATCTGTAGTGATTTGGATGACTGCTTTTGCCACCCAAGCAGCTGGGCAAAGCAAAGGTGACAGTCCTTAAGTGATGTTTACAGGGCTTAGCTCATGAGAACTTGTCCTAAGCGCTCTTCCTTTTTTTTTTCCTCCTTCAAATTGCTCACTTCCACTGCACCTCCTTCTCTAGAGGATTCTTGTGTTATCATTGCCCATTACCCTTACCGTTATGAAGTCATTAATGTTAATGTGAAATATCATTTGGCTTTTTTTTTGATGTTTGTGTTCTAGACGGATGAAAGGGAACTGGGAGAATACAGCACTTCTGAGTCAGTTGTTGGCAGTGTGCAAGCCTGAAAAGACAAAGTTCCAAATATGAATCTAGAGTGTTTTACAGCTATTACAACTGGAGAATTTATTCTTTTCTGAGAACTCCCATCTGCAGAGTATGAAGATGCCATATGGATGACATAAATATAATAATTGGACTCATTTGGCATCCATGCATTAGGAAAATCTTTGCAGCTTTGGTCAGGGCTTAAACTGATGTTAACAAAAAGACATGAACAAACATATATCCAAATGTGACTGAAATACCTTGGAAATAATTTTGCCCTTGTCCCTTTAAAATTTATGGCTCAATTACATTATAACTTTTATTTGCTATCTGTTATAATGCTTTACTCTTCAATTATTTACAGTCTATTAAACTGTGATAGATGTTGGGGTTTTTTGCAGTGCTCTTTTCCAGAATGCAAGAATAAAACTTAATAGCTAATTAATGCTGTCTGCCCTTGTGAATTTAGTTTTATTACTGTATTTAATTTAGTGGTGTCTCTGTTGGTATTAAAGCATTACCTAGACAACCACATGAGAGATGCTGGATTAAAACCCTGCTGAATAACAATGTAAAGATTACATTAGCACTTACTTTTAAGTAACATTCAAGAATTTTGAGTGCAGAAAAAATCACAAAATAGGGTTTAACCTCATGCACGGTAACAAAATTGTAAGCCATGTTTTACTGATGTTAGATTTCATAAAAACTGTGAACTGAATATTGTATTGAAATCATATCTGTTTAATCGTAACCATACCCAAACAGAAGTGAAAGAACTGCCACATCTGTGTTTCTGTATTTTTTTAATATAGTTGCTGATGAATGTTATGATTTTAAATGATCTACAGTTTTGTTTTCTCTTCCCTTTGTTTATAGGAGGAGTTTGGCTACAATGCAGATACGCAGAAACTTCTAGCTAAAAATGGAGAAACTCTTCTTGGGGCTATTAACTTTTTTATTGCCAGTGTGAATACATTGGTGAATAAAACAATTGAGGATACATTATTGACTGTGAAACAGTATGAAAGTGCCAGGTAGCTATTCTATGTCTAGCTATTTTCATTACAAACTAATCTTCAGGAAATAGACTTTTTATCAGCTTAGTCCTTGTATTTGAGTGACTAACCTGTCAGATAAAAACCTTATTACACAATTCGCATATAATGAGGATTTACAGTTACCTGCTTCATTGCACGTATGTTCAAATGTTTTGTAAATGTTCTGTTGTAGACTTAATTTTACTTGTTAGCTCTAGGAATAATTATAGCTATTTTTTCCTGTGTGCTGGATTAAGGTAGCTTTCTAGGCAGTGTGACAATGCAAGATTAATCCTTTGATCTAGCTGCACTGTAATAGGTAAAATAATCTCTTTGACTGAAAAACATTTATCTTGTGCTTCTGGTGATGCACAATATGTGTAGTTCACGCTTCAATTTTTACGCAGAAATCGCAGGCTTGGTCAGAAAGGGGAAAATGAAAATCAATTTCTTAGTGAGTGAGTAACATCGAGCAGTAGATAATGGGTTTCCTGCCCTGGAGAAGGTTACTTTTGGATGTAGCATAGTACTCTAAAGCCAGATTCCCTTTCTGCCAGGGTTTGGACATGTGGTCCTTTCTGCTTCCTGGTTCCATTCTGACTTTCTTTCTCTTAACAGGATAAAGTGTGTTTCTTTTAATTTGCCAAAGGATATAGTTTATGCATAAACTTTTGGTGGATATTTTTATTTAGGTGAAAAATTGCAACTTGAGTTTTGAAGTTCTTTCTCCCCTTTTTTTAATTGTTCTGTTCTAATGCTTATTTATAAGCAAAATAGTAAGGTAGGAAAGGCAGAATTAATATGAATATAACATATTGCTTTATTTTTGATGTTAAAGTATTTAAAAAATAATTGGCTGACACATTTTCCAGGTATCCCCTTGAAAAGTTATACAAAATACATCTGCTACAATTGTTCTTGCCAGTCATTTTCAATATATGGTTCTTCCCTCCTGAAATACCTTCATTGCTTTCTCTTTCTGTTCATTAAAGAAATAAAGTATTTTGCCATTTCAATAAGGCAAAGACATGGCAAAGGTTCTTCTCTTACATAGCCAGTCCATCATTTTGAAATGTGAAAATAGGTCACATTTATTTTTGTGCCTCTTCTTCCCTGTCACCAGTTGAACTTTAGCATTTATCTGTTCCCCTCTTCTGTCAACTCTCTATTGGTTTGTTTCCTTTTTGTAATTAAGTCATAAACTATTTAAATGGAGCCTGAATCATACTGGTGAGAGAATCAGGAAGAGCCCTGTGTGACTATCACTCCTTTTACCTCTGGAAATGTAGTAGTTTAATTTTGGAGTCATCTGAAAAGTTGGGGTTTTTGATAACCAGTTTCTAAACCTGATTTGTTTGCAGTTTTAGAAATGTCCGTGAGAAAGCGTATTTGAAAAGCCAGAAGAGGTTGGTTTGTTCCATTAAAATTAGCATCCATCACATGCTCATATGCTAGGTTTCATTATTTGAAAGCTACAAAGAAGTATGGAAGGAAGAGTGAGGCTTTGGGCAAGGCTGCCCATGACCTTGAAGTGATTTCTGGCTATTGTCTGCTTTACCTGGTCAAGTGCTGGATGGCTGTGAACAAAGGAGCACATTTTGTATAAGAGGAGGAAGAAAAATCTTAGAGGCTGTTACTACATTTGTCTCATCCACTTGCAGTAACATTTTAAAATATAAAAGTAGTTTTTCTGGCAAGGGTCCAGCATTTGGTAGACCTGCATGTAACACTGGAAAGCAGAAGATTATTTTAGTGATACAATCTTCAAACTACTAACATTCCATAGGTGCTTTTTCCACTTTTAAATGCTGTGTGTTGATGAATAGAAAGCTTTAGTTAAATAAACTTTCGGGGGGGGGGGGGG